>CM048744.1:569711718-570201718 GCA_026315105.1 Locusta migratoria
ATTTTTAAAAAACCTACCTGTTACCCACTGTTTGTCTAAAATTGTGATTAATATGTTTGTGAATATTACAGCGCCATCTATCACAAAGCGAAAAAATTGTTCCCAATAAAAAATTCATATTTATTTACGTACTAGACGAATGTGTAATAAAACATGGGGTACATATTTAAAAAATTGCAGTTGATATTCGTTTGATCTATGGCAGCGCCATCTAGCGGGCCAACCATAGCCCCATCTATTTTCCCCCTTCAAGCTAGAAAAGTTTTGTTGTTTGTAGTTTTTTCGTTTGATGCTTATTTCGTCCGATATTTGGCCCAGCCAGTATATATATATATATATATATATATATATATATATATATATATATATATATATATGTGTGTGTGTGTGTGTGTGTGTGTGTGTACCAGGTGTCCTCATAGATTCATGTCTCGCCTAAAGGAGTTACTAATGTATGGTGCTGACTAGGAGCAAATGTTTGTGCAGTTACAAAAGGAACGTGGAATTTTCCTTCGTCCTGCAATGAGTGAACCACGGACATTACCTCTTATTACTATGCTCTCTGGCGCGAAACGAATTCGACATTAGCATATGTGAATTGCGACCTGTATGTTCAACACAATGCACTGAGACAGCCGTGGTTCGTCTGGAGTCATAGGAAAGATACTGGTGGAAACAAGAATTCATACGCTATCGTACTTGTATTTACTACAGCAATATTGTCTCCAGACGCCAACAACGGGACGGAATCCATAAAAGCTCGTTCATACATATGAAATAGGTGCAGGTAGAAATTATGAGCTAACGTCAGAGGCAAGAGTGACGACACTTGTCAAAGAGCGTCAAGAGCCTCTTCCGCCGACAGCAGACGGCACGGTAAACAGCAAAAGGTCAGCCGAACGACTCCTCGACTTCGAGAAGTACTCTGTGAAGTGCCACAGTCATTATTCAGCAATATTTGGGTGAGATAAACCGCCAAATATCCTTGGCGAAACAAACTGACATCAAAACAACAAACGGCATAGTGGAACGCCAACATTTAGCAGCAGCGTGAATTTCTGAAAAACTTCTCTAGGAGTGTAAACTAAATCTAGAGAAGCTTCACGATTATCAGGGTCGTATCAGTTTATTCAGAGTATAATTGTTTTCAGCGACGTTATTGTCACCATCCTCATCATCGTCGCCACGGATGCAGCTTTGTTATCAACCCTGTTCCATCTATCTGCCCATCTATCGTTCGGGGATTGCCACACTTTGCAAAGATCTTTTCTTCCGATTTTAAACAATGGAAATACCTTGAAGGATTCAACAATATTTTGTAAAGGACAGTTTGATACTCATCAGAGAGACGCCCGATGAGCCGCAGAAAGGCACACGTAACAGAATAAACAATAAATAAATAAATAAAATAAAATAAAGCTTTCGGCTGTTAAGCCTTCGTCTGCCATAGAAAACGTGCATACACACACACACACACACACACACACACAGACACAAACACACACGCCGGCCGCGGTGGCCGAGGGGACTAAGGCGCTCCAGTCACGGTCTGCAAGGCCACTACGGTCGGGGGTTCGAATCCCCCCTCGGGCATGGATATTTGTGCCGTCCTAGTTCGTAAGTAGTTTGTAAGTTTAGGGACTGATGACCCCGTAGTCAAGTCCCATAGACTATACAAACATTTGAAACAAACACACGCACACAAACCCAATCGCCTTCTCTGGCTATTGCCGCCAACGATTTTCTTTTAAATTCAAATTAATATTGTCTCAAAATCACAAAATTATTTTTATTTAATTATTTATCTTTAGAATGAAACATTCACTCTGCAGCGGAGTGTGCGCTGATATGAAACTTCCTGGCAGATTAAAATTGTGTGCCAGAACCGGGACTCGAACCTGGGACCTTTGCCTTTCGCGGGGAAGCGCACTACCGACTGTGCTATCCCGACACGACTCACGATGCCGCCTCACAACTTTACTTCCGCCAGTACCTCGCCTCCTATTTTCCAAACTTCACAGAAGCTCTCCTGCGAACCATGCAAGACTAGCACTCCTGGAAGAAAGGATATGGTTGAGACATGGCTTAGCCACAGCCTATGGGATGTTTCCAGAACATCTTTATTTTATTTATTTATCACCCTTTCACCTTCCATGTATTTCCAATTTTGTCCCCATAATATTCCTAAGCTACTTACACTTTTATATAGTCTCCACTCTTTAGTCTTCTGTTATTTCATTACTGATAATTTTGGCGTGCCCAATAAAGTCTACATGCAGTAGGTACTTCTCATTGTTTCATCAAAAAGTTTCTTTAACATTCCTGTAAGCGAGCTCTACCTTTAGCCTTGCATGATTCTACAGGTTTCCTTTTCTGTCTAGTGATTCTTGCATTCGCACTTTGTACTTTCTACCATTTTCATTTTAGAATATCCAAGGTTATTTTTTCCCCTTTTTGTGCTACATCTTAAAAAAATCAATTGTTGGCAATTCTAAGGGACCAAACAGCAGAGGTAATCGATTCCTAGACTTACACACTAGTTTAAGTAACTTACGCTAAGGACAACACATTTTCATTCATGACCGAGGGAAGACAAACCTCAGGTAGGAGCGGCCGCACAATCCGTGACATAACGCCTCACACCACGCGGCCATCACCACGAGGCTAAGTTTGATAAACATGGGTTCGGAAACGCGTTCTTTCTCAGATAAACACGGGTCTGTAGGAGGTGTTCATTCATGGCAATGCGTCCCTCTGCCGTTCCTCGTAACGATGACGTACGCTTTAAAGTTGTACTTACTGGCACGCCTTGAAGACGTGAACCTGTAGTTTCTGCACATCCCTGATTGGAGACATATTCTTTACACGAAGCGATTGCGAAATGCTGTAGTAACAGTTAAACAGTTACTACTCTGAGATCTTGCATTTCACGCATCTAGCCACTGTGGACGAAGGGGTGGGAAGTTTTCTGCGGAGACTGCGAATTGACGTGTTTATGTAGCATCTCGTACACTACTCCGTTTGTTTACGGTCTCTTGTGCCGGCCGCGGTGGCCGAGGTGACTGAGGCGCTCCAGTCACGGTCAGCACGGTCACTGCGGTCGGGGGTTCGAATCCCCCCTCGGGCATGGATATTTGTGCCGTCCTAGTTTGTAAGTAGTTCATAAGTAGTTTGTAAGTTTAGGGACTGATGACCCCGTAGTTAAGTCCCATAAGCTTAACAAACATTTGAACGGTCTCTTGCGAAAACACGGAGAATGAAATACGTGGCAGTGGAAGGATTAGTGACTTGTACAATCCTGTAATAGCCAACGTTAAACAGCGTAGTCTCAAAATACACGCAGAAGCCGATTATTCAATGAAAAGAACTTGGTTGCGATATTTTGAGAAGTACAGCGTTGCACTAGATTACATGCAGCAGCTCGCCGCGCGGGAGTACCTGAGCGGTCTGGAGCGCCACGTTACGGATCGCGCGGCCTCCCGCGTTGGAGGTTCGAACCCTCTCTCGGGCATGGATGTGTGTGTTGTCCTTAGGTTAGTTTAACTTAGTTTAAGCAGTTTGTAAGACTAGGGACTGAATACCAACGTAGTTTGGTCCCATAGAATTGCAAACATTTGAACATTTTTTGCAGCACCTGTACAGTTAAATCAATCCAAAAAAACACCAGTCACAAAAGTAAATATACTAAGAACAGAGAATGTACCTGACAGAATACACATTATTAATAACATTTTGAAAAAAAAGCTGCCTTGGTACTGCGAACTAGTGTATTAATCGTTAAAAACTTAAATACGTGGTATTTTTGTTCCACAATATTATTTATTTGCTTGTTATTAGCAGCTTTCGGCTTCTTAGGCCATCATCAGATAACTTAATACTAAACAGATAGTCCACACGTAACAATGAGGTTACATACACAAAGATATGTGAACTGCAAATTAATTATTCAACACTGTTGCTGCACCAGCCGCCACCACCACCATCATGGAATGGAATGAAATGTATAAAAAGCATTCCATTAATTTCCATACCATAACCCTTTAGTCCCTAGTTATTCTAGTTCAAACAACCCTTACGTACCTTGTACATTTACCTCTTTGCAGGGGCCTAATAACAACACAAATTGTCAAGCTACCTCCACCACAGCTATAGATAGTTCTGTGGCTCCGTCTCCGCCCAAGTAAGTCTGACTTTAAGAATTTACTCACCTTAGCCACATTAGATTCGCTGCCCGCCAGGTACACGGACTGTAACAAAACATTTGTCCTTTTCCAGTCTGACGATGCGCTAACAGCGCGAAACGCGTTATCGGAGAATAAAAAATATTGCAACAGAGACTGAGAAATATTTAATAATTAGAATCGATAATACATAACACACCTACTCCTACAAAACAAATGGATTTTAAATGAACATACCTTGGACTACAATGCTATTAAAATATTAACTGTGTAAATGTATAAGAAAGTATTGTCAGCAGCAGGTGATGGTAGGAAAAAAATGTGGGTTTGTTATGAATAAGTATCAATACCACAGAACGTGCATAATAATAATAATGATAATAATAATAATAATAATAAAGGAAAAAAACACCAATGGGGTCCGAATGGGTACACCTTACATCAATTAAGGTTACAAATATTATAAATGTCCAGGTAAGCGATGGATGATTGTACAAGCAAACTGTAAATTATGGCAAGGAGGCGAAAGGTATATGGAGTATTGGTATGAAACACACATGACAAAATTATTTACACACAGTAAGAAGAATAGGTTTATTAAAAGGTTGACTTTATTTTAGTAAAGGTGAACAATGGAATTGTGTGGTCATTAAGCTCTAGGTCAGGATTCTTGGACTGGTGTTTGTTAATGGCCAGAATTTACAACAATGTGAGTTTTCCATCCTTTTTCCCTTTATGGAGAACATCACATTTGGTATCATAGGAATGACATTCATTCAGAGCATGGTCAGCAAAGGCGGAATCTTTCTTTTTCAGTCTCCAGCTCCTATCGTGCTCAGATAATCTAGTGGCTATAGCCCTAACTGACTGGCCTACATATAGTTTCCCACGGTAATTTTATATACTCCACTCCGTTATAAAAGTGGAATTTTGTCCTTGCTGTTGAACAAAATATGGGCAACAGTATTTCTGGTGTAAAAAGCTGGGTTGTATTTCCTGGATCTCAGTTTTTTGGCAATTACCTTTGAAGGCTCACCTACATACAGAATGGGGACCCACTTTTTATTACTATGGGTCGGTGATTTCTGTGGAGGATACAGAAGTGCTGTTATCTTTTGCCTCTTTTTCTTGCTAAGTATGTTGTCAATCAGGATGGGGCTATGACCATTGCTGGATGCTATTTCCTTGGTTACTTTAAGTTCATTTTCAAAATCTGATTGTTGTTGTGGTATTAATTGTAAACGATGTACCATGGTGTAAAAGGCTGCATGCTTGTGTGCTATGGGGTGTTGGGAACTTGCTGGTATTATTGCATCTGTATTGGTTGCTTTCCTGAATATGTTAAATGAATGTTAATGGTTGTTAATGACGCGTTTCATCCTAACAGGAGGGCTTTATAATATTATTTGCTTTCGATGTTTATTTAATTTTCCACCGAGTGCGGTGGCGCAATGGTAACACACTGGACTCGCTATCGGGTGGACGGTGGTTCAAATCCACCTCCGGCTATCCAGATTTAGGTTTTCCATGATTTTCTAAAGTCACTCCAGGCGAATGTCGGAATGGTTCCTTTCAAAGGGCACAAGCAAATTCCTCCTCCCCCCCCCCCAAACCCTTATTAAAAAATCTAATGACCACGTTGTCGACGGGACGTAAAACTCCAAGCTTTCCTCCTTCCTTGCATTTCCTATTCAACCAGCTGGCGCTCAGCTGTTCTGCCTTCTAACCGGCTTCCTGCCCCACTGCCTACCCAAACTCCCTCAGTTGGTGGAGCATCACACCACGCCCACTCGCTGCCTGTGATTGCAAATTGTAAACAAAGGTTTATTTTGTCTCTACACGTACCACCGCTACTCTTATGGTAGTTTAACGTCAGCTTTTCAAATCAACAGCATGTCTGTTCCCTTTATAATTTTATTAACCAATAATTTGTAGGGTTATATGTAAAATACCAGAATCCAAATCTTCGGACATCTTATTAACGCTTCAGTGGTTAATGCCAATGAACGAGGTCACACCAAGAAGAGTGCTTTGTACGTTATTTTTTCCTTTTTATACATCTTTCTTCAGCACAAATGTTGAAATGTTTGTAAATCTATGGCACTTAACTGCTCTGGTCATCAGTTCCTAACCTTACAAACTACTTAAATTAACTTATGCTAAGGACAACAAATACACCTCTGCCCGAGGGAGGAGTCGAACCTCCGACGGCGAGCAGCGGCGCGCTCCGCAGCATGGCGCCTTGGAACGCTCGGCCACTCCACCGCGGCACAAAATAAGTCCATGCCCCCTCCCCTTTCACTGTTTTGACTCTTCTATTTCATTTGTCACGGATTTAATCTGGTGATGTTCACTGTTTATTGTTGCTTGTTTACTGAGATCGGAATAAGTACCCCTTTTTGATAGTGGAAATTAAATCACTAAATCGGATTCTAGCTCTAAAAGTAGTGAAAATCTGTGGGCATCATACACGTATTTTATTGAGATATAGGTTACAACTGTAATTTGTATACAGTACAGTACGGTATTTTACTGCCTCATCATGGCGGTGACTTCGAGCGAGGCTACCAAAATAGTGAAAAAGCCATTCTCGTTGCCCTGTAATATGGGTCACTTCGGACGGCCAGTGCAGTTGTATACCTGCGTGACATGGACAGTATGAGGTTAATTAATCAACTCTGAGTGTTATTCAGCCAATCTTTCATGAGTGCAATATCCAGATCTGCAACCATTGTGTGAGCTGTTGTCTGGCTGCAGTGCGTCTGCCAAGCGTATCCCAGACATGCTCAGTTGGGTTCAAATCAGGTGAAATAGCTGGCCACTCCATTCTTTCAATTCCCTCGGCTTCTAGCATGTTTTCCTCCAGTGCAGCTCTGTGGGGACGAGCTTTATCGCACACCAGAAGGAACCCATCTCGTATGGCACCAGTTTAGGGCACAACGAAAGATCGAAGGATCTCGTCTATACCTCTGAGCAGTCATTTCGCCACTCTGGACAACCTAGAGGTCACTACGTCCGACAGTACTGACTCCTGCCCACACCATTCGTCCACCAACATGATTTCGTGTTGTTTCCTCCACATAAGTACGATTGTTCCAAGTTCTCTCCAGATGAGGGAACGACGATTAGTCAGGCTGAACACAAAATCTTGACTCATCTGTGAACAGAACCCCAGCCGCGGCGGAACGGCCGAGCGAATTGAGGCGCTATACAACGATGCGCGAGGCCGGTCCCCGTCGGGGGTTCGAACCTGGGGCATGGATGTTTATGTTGTCTTTAGTATAAGGTAGTTCATAAGTAGTTTGTAAGTTTAGGGACTGATGACCCCGCAGTTAAGTCCCTTAAGCTTAAGAAACATTTGAACAGAACCCGGTGCCATTCGTTACGACTCCAATCCTGATGTTACTCCTCCCAGTTTCTGGGTATGGTTTTAATGGAACACACACCATAGGTATTCATGCGTAGACGATTACGGACTGTTGTTGATATTGCATGTCCTGGCGGTTGAGCTGCAACTGAGTTGCATTCAGTCTCCTTTCTCGACGGGCCATTAACCGGAGATTACACTTTGGGACACTCCAATAGCTGCAGACACCTCGCACTGTGTCTGGTCCGTCTTCTAACATTCCTATGGCTCTCCATGCCACAGTTTCGGGTTAGTCACGTTGCTGTTGCATTGCATTACCTGCTCACTACACTACCTGAACCCATCTACTTGTGTAGTCCGTTTCGTAGTGTAAACACAAGCCAACAGCAACCCCCTGTGCAGCTACTTTATGTTATTACCACTATCTTGGTTACGGCAATGTTGTCGTCTCCTCTCCGTAGGATCGACAGAAAGATGTCGAACTATTTTAGTTTATTCTGCCGATGACTATATTTCAGAATCTAACTATCTCAACTGATAGCCTAATTGCCGGCCGCGGTGGCCAAGGGGACAGAGGCGCTTCAGTCACGGTCTGCACAGCCACTACGGTCGGGGGTTCCCCCCCTCGGGCATGAATATTTGTGCCGTCCTAGTTCGTAAGTAGTTCATAAGTAGTTTGTACGTTTAGGGACTGATAACCCCGTAGTTAAGTCCCACAAGATTTACAAACAATGAACATTTTGAATTTTGATAGCCTAATTGTTTTGGCCAATGTATAATACCTCTATATCCTCGAGTGCTACAGTCAAACGTTTTTCTGTTTGCCTTCTAAATGAGTCTCATTCTCGGATGAATACTTTAACATATTGATCTTAATGAAGGTAAATAGGCACCTTATGTCACATACTAATTGAAAAAAAGTTCGATTATTTGTAATCCTATGTGACCAAACTGAGGTGGTCATCGCAACTAGACTTACAGATTACTTAATTACTTAACCTAAATCATGCTAAAACCATACATATGCCACACTGAGAATTTACCGATGAGTGAAAAAATTCGATAACTGTGCACAGCTTTTACTAACGGCTGTGTCTCCGAAAAAACTGATGACATATCTCGTCAAGCAACTATCAGCTCGTTAAGATTTTCATTAGTTTCTCTCAAAAGAAAGTATAATAAATGGGGCACATCTGAAATCTATATCGAGGATTTTTTCTATCCAACACATCGAATTCCTTGAATAGTTCCATTAATGAACTCGTTTCTCGATAGTAAAATTATTCTCGAAAGATGCCATCTTGGTCAACTGAAGATACACCATTACATTGAATTTTTGACACGCTGATACTTGTTGAGGAAATATTTGCCTCATATTTATACTATATTTCATTGTTATAAATTTTGTAATCAGGTAAAGAAATTTCAACACAGCTTTTTCCCGCGTCTGAGCAGCTAGTTACCCACGTCTGTTGAGCAAATGTGCATACAGAAGTAGGCGCACTTAAGAAAGGCTTTTATTTCGAAAGCTACACGGTTTCAGCTCGGTTCGTAGGCACTGTTAGAAATAGAGATTCTAGAAAACTGGACTTGTTTAGTACCTACATTTTAGCAATACTGCGCGTTTTTATCAGTTCATCCCTTTGTCGGTAGTGAGATTTGGCCGTTAAAGAAAGTGCAGGAGAAGAAATTAAGTGTGACTAACAAGGAAAGTACTTGGGCTCGAACAAACGTATCTGTATGAACGTTTGGTTACAGAATCTCTAAGTACACCTCAATGTGCTGGTGGGTGTCGTTTTTCTGCAAAGCTCTGCAACCATGCTCTAGATAGCACTATAGATGTAATTGTAGACGCCATACGTAATGCAGATATCTTAACTATAACTTATGTAGTAATCATCATACATGTTCTCTAGCGAATTGTCATCAAAAGCCATGATGATGGTTGCAACTTTAACCTTCTTCCCGAAAGCCTGTTGGTGTTCACTGCCACTGCTTCCATAGCTTCTTCCCGCACTTACCGTAGCACTACCGCTTGCAATGAGTTGTTCGTCATTATCATCCCTATTATCATTATTATGAGTTTGTAACAACAGTATCTAACTTATGCTCATATTTCTGTACCATAAGATACGAGAAAGCATGCAAATGATTCATCTTCTACACTATCTTCACGAAGAAGGGTTCTTCGTAACTTCATCTCAACTAATCGCAATACATGAGCAGGACTGATTAGCAATCGCCGCCCCATCTGACGCTTCACCACACAAATAACATCACAAAACGCAACTTCGGAGGCACACTGCACCGTCCCTACTGGCGAACCGACAGGTCAAAGTGCAATGCGGCATGGCACACGCAGAGGCCTCTAACGAACGACTGCAGGGTTTTGCAGATGCGGGAGTATCACTAGTGCAATAAGGGATCTTTACATTATCTCTCATACGATTTTGGTGTATATGTGTTTGTTCGAGCCCAAGTACTTTCCTTGTGAGATGCGTAAGCTGAGGTTGATGATGGGGAAAACGACGATGGATAAAATAAGGCATGATCTTATTAGAGAGCAGGGATCGAAGAAAGCCCAGGAACGAACATTACAATGGTACGGGCACGTGATGAGAAGGGATGTGGGACACCTGTTGCATAGAACAATGGAGTTATAAGTGGAGGGCAGGAAAAGAAGACGCAGACCAAAGAGAAGATGGATGGACTGCATCACTGAAGCCCTGAGAGAGAAGGACTGAGCCGGGAGGACACGTGGGACAGAGAGAATGGAAGGCAAAAATCAGGAACAGAGACCCCTGAACGGGGCAAGCTGAAGAAGTCCCTTTGTCGGTGTTATATTATTTTAGTGACTACTAGGGGAAGGAGGCAATCTGTAACCGTGCCAACCACTTTTACATTAAGACGTATCTGCAAATGAAGTTCAAAACATAATTCTAAAATTAACATACAATGTTTTACGCCAAAGAGTAAAATAATAACGAGGAGCTGATACGCAGAAATGCCTAGGGATAAGGCGAGTAAGATTCAGGTATCGTGCTATAACTATTGCTCCGGGGATTAAATGTATAAATTTTTGTTGTTTAGTATTTTTTATGAAATGCTTCACTTTCAGTGACTAAAATGCAACTCTTGTTTCTATGAGATAAACTGTATGAGTAAGACAGTGTGAACTAGACAAATTCGTTAGCTATTTGTACTTAAAGATTTCTTTGCCAGAAAATGTGAGGAGTAGAACACGTATGTTTGTTCGTATCATTTAGCCACGACAATAGACATTGCTCTCTTCGTATGCACACACGATAGAATGAAAATCATAATAAATTGTGCAATATTTCCACTTATTTATGATTCAGAAGTAAAACGCTCTCAACAAGTACTTAGGAGAATGTATGAAGTTCTCTAAATGCACCGCGCAAGAGTAGCCACATGGTCTAAGGCATCATGCTAAGGATTGGGCGGCCGCTCTCGCCGGAGGTTCGAGTCCTCTCTCGGGCCTGTGTGTGTATGTGTGTGTGTGTGTGTGTGTGTGTGTGTGTGTGTGTGCCGCAGTGGAGTAGCCGAGCGGTAAGGTGCTTCGATGTGGAGCGCGCGGTTGCTCGCCGTTGGAGGTTCGAGTCCTCCCTGGGGCATGGGTGTGTGTGTTTGTCCTTTGGTTAGTTTACCTTAGTTTAAGTAGTTTGTAAGCTACGGACTTTTGACCACGCAGTTTGGTCCGATAGATTTACAAACATTTGAATTTTGATTTGTGTGTGTATGTGTGTGTGTGTGTGTGTGTCTGTGTGTGTGTGTGTGTGTGTGTGTGTGTGTGTGTGTTGTCCTAAGGTTCAAAAATGTTCAAATGTTTGTACAACTTATGGGACTTAACTACGAGGTCATCAGTCCCTAAGCTTACAAACTACTTATGAACTAGCTAAGACTAAAGACGGCACAAATATCCATGCCCGAGGGGGGATCGAACCCCCAACCGTAGTGGCCGTGCTGACCGTGACTGGAGCGCCTCAGTCACCTCGGCCACCGCGGCCGGCTGTCCTAAGGGTAGGTCAGTTTAAGTAGTTTTTAAGTCTAGCGACTGATGACCGTAGAAGTTTGATCCAATAGGTTTACAAAGATTTGAATATTTTTCTCTAAATGCGTATCATAGCGATCAGACAGATTGTCCCTATGATCCACATATGTTTCTTCCTACAAGCATTTTCAGACGTTGGCTAGGACGTATTTGCATGTACCATTCGTATTTGGTAACGGTCAGTACCCGAGTGGGCACGTAACGTTATCTTTAGCAAACATGAACGTGACTTTGATAAAAATGTTTGCTGCTGCCGACGAGTTTTCTTCCAGAGACATCTGCGGCGTCCCCAAATAGCCAGAAATGTTTTCTAATTCCAAAACAGTGCCTAAGGTTCTATCGTTAATGACTCGAAATGCTAAATAGTAACAAAAATGATTATAGCAATTAATCTAAGTAATTAATTCTGCATAAAATATATTCTTCTTTAGTATAGATGAGATGGAAATTGGATAAAAACGGTAATATATGTCAAACAAATATACATCAAAGTAGGAAAATCAAAGTACTGTTTTTCATAGTGCTATCATGTGACACCTCCCGCAATGGAATGAAGCATAAACTGTGATCATGCTCTGTCTGTCGGGGGGTTCGAATCCCCCCTCGGGCATGGATATTTGTGCCGTCTTTAGTGTAAGGTAGTTCATAGTAGTTTGTAAGTTTAGGGACTGATGACCCCGTACTTAAGTCCCATAAGCTTAACAAACATTTGAACATTTTGAATCTGTCTGTCGTCAGACTGTCCATTGTACATCATTGATTCGGACTGTACACATCTATGTGCAGTTGTCCCACGATCTAAACGATTGCACAGAGAGTAGACATCAGTTCCTTGTACTTTGAAGCTAATAGAAAAAGCTCGTCAAAGAAATGCTAATCTGTTCCTTGAAGGGATGTTCCTTCTGCAACGACTTTTCGCAGTATTTTCCAAGTGTTCATTGAAACTGGAATTGGTAAACGAGAAAAAAAGTATTTGAAGAAAAAGTTAAATATTTAGTCAATGAGAATCCAAATCTGTAATTTGTAAGCCTAGGAACTGATAACCACAGCAGTTAAGTTCCATATATTTACAAATATTTGAAACGAACTTTTTGTTGATGGATGTTCCTCTTCGAGATGAAAACTTTGATTGCAACTTCTATTTAATCCGATTTGTATTCCGAAAAACAGTTCTGATCGCCTCATCCTATAATATATATTAGTTTGGTACTGTTGTTGGATGTGTGTTTCGAAAAGAGTGTGCGTAAGAGAGAGGGGGCAGTGGCGGGGGGCGGTTAACGGGAAGGGAGGAGGGGGAAGATTACAGGAGATAATGGGAATATCCACAAGGATGAGTGATACAGACGTTAACCTAGGCTGGCAAAATGAGTTCACAGATAATTATGCTTGATACTTATCGTTTTCACATAATTACTTACGTTTGTAGCCTTCGAGGCCATTTATCGGAATGACGAATCCAGGCCACTCGATTCTTGTGTAAATGTTTTGCCTGATTTTACAGCAGTGCTTCATTCGCAGAACGAAGTGAAGCCATTACTCGTGCAGACGACCTGCCTTCCAGCACCGCACCAGCCGTGAAAGGGGATGATAGAATCCAAGTAAAAGGGCTCCCACCTGAACTTTTGTGCTTTTAACGCCCATGTGGTACTAGGACGGTTAAAAGAACATCATCCGCCCCCTCTTGCAAACTGTAATATAAGTTCAATTTTTGACCCCATTAGAAACTTAGTCCAGCCACTAAAAATAGGCTTTTAAATTATATCCTTGAAAGAAATACCCCTAACTGTACTGGGAGGGAGGGAGGGAGGCTTCGATTGCCGTCGGGCATGGGAGCCAGTGAGGCCAATCTACAGGGCTAAATATGTGATTTGGATTTCTCTCGCGCTGCTGCAACATTTCCCCGCTGGTGCTCGCACCACGAACCACTTTGGAAATGTAGCGTGCCATTTCCACGTAAGTTTGTCATTTTTGGGGCCGATCTGAATCAACAGAGTTACCTATATAAAACAACAGCCAAGATCGCTAATTCTTTTCCATTTATATAACCGGATTCGGCATGTTATTCCGACAACATCGGTCCTGCCTTTGGCAAACAGTTAATTTTTAGTAGGTTTCCGATGTGTGTGGGAAGAAAAAGCGTTTGTAAAGAAGCGAAACTTGATAACATCCAATATTAATTTACATGTTAGGAAGTCGTTTCTGAAAGCATTTGACTGGAGCATTGGAGTGAAACGTGGACGATTAGGAATTCAGATAAAAAGATGATAGAAGCTTTTGAAATGTGGTGCTACAGACGAATGATGAAAATTAGATGGGTAGATCACGTAACTAATGAGGAGGTGCTTAACCAAATCGGGGAGAAAAGGAGTTTCTGGCATATCCTAAGAGAAGGGGTAGTTTGGTTGGACACATTCAGAGACACCAAGGAATTGTCAACTTAGCGTTAGAAGGAAGCGTGTGGGGTAAAAATCGTAGAGGGAGACCGAGGGACGAATATAGAAAGCAGATTCAAAAGGATGTAGGTTGCCGAACGTATTCTCAGATGAAGAGAATGGCACGGGACAGGGTAGCGTGGAGAGCTGCATCAAACCAGTCTGCGGACTGAAGACCACAACAACAACAACAACAACAACAACAACAACATATATACAGGGTGTCCCAGCTATCTTGTCCACCCAAAATATCTCTGGATCAATAACAGCTATTGAGAAACGACTTTCACCGGTGTCAATGTACGGCTGGGGCCCATGAATGTACATATTTGGAAACATTCTAAAAAGAAAGCATTTTTTTAACACAAACTTATGTTTTTTTTAATGGACACCCTACATTTTTTCTTCAGCAATCCATAGCATGACAAATCACATAAACAATGGCGTTGATTGAAACGAAATATTCCAATTACATCCCGAGATATTGCAACGCGAAGTTGACGTTTGAAATACGCGAAACGCGCGGCTACCGCACGTCCTGAGACTCAGGCGAGAACCCCATGCTAGCCGTTGCTTCTTGTCCTCTGGTGTTGTTGGTTCGTGTTGGTAAACAGCATCCTTCCCTGCTCCCCAAAGAAAAAAAATCCAGCGGTGTAAGGTCCGGAGATCGGGCAGGCCGATCGCAAATCACAAACAAGGCGAAGTGGTAACTGTGGCTGTAGTGGGAACTACGTTGAACACGTGTCTAGGTAGAGCTAGGCCTGGATGAACAATTGCGCGAAAGGCACAATGGGTCATTTAACGCATTCGATAAACCTTACCTTGGGTGTGCAGGATAAATAAGACAACCTAACTGGTGTATACCGATCGGTACTGGTTCATATTGTGTACGTTCACACATAAAACGTGCAAGACGGAATCCATTGTGTGCTTATGAGAGTTGATGGCAGCAAACCGTATTACTCGTTTCGGACGTCTTGATAAGTATGGAAGTGCGGTTACGCATGTCAATCACATGGCGATTACGGGCAGCATGGGGTTCAGCCTGAGCCCCAGGACGTGCGCTAGCAGCGTATTTCGCGTATTTCAAGCGTCAACTTCGCGTCGCAATATCTCGGGATGTAATTGGAATATTGTGATGCAATCAACGCCATTAAAAAATGTTCAAATGTTTGTATAGTCTATGGGACTTAACTACGGGGTCATCAGTCCCTAAACTTACAAACTACTTATGAACTAACTAAGACTAAGGACGGCACAAATATCCATGCCCGAGGGGGGGATTCGAAGCCCCGACCGTAGTGGCCGTGCAGACCGTGACGGAAGCGCCTCAGTCCCCTCGGCCACCGGCTGAACGCCATTGTTTATGTGATTTGTCATGGTATGGATTGCTGAAGAAAAAATATAGGGTGTCCATTGCTTTCGTTTTAGAATGTTTCCAAATATGTACATTCATGGGCCCCAGCCGTACATTGATACCGGTGAAAGTCGTTTTCCAATAGCTGTTATTGTTCCAGAGATAATTTGGTTGGACAAGATAGCTGGGACACCCTGTATATATTGGCGTAACCTGTGCAACTTTCCAGTCGCCGGCCGCGGTGGCCGAGGGGACTGAGGCGCTCCAGTCACGGTCTGCACGACCACTACGGTCGGGGGTTCGAATCTCCCCTCGAGCGTGGATATTTGTGCCGTCCTAGTTCGTAAGTAGTTCATAAGTAGTTTGTAAGTTTAGGGACTGATGACCCCCATAGTTAAGTCCCATAGACTATACAAACATTTGAACTTTCCCGTCTTTGGGCACGCAACGTTCGCTGAGCGAGCGGTTGTAAATGATAACTAGCTATGGGGCTGAAGAAGAAGTGAAGAAGGCAGCGTTTTGCTGATCGTTTGTGGAGCGATGTCAGAGATAGGACTGAGGCAGCCGCGCGCCGGTGGCGTCGGCTGCGGCCGAGCGAGCACAGATTGCGCGGAGGAAGAGCCTTGGAGCGGCGCCGTGACGTAATGCGTGGAAACGCGCGGTGACGCCGCCGACCGCGTGCGCGTACACGTGCCTCGGCCTCGCCAGCGCGCCCACTCACTCACACACACACACACACACGCACGCACGCACGCACACACACGCACGCACGCACTCACCGAGCGTCACCTACAAAGGCAGCCTGTCCTTTCTCAGCCTACAACACCTCAATGCAGGCCAAAGGTACAAAAAGTTCACCTCTGGCTTTAACTGCTCCCCACGCTGGACTCTCGTAACAGGTTATAAGCCGCCTATAGCGAGGTGCTGGAGGCCAGGCCAGTCGGTGGAGCTGCTTCTGCGCTAAAATCTTGGATTTGCGTTATCAAAGATGGCGATCCAAATCTCTGTGTGAGCATACAGGTGTTTCACGATCGCCGGCCGCGGTGGCCGAGGGGACTGCGGCGCGCCAGTCACGGTCTGCACGGCCACTACGGTCGGGGGTTCGAATCTCCCCTCGGGCATGGATATCTGTGCCGTCCTTAGTGTTAGCTATTTCATAAGTAAATGTTCAAATGTTTGTAGATCTATCGGACCAAACTGCGTGGTCATCAGTCCGTAACGTACAAACTACTTAAACCTAGGTAAACTAACCTAAGGACAAACACACACACCCATGCCCCAGGGAGGACTCGTACCTCCACGGCGAGCAACCGCGTGCTCCGCAGCGAGACGCTTTAGACCGCTCGGCTACTCTACCGCGGCGTTCATAAGTAGTTTGTAAGTTTAGAGACTGATAACCCCGTAGTTAGGTCCCATAGCCGCGGTGGAGTGGCCGAGCGGTCTAAGGCACCTCGCTGCGGAGCGCGCGGTTACTCGCCGTGGAGGTTCGAGTCCTCCCTGGGGCATGGGTGTATGTGTTGTCCTTAGGTTAGTTTACCTTAGTATAAGTAGTTTGTGAGCTACGGACTGATGACCACGCAGTTTGGTCCGATAGATTTACAAACATTTGAAACATTTTGTCTCACGATCCCTGTAAATCATTTGGAGAAGGTTCTGGGATGAAATACTTGACATGTATTCGTAATAGCAAATAACAATCACCATCAGCTGCGCAATTTAATCAAAGAATAGGGACTATGCAAAATGGAAAGCTGGGGGCTGCAGGTGGTTTTTTTTTTTTTTTTTTTTTTTTTTTTTTTTTTTTTTTTTTTTTTTTTGCTCTATGCTTAGTTCTGTTCATTGTGGACGCTGATCTTATTTGTTCGTTGATGATCGAAGTGTTCTTGGCTCAGCTTTTTTATTACAGACGGCGTTGAGCCCCCTGACCGGGCGCGCTGAGCCACGGCGCCCGGGAGACAGTCTATCTTTTCTCAGGCTACAAGACCTGAATGCTGGCCAAAGATGCAAAAACTTCACCCGACTCTGGACTCTCGTAACAGGTTATAAGCCGCCTATAGCGAGGTGGTGGAGTCCAGGCCCGCCAGTCGGTCGAGGTGCTTCTGCGCTAAAACCTTGGATTCGCGTTATCGAGGATGGCGATCCAAATCCTCGTCCGAGCATACAGGTGTTTCGCGATCTCTGTAAATAATTTGGAGAAGGTTGTGGGATGAAATACATGACATGTATTCGCATTAGCAGATAAGAATCACCATCAGCTGTACAATTTAATCATAGAATAGGGAGCATACAGAAGGGAAAGCTGGGGGCTGTGTCTTTGATGCGTGGCCATGCGTTGCGCTCGACGTCATATTGAAAATAGTAAACACGGAACTATAGCCACTAAGTAGGGGGGAGTAGTACACAGTGAAACAAAAATTACCCTTTTGATTGTTTCGTATGAAATACTACTCATAAAACAAATTTTCTTTATTTACTTGAAAGAACAAAACTTTGTCAATATTTTTGAACAAAAAATAATAATTTAGCTACTAATTAGTAAGTGAAATAACAATTTACAACAACCTCCGCAAATGTTTCACTGTGTACCGTGTACAGTACACAGTGAAACAGCAGTCATTTTTTATATTTATTACTTGATGAGTGACTTAAATATTAAACATAAATATTTTTCCAATAGATTTCGGGAATGCAGCCGCGTAAAATTCACTTCTTCTGCTGATATTTCGGCCGCGTACCTTCCGGCCATCTTCAGAGTGAGTCGAAGACTTGTCGACGAGGTGCCGGGCGCGGCCTTATAAGCCTGATCGCGGTGGCAATGCGCGTACGCGTCACAGATGCTGGTATACTGCATATCGAAGTACCCTTGCCTTGTCATTTTTGTGTAAATTCTGTCACGCAGATAATCTAAAGATGCCCTGATAAAGAGCGAAACGCGTCATTAATTAATAAAACAATTTGCAATCAAGACGGATTTTTACTGAAGGAACATAGAAGAACCTGTCAACTATAGAGCAGGAACAGCATAAAATAATTATTCCCCTTATTCCATTTGTTTGAGTATTCGAAGACTATTCGTTGCCAACATTAACACACTACGCCTGCACTGCCGTAAGTACAATTTTACCCGCCTAAGCAGCGTATAACAAGGGGAGGGGGCAAATGAGTGTCATCGATTTGACTGGTTCAGTTTTACATACGACAGCAGAGGAGTAATGTATTAATGCTGGGAACATAATGTTTGTTTTACGAGGACAGTTACTTTACCGACCAGAGAAAGGTAGATACAAGAACCTGCTAACCATAGAGCAATAACAGCAAGATTATTCCCCTCATTCTATTTGTTTGAATATCCGAAGAGCATAAAACGGTCTTTGACAACATTAACACACTATGCCTCCGCTGGCTTAAGTAAAATTTTACCGTTTGCATCAAATTATGAAAAGGTGGGTAGGCAGATGAGCCTTAAAAATTCCTGAAATATCTCGCCCATGTGGGCTATAAGAAAAGGGAACTTACGCGTATAATATTGAAGTCCCTCTACTTATGAACTATTCTTTGACTATCATTTTATATTATTCCCTTCAACGTTAAAATTGTAAAATATAAACGTACTTCAGCATTTCGATGCTGTTGAATTGCTACAGCAACAGTGAGAATTATCATCGAGAGAAGAAGCAAGGCTACTTTGAATGATTATGCGCCGCGGCGGAGCGGCCGAGCGCATTGAAGCGCTATGCTACGATGCGTGAAGTCGTTCCTCGTCGGGGGTTCGAATCCCCCCCCCCCCCTCCGCGGGCATGGATGTTTGTGCCGTCTTTAGAATATGCTATTTCATATGTAGTTTGTAAGTTTAGGAACTTCATTTGAATGATTATGCAGACATTGCTCTGATTCGAAATTGATAACATTTAAGTTTTACTAAATATATAGCGACGTTCACTTACTGTTCAACATCTTTTGAGAAGGTGAAGAAGCTTATATCCTTATTTGTATTAGAATCATAGCGGCAATTAGGTTCTGAACACCATTGGCCACCTTTTCAATTATTGCTGCACATAATAAAAACGGAACAGCTAGAACTGTTGACACATATCTTTTGACTGCACTGCCCCGTACCAAATACTTGTTTACTTTTACGCGATTCAAGCAGTTAAGGTACACAATTAACAAAACAAAGGAAACTTATCTAGTCTCGTCTCGCTTCAAAGACGGCGTATTACCATGCCACAGAATAGGGAGTGACGACGCGTTTAATACCTTTCAAGAAGGCCGACTCCGCAATAAATTTTGAACGACAGACTGCAGCGGGAGTTTCCTCTCTGTATACTCCCTGTTCTGTGATGTAATGGTGGCGAGTTATGCAGTGCTTATATTCTGTTTGTAGTACCTACAAATGCAACTTACTCAAAATCGTTATTAATAACCTCATTGCTTATCTTTTCTTTCGTTAAAGGACATGGAAAGTAGCTCTGTACTTTGGCGGATTTCTGAAACATTACGTAATTGTTAATTAAGTTTTCATTTACTAATTCATTACCTTACAGATGAAGTAGAAATATATTCTGTTCAGTTTGTTTACACTTTCTTGTAACTGAATGCAGCGGCACTGGACCAAAGATTGTCAAATCGGGAAGATTACCCAATCAGCAATAATATGTTTCAGTTGAATTACGTAATTTTATAATTAATTGAAAAGAATATACAAACAAATGATTTAAACTTTGGAACTAACTTAAATATGTATGTTAAAGTAATTAAAAATACCCCTTGATATAAAATCAATTCTAATGATGGAATTGTAAGTCAGATGACGTGACGTAACTTCTTATGTAAATCGCATTTAAGCGGACGACATCAAAAATCGGCAGCAGTTGTCAGTCAGCAGTTGGCAGTCAGCAGTTGGCAGTTGTCAAGCAGTGTGTCATCATGTTTGGTAATAAGTCGTATGAATTAATTTCAAGAAGCTATGTACTTTATACTGTATGCTCAGTCTATTGGCTTTGTTATAATGGAATGGCGAGTTGTAGCCAAACGGGTGGAAATTGTGTTCCTTAATTTTGTGAAGAAGGAAGTGGTTATAAATAAATGGTAACGTATATTTCAAAGTGTAAAAATTTATAATGTAGGTAGACACCAGACCAGTGTTCATTTAGAAAACTGTGATTACTGGTGTAGATAGAACCCGGACGCCGTCAGTCAAATTTCACCCATACTTTATGAAAACTGCTGGAGGAACAATGTTCAGTTTCCTATTAGCAACAAGTGATTATTTAAGCCCTGATAGCCTTGATGTGGGTTGCCGTTCTTATGTGGAGATGAAGAGGCTCGCTCAGGAAAGGGTATTGTGGAGAGCTGCATCAAACCAGTCTCCGGACTGAAGACCACAACAACAACTGCCTCACAGAAGGGTTCTGGGATTTAAACCCCTCTCGAAATGTTGACGAAGCTAACAAAAATTGGCTTCATTCTGTTATCGGAATAAAGGCTGCATACATTTTCCCAAGGCTGCACGTGCTCTTTACGGACTCGATTTCCGCCCGCACGACTGCCATATTTGTTGAGCCCTGAAGGCCATGGTATGTTTCGGACGAAGAGGTCCACACCTGGCTAAAACCATGGTCCTGCAGCTAACTGCAAACATTTGTGCCTGTAGCTATTAACTGTCTTGTAACACAGTGCGTTAAATGTAATAAGCGTTTCGATAATAAGGAGCAGTTTACTTCGTTTTTAGTGTTTTGAGGTGGCAATCTAAAGTCGTAATGTACTTTCAAAAATCATTCTTATGTCAAGGCTGCAAAATATTTTTATTTGTTATATTCTACCGGTTCGGTTGCTACCGTCAACTGGAAATCAACAAGATATTTTATATCAAAACCAACAAGACAACATTTTTACTGAGTACAGCAACGTCTAATTTTGTGTTTCTTTCTAAAAGCCTTTCCATTCTACATCATCTACATTTACATCTACATCTGATACTCTGCAAATCACATTTAAATGCCTGGCAGAGGGTTCATCGAACCACCATTATACTATTTATCTCCCACTCCATTCTCCAATAGCGCGCGGGAAGAAAGAACACCTGAATCTCTCCGTTCGAGCTCCGATTTCTCGTATTTTATTCTGATGATCATTTCTGCCTTTGTAAGTGGGATCAACAATATATTTTCGCATTCGGAGGAGAATGTTGGCGATTGGAGTTTCGTAAGTAGCCCACGCCGCAGTGATAAGCGCCATTTTTGTAATGATTCCCATCCCAGATCTTGTATCATTTCCTATATCCTGACATTACGAATCGAGATGTCCTTCTTTGGATTCTTTCGATGTTCTCCGTCAAACCCACCTGCTAAGGATCCCACACTGGGCAGCAATACGCTAAAAATGGACGGACAAGCGTAGTGTATGCAGTTTCTTTTGTAGTTCTGTTGCATGTTTTAAGGGTTGTGCCAATAAAACGCTGTCTCTGGTTCGCCTTTCCCACGACATTATCTACGTGTTCTTTCCAGTAGTAGGTATTTCTTTAATCAATCTTTAACTATTACAAATGAGGAAATTCTTTCCTTACAGGCTCTGACAATACGTACAGATGACAAAAAATGTTTGAATGTTTGTATAGCTTATGGGTCTTAACTTCGGGGTCATCCGTCCCTAAACTTACAAACTACTTATGAACTAACTAATACTAAGGACGGCACAAGTATCCATGCCCGAGGGGGATTCGAACCCCCGACCGTAGTGGCCGTGCAGACCGTGACTGGAGTGCTTCAGTCCCCTCGGCCACCGCGCCCGGCTACAGATGACATTATTGGAACAAATCATCTGTACATATTGTTAGAGTCTGTAACGGAAGAATTTCCTCATTGTTAATTGTTAAAGATTAATTAAAGGAATACCTACTACATGATGTAAAATGGAAGGGCTTTTAAAATCACAATATTTTATTGCAAATTAGACGTTGCTGTACTCAGTAAAACTTTTAATCTTACTGGCTTTGACGTAAAATATCTTGTTGATTTCCTGTTGATGGCAACAACTGCAGAAACTGGTAGAATATAATAATAATAATAATAATAATAATAATTTGCAGCCTTGGAATATGAATGATTTTTTAAAAGTACTTCGTTTTTCTCGGGTGTCTTCTTCTGATTTTTCTGTTTCTTTTGGATGAGTGCGATTTTCTTATATTTCAATCATTAGGAACAATTCCTTGCTCAAGGTGAAGTATGCTAAAGAGTGGGACTAAATGCGTCGTAGATTCTCTGTAGAAACTGTCAGTGACCTCGTCGGGCCCTGCAGCTTCACTGTGCTTATTAGAGATTTAAGCTGTTCGTCAAGACCGCTGTTGGTAACTACAATGTCAGACGTATATTGCAATCTCAGTCATCAATATTTGTTGATCTTCATATATAAACGAATCAAGGTTCCTGTCGAGTCAGAGTATCTGCACATTTTTTTTTTTTTTTTTTTTTTTTTTTTTTTTTTTTTTTTTTTTTTTTTTTTTGGCAGTGATACCTTCCACGTACCGCAGAAATTTGAGTAAGGGAGTGATTCTCTAATGATGCTTCAGAAGTCACTAAAAGCCTCACGCGCTGCCTTTCTGGCTGCCAGTCGTGTTTCGACTATCATTTCGTGTAAACAAACTGAACAGAATATTTTTCTACTTCATCTATAAGATAATGAATCAGTAAATGAAAACTTAATTAACTATTACGTAATGTTTCAGAAATCCGCCAAAGTACAGATTTACTTTCCATGTCCTTTACGAAAGAAAAGATTAGCAACGAGGTTATTAAAATCTATTTTGAATAAGTTGCATTTGTAGGTACTACAAACAATATAAGCACTGCACAACTCGCTAGTTTTAGAACTAAAAAAAAATCGTCTTTTTCGTGAGCTTTTCAGTGTGTCACCATTACATCACAGAACAGGGAGTATACAAAATGGAAACTCCCTCTGCAGTCTGTCGTTCAAATTTTACTGCGCATGCGCGAAGTCGACCTTCTTGAAAGGTACTAAACGCGTCGTCACTCCCTATTCTGTGGCGTCTTTGAAGCGAGACGAGACTAGATAAGTTTCCTTTGTCTCGTTAATTGTGTACGTTAGCTGCTTGAATCGCGTGAAAGTAAACAAGTATTTGGTATAGGGCGGTGCAGTGAAAAGATAGAAATAAGTGTCAACGGTTCTAGCTGTTCCATTTTTATTATGTGCAGCAATAATTGAATAGGCGGTAAATGCTGTTCAGAACCTAATTACCGCTATAATTCTAATAGAAATAAGGATATAAGCTTCTTCACCTTTCCAAAAGATGTTGAACGGTAAGTGAACGTCGCTATATATTTAGTAAGACGTAAATGTTATCGATTTCGAATCAGAGTAATGTCTGCAGATTCATTCAGAAATGATTTTGAAGAATGAGTACTTTCCTCTACCATGGTGATATTCACTATAGTTCTTTGCAATGACTATACAGTATGGGTGCCGTTTGCAGTTCTATTAAGAGTCCACGTTATTACAATGTCCATTCATTAAAAACCCCTCCCCAAATCATATCCTGTCTACGCCTGTCG
Source organism: Locusta migratoria (assembly GCA_026315105.1). Classification (NCBI taxonomy): domain Eukaryota; kingdom Metazoa; phylum Arthropoda; class Insecta; order Orthoptera; family Acrididae; genus Locusta; species Locusta migratoria. Next base: position 569,735,695 of record CM048744.1, read on the forward strand.
ACTTCCGTCAATAAAGACGAGCAGGGCACACCGTATCTTAATGAGCCGTAGCAAGGCTTGCAACAATTCTAATCAATGTCTCTCCCCGAGTGATACTTACATAGTGGGCTGTATGAATAAAACGGAGTATATACTTTGTACTCAGAATTCCAGAGAACATACTCAGGTTCGCAAGAGTAAAGCGAGTCGGAGAATATACCTCAACCGAGAATGTTCTCAGCGTGAGTAAAAGGGTGGGGGGAAGTTGCTCACAACAAACAACATTCTCCGATTTCGTATGAATAAAACTAGAGAAATTTCTCACGACCGGAGAACGTTCTCCGATTTCTGAAGTGAGCTCTCTAGCATACTTCGGGCTGAGTAACTACTATAAGGTTACATTGCAGAACGACATATTGACCATAGCAGTTTATTTTTTCTCCGTGCTACCGGTTTCGGTCATTTACCATTGTCAAGCGTTAGCAGAGATTAGCTAATAGCTTAACATGTTATACAAGAATTCTTGTATATAGCAGAGATTAGCTAATAGCTTAACATGTCGTTATACAAGAATTCTTGTATAACGACATGTTAAGCTATTAGCTAATCTCTGCTAACGCTTGATAATGGTAAATGACCGAAACCGGTAGCACTGAGAAAAAAATAAACAGCTATGGTCAATATGTCGTTCTGCAATTATCTCAAAGCTGTTATGCCCCATCTGTTCAACATTCTATTACTTTTTACTGTGGTTTATAATAAAAATGACAAAACTTGTGTTGCTTAGAAGGAAAAAAAAAAAAAAAAAAAGTTCCTCTATATGTAGAATAATCTGAAGAAACACGAGAGGAACTAAAAAGTTTATACAAATAAAAATATTTTGCTGTCGAGTCGTTTCCTTCACATTATTCATAAGTGTGACACTTCATGTATTTCATATAGTGACGACAGTTATGTCACAGGAGTTTTTTCATAACCGACATAAAATGAATCACAAGTAGATTCAGCTGCGTGCTTTACTCGTTTGTTAGGAGTGTACTTTTACAGTTGTAAATATCTAACTAGCAAAATAATATTGTATGATTTTAGATAGGGTCTATTAATAAGGCCTTTATCGCAAAACTAATATTTCTGCAATACAAGGTACTGAAGTATTTTTATACAGCTCTTGTTCATTCTACTCAAATCAGTTGTCGTATTTAAGATGCGTTTTATGCCTTCGCAATCGTTAGATGTAGGTATACGCGACAGTAAAATTAATAACTGATTAATTACATACCTAGCAGTCTGTTTCTTGTAACAAAATCGCATGGCCTTTCTCTTATGAGCAGACCATAACATGTCACATTCAACAAAAAGTATCTTGTGTTAGAAAGCTCTGACAGAGTTACACGTTGAAACAGATGAAAGTTTAATGCATTCTTAAAATTTCGTTCGCAAATTGTGCTAACCCAACTTCAATAACAAAGTTTCTCGCATGACGAAAATTTTGTAACATCGTAAGAAGAATATATTTTCGTAAAACGTCCATATTTAGCCTTAATAATATGCCGCTGCAGAACAAACTAATATGTAAACGTAGTACAGCTCTTCCTGAACACGTAGATGTCTACTCCATATTTGTGCACTGAATAATTTGCCTGGTTGGGCTAGTTTAAAGAAATACACGATCGTACAGCTGATCTGTGGCGGACACGACACATGGTGAACTTAAGAAAGAGGGAAACTAGCGAGAATGAACTTTCTGTTCAGAGCATATGATTCGAAGTGTTTATTCATACTGAGAACTTACTCAGAGAACGTTCTTTTCTTCTCTGGAGCATGTGCTCTTCCCTATTCATACGGCCCAGTGAAATGTTCGGGCACTCATGGGCAGCCGGCAATGTGGGGCGTATGGAAATTTCGGTCGGTCCAATTGGCGAACACGGATCCCACAGTGGCTTAACGCGACCCCTCGAGAAAAGACAGAAATTCGGGTTCACCTTCTGGTCTGGCACAAACTCACATGTGTCACCACTGATTTGCAAAGCTGACATTGATTCTTATTCACATTTGCGAATACATGCCATGTTTTTCATTTTACAGCTGTAGTCGGGAAATGCAATCATGTCTGAAAGCTACTTGCAGTGTTTTCTTCAATGAACATGGGAGCTACACATCGTATTCTCGGATCGTTCCTCCAAAACAACACTTCTTACAGTCTTAGCTTGTGCTCCGTCAACAAAGGTGGCATTTTTTTTCTTCATTTCCTTTCGGGTTCAAAACACAGTTTTAACTTGGTATGTAAATTTGAATTTATTGAAACGACAATGTATTCGAAAAAAGGGTAGAAAATTACCGTTTAACATCCCGTCGACACCGGAGCACAAGAACGCTTTATTTTGCCAAGGCTGGGGATAGAAATGCGTAGAGCCCTTTCAAAGCAATCGTCCCATAATTTCCATGGAAACTGCCATCCTTCGAAGTGAGAGTTTAGTGTATTACCACTGCAGCACCTCGCTCGGTATTAATATAATAATTTGTGTAACTGTAAATTAATCTACTTAAGACCAGATACGTTTCGTTTTATTTTAAAGCATCGTCAGTGGTCAAGGTTTTTTTTTTAAAAAAATTATTATTTTATTTTTATTTATTTATTTTTTTAATTTATTTTGCGTTGTCCTTTTCATGTGTTTATTGTAGCACATTGCCACTTGCTGTCACTATTTACAATTCCATTATATATATATATATATATATATATATATATATATATATATATATATATATATAAGATTTCGAAAGTTCGCCATTCCCTATTGTTGTTGCCTTTGAATCAAATATTACCACATACTTATTACATACATCTTACTTTTTCAAACATCTCCATTTCACTCAGTAACGGCAGCGTGATGCTCCACTGTTACGTCTAAAGAACATACTTCAGTGGCTACGAGGCGTCTCAGCCGCAGCAGTTCCCAGAACGACGCTGCTCTGCCGTCTTGCCAGCGCAACGGCAGCTTCCTCAAGGTTCTTCGGAAAACTCCCATAAAATGAAAGAAAAACTTGACGCTGACTGAGCTTGTCTTCTTTCATCATACGCGAAGGCAGCTTACTGGTTTTCCTGTAACACAAGCGAAAGATTAATACCCCAAAGGCACTGAAGAGAGGTTGTTAATTTAAAAAACGCGCTCAAAAGACTAAGCTACGGACTACGTAAGTGGAATATAGCGGAAAACAGTTTCTCCTCTTCGTAAACGAATAATGCTTTCTGACACAACAGTACCGGATATAGATTCTGCACAGTGTTGGAAATGTTATAATTAAGTCCCTTTTTTTATTTTTTTATTTATTTTTTAGCTGATTTGCGCAAAATGATTAGACTTTTACTTACAAGAGACAAAGTGCCACACTGCAGACTGCTAACGAAGATACGAACATACGGAATAGGTTCACAGATTTGTGACTGGCTGGAAGACTTCCTAAGTAATAGAACGCAGTACGTTGTTCTCGACGGCGAGTGTTCATCAGAGACGAGTGTATCGTCAGGCGTGCCCCAGGGGAGTGTGATAGGACCGCTATTATTTTCTATCTATATAAATGATCTGCTAGACAGAGTAACTGGTAATTTGCGGCTGTTTGCTGATGATGCTGTGGTGTATGTAATGGTAACGTCTTTAGTTGACTGTAATATCAACAGGATGACTTAAACAAACTTTCTAGTTGGTGTGAAGGATGGCAGCTAACTGTAAATGTAGAAAAATGTAACGCGATGCGAATGAGTAGGAAAAACAATCCCATAATGTTCGAATACCGCATCAGTAGTGAGTTTCTTGATGCATCGCGTCGTTTAAATATCTAGGCGTAACATTGCAGAGCGATATAAAATTGGACGAACATGTAAGGGTAGTCTGTTGTGAGTAAGACGTTCAGCCGAATTCGTTTATTGGGAGAATTTTGGGAAGAAGTACTTCATCTGTAGAGGAGACCCCGTATAAAACGCTTGTACGACCACGTCATGAGTATTGCTCAAGTGTTTGGGACCCGCAACAGATCAGTTTAAAGGAAGACATAGAAGCAGTTCAGAGGCGAGCAGCTAGGTTTGTTACTGGTAGGTTCGACCAATGCGCGAGTGTCATGGAAATGCTCCGGCAACTCAATTGGGAACCGCAGGAGGATAGACGACGTTCTTCTCGAGATTCTGTGAAGAAATTTAGAGGGCCGAAATATGAAGCTGACTGCAGAATGATCTTGCTGCCGCCTACTTATATTTCGCGTAAAAATCACAAAGATAAGACAAGTTAGGGCTCGTACAGAGGCATATAGACATTCTTTTTTTTCCCTCGTTCTATTTGGGAGTGGAATAGAAAAGGAAATTCCTAGTAGTTGTACAGTGAACCCCTCGCCACGCACCTTACGGTGGATCGCGGAGTGTATATATGTAGATGTAGAAGTGAGATGGTAGCACGTGAAATATGAAATTGTATTAAACTTTGAAAGTTATTGTGCAGGATGAAAACGCTCAATGCCACTTTTGCAATTGTACGAGGTTTTCTGATGATAAGTAGTATTGGTCGCATCTGACCAATATTGAGTGGGAATTAAAGCAAAAACGGCATCTGGTAATAAGTGAAGATACGACGAATACATTTCAGTCAATTCTTACACGATTTCGGTGAAGCCAAAAGGGGGCATGCTTGGAAAGTTAGGGCCTAGCACAAAATTACAGGAAATAAATCGCATGTCATTCAGCAAGCCACCGTCATTTATGTTCTATTATTAACAAGGTCTTTCTATCTTGTTCTTTACTTAGAGACTAATATTTCGACATTTGTAAAAGTGGCGGTTTTGAATCCCTTACCAAACACAGAGTCACCTTAAAATGAGAGTATGTCTCTGCTGTTTTTCATGTTTTTCCGGAGATACCCAAAGAGATGCACGTAGAGATTACGCAGCACCGATTGCTTTGCTAACTAAATTCTGCTGTTCCTAGAAAACGTTAAGTTTTCGAGCAAGATAAAAATTATAGGGAGAGGTAAAAACTAAAATGAAAAAGTGTGAGGTAAAATAGTAAAAGGAACCAACTGATGATAATAGTTCATCGGAAGCAACATGGAATGAGTCTCAGACGGTAGAAATCTGTAAGTACCAGCAATTTTATAATAGCTGAAACTGATGAAGTATTGAGGATCTTGATAAAGAATGCTAATCAACTCAAAGAAGGGAGAAATGATAGCAGAATCGAATCGGTAAAGAACTGAACATAAAATTCTTAAAGGTTTTTCAATAACTCTTCTGTTACTGAATAACCTCACACACAGTTTCTGCGTAAAATTGTTTTGTAAAGATGAGAAACCAACTGGATTTCATTATTTTCGATGGTATTGATCTACACACATCTCTTAACATGTTTTTTTTTCTTTTTTGTATGCAGTCGTTAGTAATACATATTACGGTTCAACGTATAACGTTAATGATTGACTATTCGTTTTCGAGTGGTCTCATATAACCTATAATAATTAATTAACATTCCGTTGGTTCTTGACATAACATGATACATATATTAAAAAGGTAAAGACTTCCATATGTTCTAAAAATATAAGCGGTTTTCGGGTTCCTATGCCATCTTCAAGTGTGTTGCAAGCACTGATAATATGAAATGGACTTACGAAGCTGTTGTTGATAAAAGTCTTCTGGGTATTGGACCGCATCGTCAATATATCAAATATTTCACCGACGTTTCGGCCACTATTGCAAGCGGCCATCTTCTGGGTATTACGTTTACATTTACACTTACGAAGATGTTATTTAGACAGAAATAACAAAATTTTACGTTATTCGTACACAAATAAATTTATTGGCTAAAAATTAGAAGAATGTTAAGGAAATGGCATGTGAACAGTGTGGAAAAGGTTAAACGCATCAGAGATGTAGAGCTGTGGCATTTAGGTTATCTGAATATGAGAGATTAAACAACAAAGCCGCAACCTTTGCCGACAATCTCGTTTCAGGACACCACCCATACGATATATATTCTGCAAAGAAAAGTAGAAAGATGACCCTGCTGGTAAAACTGGAAATCAGCAAACAAATGACATAGAATGCAAGCTTCCTACTAAATAACGAGCCTTAGTTTCCATTTTCTCCTCTCTTAAAAGAAGTTCCAGTTAATAATAATAGGTTTATATATTGCATCAGTTGGTAAATGTACCGCAAGATAAACAACAACATTGTTTCTATTTTTCATTGCTTCCATTTGAAATTATTTCTATACGCATTAAATCTAATGCATTCCAGTGGCAAAACGTTTTATTTTCTGGCTGTATAATACCTTTGTAAGTAGATTTTTATTTTATCTTGTCACACCTGAAGATCGTCAAGGAAGCTGAAACCCGATCAGTAGCCGAATAAATACATATTCATTGCAAAACATTTCGAAACAACATACAGATTATCTCCAAGAGAGTACAACTTTCGGTGAGATATTGTATTGGCTATCACTTTCTACATATAAAACTCCAACAAATACGTAGTGAAAGAGGAACTCTTCTTTTAAAAACTGGAGAAAAGTGCTACAAGAAAGGAGGCCAAGGGCTAGTGATAGCAGCAGGCAGAGTACATATATGCATGAGATGTATCATCTGAACTAACTAATAACATATACGATCTTAAGTAACTAATACTCCCCAGAAATGAACAGCAGCACTCACAATAAAAAGATTCTTTAATTCAAAAAATGTTCAAATGTTTGTTAAGTTTAAGGGACGTAACTACGGGGTCATCAGTCCCTAAACTTACAAACTACTTATGAACTACCTACAACTAAGGACGGCACATATATCCATGCCCGAGGGGGGATTCGAACCCCCGACCGTAGTGGCCGTGCAGACCGTGACTGAAGCGCCTCAGTCCCCTCGGCCACCGCGGCCGGCATTCTTTAATTCAAAGCCTCTCCTGCAGTTTGACGTCGCTGAGTCTTACAGAGTTTTATGCCACTCTCCATGACTTGCATAGTTAGTTTGCTGTTGTGGAATCACCAATATTCTCCCTGATCTCTGTACTGGACGTTAACGTAGAACTGCAGTAGAACGCGCCGCGCTGCCGTGGAGAATGAGGCTACACGGCTTGGGACACGTCCTGTTTGTCAACATCTCAGCACTGAAGGTTCAGTTCAAGCTTGACCGTGAGCGCTCATTGTCTGTTCATGGGCAGTTGCTAGCCAAGTGCACGTATTGTACAATGTTTTTCAACTGTTAGACACCGCTGTAAAAAAGTCTATTGCACGTTATCTGACTTCACACTAGACAGGGAATGGGGCACTCCCAAATCTTAAATAAAAAACCTTAAATATAGATTGGAAATATCACATGTTAGATGCTGATTAATTAGCAACTGCATTAGTTTTAACTCTTAACTAATATAGCACTATAACTTTCATTATACAATTTACGATACTGCAAGAATTCAACGGTGTATGAGGTATATCACGAGGAAATCACATTTTCTGCTGAAAATTGTGTTCTTTGATAAAGTCCTTTTTGTTCGCTCAGAAAACTTGTGGAGATACTCAGATACAACCTAAAAACATTTACATCTGTATCTTATGTTTGTAACTGCATGAACTTTACGCACACTCTGAACGATTATTTGAAACTTTTAGTTTAGTAACTATGTTAGAACGTTGACGATCACACCATTTTGAGGCTCAGGATCTGTCTAAATAGACTCGTAGATCCAATCAACTGAGCAGTAAAAGTCTTATTTCATTACAAAGGAGGTGGGTGCTGCTTCACGTATGAATTCATTGCACATTATGTTTTGATTCAGGAGACAAATTAACAGTAAATAATGCCACCGCGGCAGATTCATATTATGTTAATCCGCGCGAGTGGTTTCGCGATCAGTAAGGTGATTGTAAAAAGTTTTGAAAAGATGCAGAACCCTGCAGCGATATAAATACTGAGGAGGGAATATATTTACAAATATTACACACTGTTCTTTCTTCATAATAACTCATACTCTTCAGGGAAGATAAACATTGCCAAGCAATAAATACTTTTCCCATTCATATTGAATGACGTACGGCATCTGACTCATGAGATGCAGCTTGAAATCTACGTATGGCATTATTAACTGTGATGACGCATTTGGGGTTTTCCGATTGCTTCCTCCAAGTCGTTTTATTTGACCCCACTTGTGTGACTGGAACGTATCGGATGATAAAAACAAGGTAAAGATAACTCAACAGTCAATTCTCGAGTGGATAAAGATTCATCCCGCCCGGGAACCGAAAGGGGGACGCTGGATCTAGGAACAGCAACTCCATTAGATCGCATGCTGTTTGAGAACACTGCAAGTTCCGTACCTCAATTGTAAAATGTAAATGGAAAACATTTACTTAATAAAATGCATCTTTAACCATGAGCTGTTTATTAAATTCTTAAAATCGACTAGTTTCGGTTCAGGACCATCATCATAGATAAAAAGGTATTAAAACAGGTTAGTCAACAGAATAAAATAAAATAAATCTGGATGAAAACAGCAGGAGTCACTTGCATTGAAATTACAAAGGTCATACTGAATCCTAGCAGTCAAACAAACATAAAATACCAAAATGGACTGTGAATAATAAGGAGTGCACTGTACTAATTGAACGAGTCAAACAAAGACCAACATAACCTATCCTATTAATATCACACATTGTGTGACTCATGCAATTAACATAGTCCAGCCGCGGCGGAACGGCCGAGTGCATCGAGGCGCTATGCTACGATGACCAAGGCCTTCTCCGTCGGGGGTTCGAATACCCCTCGGGCATGGATGTTTGTGCCGTCTTTAGTATAAGCTAGTTCACCAGTAGTTTGTAAGTATAGGGACTGATGACCTCGTAGTTAAGTCCCATAAGCTCTACAAACATTTGAACTTTTGAGCATAGTCCACTCCTTATTATTCTCAGTCCATTCTCGTATTTTATATTTGTTTGACAGATAGGATAATCCATTATAAACTTTGTAATTTTAGTGAAAGTGACTCCTGCTGTTTTCAGCCAGGTTTATTTTATTTAATGTTGTTGACTAACCTGTTTTAATATCTTTTTATCGATGACTAGATGACGCGGTGAACTTCATATCACTTACCTCTTAATATCTATCGTATGTATTTTAGACACAGTAGCTTTATAAAGGCATTTGCTTTGAACGTCAAATATGCAAAATTTTATCGCAATGGTACGAATGATATTGATATCCCAAAGAAAAGAGCTCTTTCAGTTTTCTACAAATTTTCCTATTTTCTGACCAACTATTCCAAACGTTTACTTCACTCAAACCTTCATCTCGCTTTGAACGTCGAATGTGCAAAATTTTATCGCAATCAGATGAATGGTATTGATATTTCATAGAAAAGTCTCATTCTATTTTTTCTGTATTTTCCAATTTTCCGGGAAACGTTTCGAAATTTTTATTTCATAACAACGTTAATATTGCTTTGAACGTCATATATGCAAAATTTCATCGCAACCAGACGAATGATATTGATATCCCATTGAAAAAAGCTCTCTCAGTTTCTCGCGAATTTCCAAATTTTCCGGGTAACTTTACCGAGTTTTTAGTTCATAAGAACGTTCATCTTTCGTTGAACGTCAAATGATCAAAATTTTATCGCAAGCGGATGAACGGTTCTCAACTTATAGTTTTTTTAATTTATATTTTTTTAGTAAAAACTTTCCAAGGCCATAATGAACAAAACAACAAAAGAATTACCCCTATCCGTCGTGCGAATAGTCAGTTATCGTGCTGAATAGAATCGAAAACACATTGAATAACGCACTTTCAGTTTTTCTCAAATTTTACAATTTTCCGGTATATTTTCCAACAACAACAAAAAATTTCATACAAACCTGTCAAGCCGTACTTAAGTGATGCTCTTCCAACCAAGTGGCAATTTATTTTTATTCGTAGAAAAAGATAGCTTTCGGTTTTTCCTAAATTTTCCTACTTTCTGGGCGACTTTTCCAAATTTTTATTTGATGCAAACCTTCGTCTTGCTTTCAACATGAAATGTACAAAAATTTTATCGCAATTGGACGAACGGTATTGATAGCTCACTGGAAAAAGCTTTTTCAGTTTTCGCCGATTTTCCTCTTTTCCGGACAACTTTTCCTAATTTTATCACCGTTTAAACCCTCCCTGGACTTACACGAATACTTCAAGACTAAAATTAGTCAAATCGGTTCACCCGTTCTCGAGTTTTACCGAGACTAACGAACAGCAATTTATATATAATATGATGTCTCTGGACAGAAACTAGTCAATTTTAAGCATAAACAGCTGGTGGTTAAAGATGCATTTTATTAAATACATGACGGCTGTTAACACTCACCTTACCAAAACTTTGAAAACATTACGTGTGTCTGAGAGATGGCACTTTTCTATCAGTAATTTCACCGAATAATACTCGACGAGAAAAATGCTCCCGTTATAAGAACTGAAGACGAAGGCATTGTACTCGTTGCAACTACATACTCTCCTCGAAAACTGAGAGACTACTGGGCTCGTAAGAATGACCGAGTGGACCCGATGTCCCCTTTCCCCTGCCTTGTGGACACTCACATGTTATCGTGCCAATGCGAGCTGTAAAATGAGCAAGTATTCACTTAACGAGATTGAAATTAACAACCAGCGTAAGTTAAATGAGAAGTGAATACAATTTTTCTTAGATGTTTCAAAATGGCAGGGCACTCCTTTGCCTTTTCCTACGGTTTCAAAATTCCCTCACAGCTTGTTTTTAAATGGAATCAAAATATACTGTTCGCTGGATGTTTTGGAGGATTGGTACAACTGGAATACGAATAGAAGAGATAATAAAGGATCGTAGGAGCCACGTTACTGAGCACGCTTTGCGGAAATTTCCAGCTGAAACTTGCAATTCAGGAACTTCCTCCAACTGGACGACCTCTGGGGCGCCAAGGCTGAGACAGACTTCAGTAACAACTTGTCGACCACTCTGCGAACAGCATTCCAGCACGTTTCAGTTGACGTGCTAGGTGGTGAATGCCACCTAGAAGCACAGTACACAGATGTGAAACTATATGCACTTTCAAATAGGCTGCCTTTAATGTAATTATTGTTTTTATTTCGTAGTAGAGTTTTTTTTTAAATTTTTTAATCCAGTGCCATACAATCGCATTTTCAGGGTGCTCAGTAACAGTCAAAAAAGTTTGTAAAGATATTCCTGGCTACGATTTGCTGAGAAATAAATATTAAGACTAGCTTAAACCCGATTGGTTGGTGTTGGTTGATTATGACAGATAATGCGCGAAACGTCAAATCGCATTTTTAAAGGGATTTATTAAAAGAAATTTCTTTTTCACTGCTTTATTTATTTATTCTTACATTGATTATGATAGATAATGCGCGAAACGTCAAATCGAATTTTTAAAGGGATTTATTAAAAGAAATTTCTTTTTTACTGCTTTATTTATTCTTACATTTCCTTATTCGTATGCATATCCTTACAGAGAAAGAGCTGAAGACATTGTAGCACGCATAGACCAAAGATAAGGTCTGTGGCATCTCGTTTCGCTGTATGTAACCTCCTTGCTATAGAGTCGCAAACGTCATCGCTGGCCTTCAGTCTGAATTTTTTTAATAATTTGACGATTTTCAACCACCATATCTTCCACCGCCTTATAGCTATCGGCTATAGCTATGGAACTGCTATGGTGTACATCTGGAGACTTCGGACAACAATTACACACAGACCATTCGGTAGTTTTCGCTGCAGAGCGAAGTATTAACACACACACGCACGTAGAATTTTATATACACCGATAACTTTCCATCGCAGTATACTCCACCCTTTTATCATTATCAACCCTCAAGCAACAATGCAACCAATAAAACCATTTTCAAAGAGTAAATATAATTTTCAAAGAGTAATTACTGTTCCGCATTTCGCGTTATGTTCTTCAAATTACTAAATATCTATCAGATCGCTATAAAACAGTGCCTAAAACTTTCCTCGGGTATAAATTAGTAACTGTACAAATATTTAAGTCTCTGCGTCTTCTCGTTCGGCCGTGATAAGCGTACACCAAACAGACATTCACATTAATATATATATATATATATATATATATATATATATATATATATATATATATATATATATATATAGCTATCCGATCGCCATAAAACCGTGCCTAAAGCCTTCCTCGGTTTGAAATTAGTAACTGCAAATTTTTAGCTCTCTATATCTTGTGGTTCAGACGTGATATACGTACACCGAACAGACATTCACATTTATAGATATAGAAGAAGTGATAAGTAGTGCCGTTTCCGATTTAATTAGAACTGAAGTTAACCATTCAGGTCGCTGCGTACCAACCTACCAGTGACGTTGTCCCAACCGTCTTATTCCTCTGTTTTCCTGTAACTGAACAAGAGGGCAATACAAAAATTGGACCCTGGACGCCGCGGGGGATTAGCCGTGCGCAGTATGGCGCCGTGCTGCGGTGCGGTGCGCGCGGCCGTTCGCCGTCGGGGGTTCGAGTCCTCCCTCGCGTATGGGTGTTTGTGTTGTCCTTAGGTTAGTTTACCTTAGTTTCTACATCTACATACATACTCCGCAATCCACTGTAAGTATTTTCTAAACAACAGACTAATATTCTAACATTTGAGTCCGATAGATTTACAAACATTTGAATGTTTGGACGGACCCTTGACTGTGGGTACCAAGGTACGACCTCGAGCAAACTTCTTAGCAGACTTTTGCCATGGCAATTTTTTGCTTCTTCGGTTTCAGGTAACCAAACGAAGAACACGTTTAGCAACACCTCTCTTGACTTGAATTTGCACGCTCAACGAGCTGACTTCCTAAATTCAGTACCAATTAAATCTGAAACGTCGAAAGGCATTTGATATCAGTAACACCAGTTTTTAAACCTCAATTTTATTCACGTGATGTTGGCGTATATTATGACTTTTTGTGCCAAACATAACGTGAAATAAAAAATAAATAAATAAATACAAAATAAATAAATAAAATAAAATGAACAAATAAATAAAAATTGGTCGGCAACACATTACATCAGTGCGGGTTTCGGTTTTCTGTGGATTGGCGACATTCAGACCTATGATGTAATACTGGGGAGCGACAGAATAATTGCACCTGTGTATGATACACTACTAATACTTCTATGACACGACAGCAAATGTCATCGTATCGCCCTTAGTTTTCTTCTCTGCGTATCTTTGTCTTTGGTCAATCCATGTGGCCTGAGGCCGGCCGCGGTGGCCGAGGGGACTGAGGCGCTCTAGTCACGGTCTGCACGGCCACTACGTTCGGGGGTTCGAGGGTTCGAATCCCCCCTCGGATATTTGTGCCGTCCTTAGGATTAGGTAGTTCATAAGTAGTTTGTAAGTTTAGGGACTGATGACCCAGTAGTTAAGTCCCATAAGCTATACAAACATTTGAACATTTTGAACATGTGGCCTGAGTATTTTTACAAGGTCTTTGGGACTGAAGTATTCGTGGTAGCAGCGATGTCAGCATCTGATTTATTTTCATGAGTTCGCGTGATTGAAGCTGCGATGGCAAGATGACGCAGTCTTACCTATAGTGAGATTCTCTATTATCGACATTACACCGACGCAATCAAGTGACATATCCGGTAGCGAGAAAAACACATAGGAGGATAACGATTTTGTTATAGTGGACCTGATTATCAAGTACTTCAGATGCATCAAATGAACGGCAAAAAATAATAGGAAACATCTGATGATTTATCTCTTGCACAACGCAAGCATATAACATTCTACCTAAGTTTTTGAACCCTAGATGTCTTTCTTTGTTATTTAGGTCTCGAGTTTATGGGTGTATTTATTCTAAGTAACGAGGCTACTGAGTGTCAGGTGAATGACAATATGAGACGAAACTCCCAGAAACTGTGAAGTTTTATAATAAAACCAACGGCGGAGTCGATGTAGTTGACCAAATGATACGACATTACAGTGTCCAAGCTGGCACCCCTTGATGGCCTGTGCATGTCTTATACTTCATGCATGACCTTGGAATGATCAGTGCTCACACAGTTGTTAAGTAAGAGAATGGCAAGGCGAGAATGTATTGTCAGAACAGCAAATGAGCTTGCTGTCCCCTACAAACTGTAGAGGGGAGCCAAACTCCCCTTGCAAGCACTCGGCAGCAGTGCTGGCCAATATGAAAATAGAAGGCATTTTCAAATCGAGGATTCCTACAAAGAAAAGGGCAATAAAACACCGAACGTATGTTCTAAGTGCAACAAGTGCGTGCGTAAAAGCTGCCAAGTCGAAACACTTGTGTAACGTCTCAACTGTGAACCCACCCCAGCTTAGACGATGCTGTCAATTATTTGTTCTTCAGTATTTCGAAACACCTAAGATAACAGACTGAAATTGCTTTTTGTTATATTTCTGAACCCTTGATTACAGTAACGAAGAGAAGATGTTTACAAATACTCGGCACTTGCCTCGTAAAAATGCTATTATTAGTCATATAACCTTTATGGTTTGAGTCTGTTTCAATCATTTTATATAGATAAACATTATAAAATTATTTTGTTTACTTGTTTTAATGAACTTTCATCAAAGACTGTGGAATTACTTCTGTAAAATTTAAATAAAACAGCATTTGCTCCTAAAAATATACTTCTGATTGTGGACTATGCACGTTGTGGAACAAATTACAGTGTGTTAACTGTTACATGACAGAACTCTCCCTAGTCCTGAATCGGTACAAGTCGGGTGACGTCGGGCGCCTTCGGCCGGCAGTCTTTGTTTCGAGGCTGCAGCCAACATTACTGACTGAAAGGGTTGTGGGAGGCAACAATAGACGTCTGCTTTCTTATTGTTTGCATAACAGTGTTCCGAGTGATCCGTTTTGTGTAACACGTAACTTCAGTGAGTGATTCCTGTAGTTGCTTTCGTTATCAACCATGCTCGTGAATACGCTGCCTTGTTTCATTTACGACCAACATTTAAAGCGATGTTCGCCACCTGTACTTTCGCGGAAGCATGCCGCGTAGTTTGTGGTGTTAGCACTGCAGGACGTAGACGTGGCTTGTCTCCCCCGCTCGCTTCTCTCCCAGCGGCTGTCTTTTTGTGAGGCGGGACTTTCTTCCTCTGCTCCCCGCTCCCCCCCTCACAACTCTGCCATCTAACAGTTTACACACTGTATATTTATCTTGTAGCAAAAAGTATTCTTGCCAAAACGCCAGCAAAATACCAATAAAATGGTAGTTTGGTGCTATGCGTAAAAATGACCCACATGGTACTAATATGGTTACAGCGAAGTGTGGTACTTCTAGTGTTAAACATTGCTGCCACCAAGAACATCCTTCTGTTTTTAATTTTTTTAAGTTTTATTTGGAGGACACGACGAGGATGTTAGGTGCTTACTAACCGAATATTGTGCGCGGCTACCTGAAGTGATGTCAGGAACGGCCAAGGCCTGGCCTCGGCGAGCGACGTCGCCGGCGCGCCCTGCAGTGACTCACTGAGTTCGCAGTGGCTCGCGAGCTGTTGACACTGCGCTAACAGCCGCCTGCCTCACGAGCCGCAACTGTCCGCTACCTGCGACGCGCTCATTAGAAACGAGCTGCGACATGCACATCAAGAAATACACTTAAGTCACATAAGCAAATAAACACGTACACTTCAGTGCATTACAACGCCGTCATTTGTTGCTACCCAATACATCGCAAACGCCGTAGCCGCCACAGTTTCGCGCTGTTTCTCGGACAGCTTCGGTCCCCCCCCCCCCCCCCCTTGAAGATTTCATCTGTCATCACGGTTTTAATTTCCATGACAGATTATCGCTTCGACTCTGACGAGGGACTTACAGGGAAAGTACTTGGGCTCGAACAAACACATATACACCAAAATCGTATGAGAGATAATGTAAAGATCCCTTATTGCACTAGTGATACTCCCGCATCTGCAAAACTTTGCAGTCGTCCGTTAGAGGCCTCTGCGTGTGCCATGCCGCATTGCACTTTGACCTGTCGGTTCGCCAGTAGGGACGGTGCAGTGTGCCTCCGAAGTTGCGTTTTGTGATGTTATTTGTGTGGTGAAGCGTCAGATGGGGCGGCGATTGCTAATCAATCCTGCTAATGTATTGCGATTGGTTGACATGAAATTTGGAAGATCCCTTCTTCCTGAAGATGGTATTAGTGTATAGATGTATCATTTGCATGCTTTCTCGTATCTGTTATGGTACAGAAATATGAGCATAAGTTAGATACTGTTGTTACAAACTCATAATAATGATAATAGGGATGATAATGACGAACAACTCATTGCAAGCGGTAGTGCCACGGCAAGTGCGGGAAGAGGCGATGGAAGCAGTGGCAGTGAATACCAACAGTCTTTCGGGAAGAAGGTTAAAGTTGCATCTATCATCACGGCTTTTGATGACAATTCGCTAGAGAACTTCTACGATGATTATAGTTATAGTTATATATAGTTATAGTTATATATAGTTATAGTTAAGATACCTGCGTTACGTATGGCATCTACAGTTATATCCTATCAAGAGCATGCTTGCAGAGCTTTGCAGAAAACGACACCCGCCAGCACATTGAGGTGTACGTAGAGATCTTGTAACCAAACATTCATACAGATATGTTTGTTCGAGCCCATGTACTTTCCTTGTTAGAGCAAGTTGCGATCGTAATTTAAAAACAGTTTTGGTTTGCTTGTAATGGTACAGTAAGTACATTACAAATAGCTGTACGAGAGGCGTTTGAAAATCCCGTGAAAACTCCGGAGATGGCACCACCACAGTCTAACAAACACAGACGCGACACTCACTCCTGTAAATTTGTTACTAACTGACAATTCCAACGTCACTAGCGCTCCTAGTGTTGCGCAAGGTGCCGTAAGAGAAATGTTTGTTTATAATGTCATTACCCAAATAGTTTCTGTAATTTTTGTGTTCCAAGCTTCAGTAAAATATCGAAAGACGTAAATACTCGTGAAATAAATGTAAAAACTGCCGAATTTCCCTGATTCAGCGATATAAGAAACAACTTTGTAATGACGAAATACTTTCGAAAATGTGAACATTTTGCAGGCAACTCCGATAAAAAGACAAGGAACATTAATTCCTGTTGTGGCTTGTAATTATATGACGGGCACTATCACTGACGTAAAAATTCAATGTGAAATGTAAGATTCGGACATTTTTTCCAATTCAGTCATCTTTCTTATAAACGTATATACTTTTGAGTGTAATTAATTTTGCTTATAAAACGAATGTCTCGAAGATTCTTGCCGTTTGTTGTTCAGATGTAGCAACAATTGTGAAATTGGTTTCTGCCTTGTTAGGAAAGGTTTTATTTATTTATTTATTACATAATGGAGGTATTGCATTCCATATATAAGTTTCTTACATTCATTTGACTGGAATCGTAGTGTAGAACCCTTGCCGTTTCTGAGTAAAAACGGTCGTCTTTCCGCAGAAGGTTGGGTTTTCTGTTGTTTATTAGCCATTTTTGTTCTTAATAGGAAGATAAATTCTTGACTAAAATGTCGCATATTTCAAGTCTTAAAGAATCTGTCCGGCAAAGTATCGTTTCATATCTTCCAATGGAACCCTAATAGAGACAAATGAAGACTTATTTTGCAGTTATTGCCGATTTTTAAGATTGCGTACCTTCTCTGTCGTTAAAATTTTATTAAAAATCAGTTTAAACGATACTGTTCCACTCGTGCGATATAGTATTCAGATATGTGCCTCGCCAGCCGCTTGGAGCGCTGCTTCATGGCGTATAACAAAAATCAGTGGAAGTGTCGTGACTGTATATGTTAGACTGTGGCACCAACGGCACGTATCGAGGTCATGTTTAGTTAGTAGCATCTTTGGAAAGAACGCACATCAAGTTTTTGCTGAAGAGCAAAATATTGATACGCGTAGAATTTTATAAAGTCGGTAACTTTCACCTACCATATTTTCCACCCGCTTAACGTCATCAACCCTCTACCACCATAGTGCACAATGGGAGACTGATACCTACTACCACATACAAACACTATTCGTTTGTGATGTGTATGTTTTGACTGCAGAGTGAAATATAGGCATAAACACCTCAATATTTATATATATTAAGATCTATTATTCAGGCTTAGAACCGGAGTTCAGTTTTCCATTTACCTACTTGCAACAGTTCACATTTCGCCTACTGGTGTCACTCTTGTTCACAAAATTCCGTCTTCACTAAAATGTGTTTTGATACTATCATGTCACACGCAATAAAGAAAGCGTCATCTCCGTTACACGAATCTTGTTTGTCTAATTTTTGGAAGTTATGTTTGTAACAATTATGGTATTTTTCGTCATACCATTTTCAATTTCAGTTTCAATTGAATTGTTTTATTCAGACTTTGTCATTTTTACTTCTGTCATTACAACAATAGTTATAGGACCCTACTTACCTGAGACAATATCCCTTGACACTGGGATATTGTTACCAAATAATCAGCTTTTTATTAAAACTGTATTTCATTTCGTGCATCTATTTAATATCATAAACATTCATGTACTACTAGTATAGTTTTTCATAATTTAAGCAAATGAGTCTGCTTTTAGTGATAATGTGTTCTTCTACAGGGAGTCGCTGTCCAGTAGCGAGCTGCTTTCTTAGACGGACGCCAGAGATCATTCTCGCCAGCTGTGCAGTCGTAGGCAAGTAAACTCATTCTGTGATTATCTCTGGTGAATAGCACTATAAATACACATTTTTGTAGATGCTGCTAAAAATTTCAGCGCTGACAAGGAGACCACATGGATATGTGTTTTTTGTAATTTTTTTTATATTTATGGTACGTGAAGTTCACCACTCAAATAGCAAAACAGTTAAATCAATTCAATGTATCTTCCAAAAAATATCGAGAAATCGATTTTGAATGTTTTGAGGTACTTTAATTAAAAATTTGTTAACATAAAATTCGAAGTGTCGACGGTTCGAATACCCCCATTCTATTTTTTTCTTTTCATATACTTACACAATTTAAGTATAAAATCCATCAAATATATGGCATTTAAGACATAATTATCTCGCACGCTTACGACAACCTAGCAAATCAGCTATTATAGAATATGGCCTAGACACATGTCGCCATGTGGAATACAACATGAAGATTCTGGCATGCACTTCAAACTATTGCGATTGTGTTCCCGAGGAAGCAGCTGAAATTAAACTAGAGAATTGCCTCATAAATGTGGATGACTTATTTGTAATGGCCGATTCGATTGAAAGGTTGCAAACTAATATTTCACAGCTCGATCAGAGGTGCAAGGATTATGATATGAAGATCAGCATCTCCAAAACGAAAGTAATGTATGTGGGAAAGAGATTTAAACAGATTGAGTGCCAAATAGGAGGAACAAAGTTAGAAAAGGCAGACAGTTTCAAGTATCTGGGATGTATTTTCTCACAGGATGGCAAAATAGTGAAAGAACTGGAATCGAGGTGCAGCAAAGCTAATGCAGTGAGTGCTCAGCTAAGATCTACTCTCTTCGGCAAAAAGGAAGTAAATACGAAGACTAAGTTAGCAGTGTACCGCTCTATCTTTCGACCAACTTTGTTGTATGGGAGTGAAAGTTGGGTGGATACAGGTTACCTTATTCATAAGGTAGAGATGACAGATATGCAAGTAGAAAGAATGATTAAAGGTACTAATATATGGAAACAATGGCAGGAGGGTGTACATAATGAGGAAATCAATGAAAAACCGGGAATCAACACCATATATGAAGCAGTTAGAGCGAACAGGCTGAGATGGTGACGTCAAGTTACACGCATGGGAGAAGCAAGGTTACCTAAGAGACTCATGAGCTCGGCAGCGGAGGGTAAGAGGAGTCGAGGTAGACCAAGAAGAAAGTACTTAGATTCGGTGCAGAACGATTTTGAAGTAAAAGGCATAACATCAGACGAGGCATCAATGTTAGCACTGATCATGGAGGAATTTTATTAGAGGTACTATGCTCCAGACTGAACGCTGAAAGGCATAATCAGTCTCTAATGATGATGATGATGATGATGACTTCCGACATTTATCATCTTTGGTGGTGTGATGGCGCTGTTCTGTACTTGTTGGTTGTGTTTTATCTTTCCTACTTTCATTGAAAACCGAGGTTTTAAACGTCCATGGACAGTGTTTCCTGTCTGCAGTTACCCTGAAAACGACTGGATGTCATCCATTCTAAATGTCATTTGTCTTCTATCCTCTCACCCTTCAGCATGCCCATGTTGTTCTATTATACAATACGCCGGGAGCTTAGGATTCACCTAAACTTGGTTTAAAGTACACTCTGTGAACATCATAGTGTATTTTGCTGAAATATAAAGTTCAAGTGCCTTTCTTCCGAGAGGAAGCAAGAATTTGTAACACACCGCCGATGGAATATTCGTTAGAGTCTCCATTTAGACACCTTAAGTGATACACAGTGGACGTTAATGAGAGGACACTATCAAACCTTTGCTTGAAACCCTCTTTTCATATTATCAATAAGCGTGTATTCTTACACACATTTATGTCACGCAAGTTTAAATACGGAAAATGCAGACCAAAGGGAAATCACGGAATGTTCAAATCAAATGTTTGTAAATCTATGGAACTTAACTACTCTGACAATAAATCCCTAGGCTTAAAAACTATTTAAACTAACTTATGCTAAGGACAACAAATAGACCCTTAGCCAAGGAAAGACTCGAACCTCCGACCGCGAGCAGCGGCGCGCTCCACGTCTAGGTGCCTTAGAACGCTCGACCACTCCACAGCGGATCACGGCTAACAGCTACGTCAACAAGTTATTGATGCCTGGAAAGTAGTACCTCATCTCTACCCCTGTCTGTTAGTTCTATTTTCTAAAAGGTAAAAAATAATGTGTGTTTGGAATTGCATTGCAATCGGATAGAGGACAAACATACAAAGATTAATTTATGTATATGTAGTGATTTATTTTTCAACTTGTTTCAGTCTCAGGGCCTAAACCACAGGGAGGTTCCATATCGTTTCAGACATTATTGGGTGTCTAATCGACCAGTGTGGTGGATTCACAATCCTTTCCCTTTCCACCAATCAACGTGGCACGTGGAAGGTGAAGGGGTTATGAATCCACGACACCAGTCGAATAGGCATCGAATACTGTCTAAAATGATATGGAACCACAATTTGGTTTAGGGACCTGACTATGGCTTCTGTGTGAGAACAAAACTTGTTGCAAAATAAATTAATAAAAATTTACGGCTGTTGTTAATTTAAGATATCTTGACCAGCCTCATTGATGATGGATTCAGTACAACAGAAGTTTCCCGCGAGTAAAGTTGCGTGCCGGCCGCAGTGGTGGAGCAGTCTGCAGCGCGCCAGTCACGGTCTGCACGGCCGCTGCGGTCAGGGGTTCGAATCCCCCCGCCCCCTCGGGCATAGGTGCTTGTGCCGTCTTTAGTATAAGCTAGTTCATAAGAAGTTTGTAAGTTTAGGGACTGATGACCCCCGTAGTTAAGTCCCATAAGCTCTACAAACATTATAATATACATTATAGTAAAGGTGCGTTCGACTACAATCAGGACTCGCCGACAAACACTGGGGCATTACCATTGCAGAGCGGTGTGTCGTATCCAGTACTGACGTGGGTCTCGTGCCCTCAGGGACTGTTGACTGCATAATAGCGCAATCAGAAATGCTAACAGCTGCTTACCGCCGCTGGGAAACTTTATTCAGGACACACAACAATCGCGACGACGTCCCCGGGCTACTTCCTGTGTGACGATTGCGGAAGTGATTGAATGGAATTCTTTCCCGCCGAAAGCTGGGAGATTTCCGGGAGAATAGTGATTCTCGCTACGGAAGACTATACGTCGTTTGTCGTGCTCGGACGTAATATTATCAATAACACAGGTTGAATTGTCTGTACCAATACTTCAGTATCTGAATACCTCTTGTGATAAGCCACTAAGGATGGTGTTAGACAAGAAAGATGACCATGAGACTTCCTGCCAGATAAAAATTGTGTGCCGAACCGAGATTCGCGCCTGGGACCTTTGCCTTTCACAGCAACCGTTCTACCGATTGAGCCATTCTGGCACGCTTCACGACCCGTTCAAATTCAAATGTTCAAATGTTTGTCAAGCTTAAAGGACTAAACTGCGGGGTCATCAGTCCCTAAACTTACAAACTACTTATGAACTACCTCATAGTAAAGACGACACAAACATCCATGCCTGAGGGGGGGGGGATTCAAACCCCCGACGGAGAACGGCCGCCGGCCGCGGTGGCCGAGGAGACTGAGGCGCTTCAGTCACGGTCTGCACGGCCACTACGGTTGGGGGTTCGAATCCCCCCTCGGGCATGGATATTTGTGCCGTCCTAGTTCGTAAGTAGTTCATAAGTAGTTTGTAAGTTTAGGGACTGATGACCCCGAAGTTAAGTCCCATAAGCTTTACAAACATTTTTATTTTTGGAGAACGGCCTCGCGCATCACAGCGTAGCGCCTCAATATGCTCGACCACTCCGCCGCGGCTTCATGGCCCGTCCTTACAGCTTTACTTCCGGGCTTACTTCCAGAATGACATTCTGGAAACAACTTTTCTTGGCTAAGCCATGTCTCCACCATATCCTAGCCGCGGTGGAGTAGCCGAGCGGTCTAAAGCACCTCGGTGCGGAGCGCGCGGTTGCTCGCCGTGGAGGTTCAAGTCCTCCCTGGGGCATAGATGTTTGTGTTTGTCCTTAGGTTAGTTTACCTAGGTTTAAGTAGTTTGTAAGCTACGGACTGATGACCACGCAGTTTGGTCCGATAGATTTACAGACATTTGAACATTTTGAAACACACCCTGTAAGGATCACAGGAGAACTTCTTTTAAGTTTCGAAGATAGGAGGTGAGGTACTGGCAGAAGTAAAACGTGTTAGGGTAGCTCAGTCAATACAGCGTTTGCACGCGATAGGCTAAGGTCTCAGGTTCGAATCTCCGTCGGGTACACAGTTAAATATACCAGGAAGATTCGTATCATCGCACACACCGCTGTAGAGTGAAAATATTCTAGAAGCAGACCATATTTCGATGATAGAATCAACCAGTCGAAAAGCTACATTCTTGACGACTCGGCGCTACAGGATCATGGGTGTATGCGTAAAAAAGCCTAAAATGGTAAATGAAGTTTTGCCTTAAATTCATAGTTATGCAGCAGAGTAGGGATCGCAACTGCATCACAGACAAAATTAATTCTTCTCGCAAAGCAACGACACGAAGCTACCCGAAATTCGACACAGTTGGGCGCTGTACATTTACCACAGAACAAAACGATATCTAGGTAAACGAAGGAGTCACGAGCTCGATGTCTCTCCTGGCTCTGAATGCTGCAGGCTCGGATAATCTCATTCTGCATAGTTGGACAACCATGTTCCATTTGGTGCTATGGATGGGTTACATTCTCAGTTCCAGCACTATACACGAGCAGATGCCTCCAAAGGTATTAATTCGTGCCGGCCGGGGTGGCCGAGGTGACTGAGGCGCTCCAGTCACGGTCAGCACGGCCACTACGGTCGGGGGTTCGAATCCCCCCTCGGGCATGGATATTTGTGCCGTCCTAGTTCGTAAGTAGTTCATAAGTAGTTTGTAAGTTTAGGGACTGATGACCCCGTTGTTAAGTCCCATAAGCTTAACAAACATTTGAACATTTATTAATTCGTGAGGCTAAGATCTGGCGGAACAAGCAACTGGTCTGCGACGACCTATCCACTTATCGGCACATAGCAACACTGAAATATTTAATTGTATCCATGGTGGCCAAGTTTAGCAACAGTGACTATGAAAAGTAATTAACGCCTGTAATTTCTGCCACCAATCACTCTATTTGCATATGTTTAATTTAACATAATGCTACGGGTTTCGAGCATGTTCTGCTCATCCTCAGGAGCTGTTTACATACGGAAAATTACTTAGATTAGCTTATCCTAAACTATTCTAATGTAACATTTGTTATTGTTTATTTTTGGGGTGGTAGCTGGGATATTTGGATGTTCAAATGTTTGTTAAGCTTATGCAACTTATCTGCGTGGTCATCAGTTCCTAAACTTATAATGCAGCTTATACTAAAGATAGCACAAAAATCCCGTGCCCGAGGAGGGATTCGAACCCCCGACGGTGAATGGCCTCGCGCATCGGAGCCTATCGCCTCAATGCGCTTCGCCACTTCGCCGCGGCGATATTTGGACGGGAACAGATAATAGTCATAAACTGAATGTTGGTCTTGATGATTTGTGATTTATACATCACCTGCGTGTGATGCAAACATCACTGCACGTCAGTTTGTGGCCATCCACTCAATGCCTGTCCCCCCCCCCCCAATACTCAATCTATCCCCCCACTCCAATGTTTCATGAGAATAGTTCAAGGTAACCTGATTTTCTGTTTGTAAACAGCGCCGGAGGATTAGTAAGATATGCTCGGAACGCGTTGCATTATATTAGACATAAACGAATAAAGTGACTGGTAGCAGAAATTACTAATTTAACATTAAAATACTGTCCAGCCTGCCGACTGAAATGTGCAGGGCACCGTCATGCATAAACTATTAACGGTTCTTGTAGTGAGTGGAGCGTCATGAAGCAGAGCACCCAATTCATGAGTGAAGAATATATATATATATATATTGATTTTATTAACTGGCAACCAGTTTCAGCACCTCATTTGTGCCATCTTCAGGCCATCAAGACATCCAGGATCAAAATGTGATCTATATGGCTGAATTAAACTGGATTCACAGCTTCCGTATGGGTACGTGTGCACAATCCACATATGTGGCTTTAATTCAGCCATACAGATCACATTATCATCATGGACGTCTTGATGGCCTGAAGATGGCAGTAATGAGGCGCTGAAACTGGTTGGCAGTTAATAAAATCATTATTGTTACGGCTGTTGGTTTTTATATATTTTTAATATTCTTCGATCATAACTTCAACCAGCCGTTGTCCCAGTAGTACGAGTATCGTGCTACGTCAAATCAATTCATGTCGATTCACTCTGCCCGTCAGGTGCTGTAGAATAACATGGAGTCCAGATTAATTATTGCCCAATATACCTCACCAAATTTTCACAGCAAAACTATGTTGATATTCTCGTCCTGTAGTTACACATGGATTTTAATACACCCACACGTGTTTCTTTTGAACGTTCACGACGCCGAGTGAAGAGGGTCTTATGCGCAAACGGTATCAGACGTCAAGAAAGGGACTTCACTGCAGAATCAACGAAGATGTGTAGAAGGGTGTCCAAAGGAACAACGTCAGTTGATATACAGGTCACTGCCACACACGAGAGCCTATTGACCAATTATATAATGCTTACCACAAATGGCATTAACTCGGAAATGAAGTAATTTCAGATAAAACTTTATTGTAATTTTACTCTTATTTTCACGTATACATAACACCCACGAAGTGTGTACAGATACTTTTGAATAACCTTGTATAATTGAACTTTTAAGGAGAGGGAATGAAGAATGTCTTTGGCAGTATTAGGGGACTGAAATAAATCAATGGTGACGAGTGGACATTTGTGCTGGACCGGGATTCGAACCCCTGTCTCCCGCGCTTTGGGCCAACGGGCGCCTTAAACCCCCCCTCTGTTTTTGTGTGGATTTCTTTGTGTAAGTGGATCGTTTTTGTTCTGTGATGGTCGGTGAGTTATGGGCTCCGTTTTTTAATTACAAAGGGCAGCCAGCCCTCTGCGCTGTCGGTGGGACTTTAAACCCTAAGCTTGCTTTTTTGCTTGCGAACGGGCTGATCTACCACCCGCACACCACTTAGTTCCCTGAAGCACGCCCCCCGTCCGCCCCACGTTCCCACGGATGTAACACACGTATCGTGCATGTCCTCTTAAGCTCGCCATCCTGATTCTCACACGAGATCGAACGATATTCACCGCATGTGAACCATCGCAGCCTTTATTCAAATGTTCAAATGTCTGTAAATCTATCGGACCAAACTGCGTGGTCATCAGTCCGTAGCTTACAAACTACGTAAACCTAGGTAAACTAACCTAAGGACAACACACACACACACACCCCATGCCCCAGGGAGGACTCGAACCTCAACGGCGAGCAACCGCGCGCTCCGCAGCGAAGCGCTTTAGACCGCTCGGCTACTCCACCGCGGCGCAGACTTTATTTCTCTTTCTATCTCTTTCGCCATGTCCCCGCACATGCAGGGTCGGCTTTGTTAATTCGGATTTGGCCATTCCTATCACCACCCCGTAACCCCGCCCCCTCCCCCCCCCCCCCCCGGGAGGAAACGTGTACCCCAAATGTCTGCGTATAGTGTTATACATGTGAAAGTGTAATGTGTTATGAAATGTTTGCGAATCGTGTAACTGAGGCGGGACTGTGGTACCATCCCAGTATTCACCTAGGAGGATGTGGAAAACCGCCTAAAAACCACATCCTGGCTGTCCGCACTCCGACGCCCTTTGTTAATCCGCCGGGCGTATTCGAACGGGGGCCGGTACGCCTCCCCTTCGTGGAAAGGTGTGCGTTAGACCACACGGCTAACCGAGCGGGTCTGAACCATACGCAGTCGTCGGCTAAAAATACCTATGTATAGACGGTTGGTGTCTCTTCTTTCGGGCAGTTCGAAAGATCATTCACCACACTATCCATATATAGACACCATGAATAATTTAACACTTGTGTCTTAGCTAACGATCAGGTCGTACCAGATTCCTCTGCTTATGAAGATCTGTCATCCACCCATTAAGCTCCAACGTTAAATATCAAAAATAAAACGAAGAAATTGTGCAGCAAACGTAATACATCACAATCATATTTAGATACGATTCATTGATAAGATTAATTTAATAAAAGTGATTCGGTGTTGTCTTACACACTATACGAGTAAGGTTCGAACGTTTGTAAAGCTGTGGGACCAAACTGCAGTGGTCAACAGTCCCTATACTTACAAACTACTTAAACTAATATAAAATAATCACTTGAATAACAGTTCTCCGGTTGCGGAAGTTTTGGTAAAATTTTTACTTTACCATGGTTTCGGCTTCACTGCGAATGCCTTCTTCAAGAGTAAAACAGTTTTTTACATATGACTGTATAGTCAGCGGCCTCACGCGCGACCGTTAGCGGCTCGTTGTCTTATTTGTTCAAAAATGTTCAAATGTTTGTAATTTTATCGGACCAAACTGCGTGGTCATCAGTCCGTAGCTTACAAACTTAAACCTAGGTAAACTAACGTAAAGACAACACACACACCCATGCCCCAAGGAGGACTCGAACCTCCACGGCGAGCAACCGCGCGCTCCGCAACGAGACGCTTTAGACCGCTCGGCTACTCCACCGCGGCTTTTATTTGTTTTTTTTTTTTTTTTTTTTTTTTTTTTTTGCAATATTTGCATATTTGCAATATGCAAACTTTTTTTAATTTTTAGTTTGAGCCCTGTCGCTCAAGACCACCTGCTGACTGTTGTCATATGTAAAAAACTGTTTTACTTCTAATGAAGGCTTCTCTATTGAAGCCGAAACCAAGGTAAAGTAAAAATTTTACCAAAACTTCCGCAACCGAAGAGCTGTTTTTCAAGTGATTATTTTATATTTTGTCGAACGGTTGCTGTATTTAACAGCCATGTTTAAAATTGTACTTAAACTAACTTATACTAAGGACAACACACACATCTATGCCCTAGGGAGGACTCGAACCTCCGACTGAGAGCAGCCGCGCACTCCACAAGAAGACGCCTTAGAGCGCTCGGACATTAGCAGAAACGATATTGAAAACATGCCTAATAACTCTCAAAAACAGTTGGCGGGAAAGATATTCGACTTAAATTTTATGAAACCGCCACATTACTGCAATTTGATGGTGTTGTGGGTAACTTTATTCACAGAAAATGTTCAAATATTTGTAATTCTATGGAACAAAACTACTCTAGTCATCGACCCCTAGGCTTACGAGGTAGTTAAACTAACGTATACTGAGGACAACACACACACACGCCGATGCCCGAGGGAGGACTCGAACCTCCGACGCAAGCGCCTGCGCTATCCGTAACGTGGCGCTCCAGACCACACAGCCACTACCGCGCGGTTTTGTTTACAGACCTGTCAACATTCCCACAATCAGTTTCAGTATACAGACCCAGACATAGGCAATCTGTAGCCACAGATTC
Organism: Locusta migratoria; assembly: GCA_026315105.1. NCBI lineage: Eukaryota > Metazoa > Arthropoda > Insecta > Orthoptera > Acrididae > Locusta > Locusta migratoria. Next base: position 569,763,869 of record CM048744.1, read on the forward strand.
CTTATGAAAATGCAGATCTCTGTATTTGATTACAATGTTTGCTTGTATACTCATACTTTATTATTATCTATTTTCTAAAACTAAGTTGTGTTTGTTGGAGTATGATGTTTTTGGAAGAAAGCAGGTTATCAGGAAACATACGGTAAGACATTAGGTGTTCATATATTTAAGCGTTAAAAGTAACTGTAAACTGAAATACTGCAGGACATGTAAAGTCGTGGTGTTTCAGTATTGTGTAGCACAGATTAACTTTCAATTGTTGAGCGCATCGCAGCTTCGGGCAGCCGCAGACCGCCACAACGCAGGCCCTCGAGTTGCGCATCAGACTTGTTTTCGTGCGACGGTAATCACAGCGGCCAAATTTTCCAGTTATTTCGGCAGCTCTACTTGTTTACAAGGCCATGAGCAGTTACTGGCCTCCGGTCGGGTCTGGAAACCAGTATTCCAGTTGCAGGAGTTGTTCAAGGCAAGCAGAGTAGTCATTCGAAAAAGTCGTTGACCTTTTATTTTTCACACAGAGTCTGGATGTAAGAGAAAGAAACAGGTATTTTCCAGACGAGAAATACACGGAAGCAGGTTCAGGCTGCTTATCGTTTAGAAAATGACTCCGTCAATATCTTCAGCTCCAAGACTAAGGATGTTCGACATTGATTGAAAATAAGTTGGACTACAGAATGATCATAAACTTGAAGGAGCTAAGGCTTTATATAGAGCTACGTAATCACGTTTTGGATCCGTTTTTAATGTTACCAAACGGAATCCTTTTGTGGGAAAGATTCCTTGTTGGAACATTTGCAGACAATGATATGACAAGAACTTTTGGCAAAGTAGACACACATGTAATAGTAGGAATTGTATATAGTAAATTAGTTAGCGATGACTGTATAGCAGCTTTTAAAATAACATTTGGTGTTTACTGCTTCCTCATTTAGAAAAGCATCTTCACATTATCAGCCATTGTTTTTTTCCCTTAGTATATATATGTTGCTTGCAGTCGGAGGTTCGAGCCCTCCCTCGGGTTTGTGTGTGTGTGTGTGTGTGTGTGTGTGTGTGTGTGTGTGTGTGTGTGTATGTTTTGGCCTTAGGTTCGTTTAATTTACTTTAAGTAATTTGTAAGCCTAGGACCTAATAACCAATGAAGTCCTATTGATTTACAAATAATTGAGCCCTTTTTTATTTCTCTACTGTTTACCTCGTTTTTCCTGTTTTCATAAGAACGTACGTCATGGAAGTATGTTGTTCCAAAAAGGCAAGTTGTGAACTGAAGATTGGCATTCACGTATAAAATCGAGACTTTTCAGCTGAAAGCCGTGCAGTTACAGTGAGGCTAAAATAAATATCCCAAATAAATTTTCTAAGTTAGTCACAATATAAACTACACTAGTTATCGAAAGTAAGAGAACTTATCTTCACTTGTAATTCCACAGATTACCCATGTTGTCGTCGATATAGCGTTTCGAGTGGTATTCGTGGAAGTTTAGCCTGAAGAATGTCAGCTCAAAGATTTCCAGTGTTCTGCCGTAGGCCATCGAGCGAGGAGCATTACTTCAGTTCACAAGACCGTTTAACACACCTCATAAGTAAAACTCAAAGGGAATATAATCTGCGGATTTTAAAATCCGGAATATTTTGTCACACTCAAGAACAAAATACAGTCTTGAAATTAGGATATGATTTGTATTTTGTTTTTTCATAAAATTGCAAAACTGGCTCATGATTATCTCCTAACGGTAAATAGATTTTATTTCTATTGTTGACTGTCCTCACATCAGTAAATGACTCATGAACTCTAATCAAATGTTGCATGCAAAGATTCTGCTGTTAAGCTCATTCTTATGAAAATATTAATATTTTCATTCACCCTCCGAAACGTTGCCATGAAATTACGAAGACGCATTTTGAACCATTTTATCTTGAAAGCAATGAAATGTTTCTTCAGGAAATTGTTATTGAACAACATACTGTAGAATTCGTCCGGAATACAACCCAAATCTCCTTTTTTTAAAACATTTTTGAAGTAGTTCTAAATTATTACAAAATGCGATTATGTAGTCAATTGTTATACATCTCATAGAAGGTATTCTTCGTGTGTGGATGTAAGCACTTAAATATAAATTAAGACCTTAAATGAGTAATCAGATTACTTCCAAAAACAACCTGCGTAGCTGCGTGCGTTAGCATGCCCGTTAGGGAATTCAGGAAACAACGCCGGCCCTGGATCGTATCATCCCGACGAATTAACGACGCGGTTCGGTGTTGTGACCAGTCTGGATGTGGCTTTTAGGCGGTTTCCCACATCCCACTGGGTGAATACCGGTCTGGTACCCAACTCCCTTCGCAGTTACACAATTCGCAATCGTTTAGAAAATGTTCTCTCTTTCATGTGGATATTACAAAAAGGTAATAGAATACATAATCTCCGTTCCTGGGGAAGGGCAATCCTTCCCAGCGACATATCCATATAATTGCCGGCCGCGGTGGCCGAGGGGACTGAGGCGCTTCATTCACGGTCTGCACGGCCACTACGGTCGGGGGTTCGAATCCCCCCTCGGGCATGGATATTTGTGCCGTCCTTAGTTGTAGGTAGTTCATAAGTAGTTTGTAAGTTTAGGGACTGATGACCCCGTAGTTACGTCCCTTAAGCTTAACAAACACTTATTGAACAACATTTATCCATATAATTATGCTGAACCCGTCAAATTAGGGGACACGCCAAAATAAACGTAAATATCCGAATGTCTTGGACATTGTTAACTACTATCGCTATCAACAACAGTGCCGCTGATTCAATGTTCTTTCGGAATTAGTGTTTACTAGGAGGGAGGTACTTGGAATTTTATTGTCGGATTATAGCAGCAGCCGTGTGCAGCTCTCTTGGCAAAGAACAGCCCCCAGATTCGACACCAATTCCCTGCCAGTACTCATTCGCAATTTAATAAAGACAATTCTCCATTAATTTTGTACTGCATCCGTGACACTGTCGTCCTCAAAATAATAAAGAGTCAACACATCACTGCTGTCAGCATTTGTTCATTTTCATAGTTTGATGAACACAATTTCCATCAGTCTTAGTGGGGTTCGTTCTTTCCTTCTGGTGGAACGGATTCTTTATTTTATAAGGCGTTCTGGAGTTCCAACTTCGTTGGAAATGGGTTACTCCTCAGACTGAAGTGCCAACATAGTAACGGTGACCGGGCGAATGCCGTACAGTTTGGCAGTGGCGATTAACGCTAAATGTGGCTTATAGCAGTTTGTCTTTCCGTGTCATAACAAGCCGAGATGGGAGTCGTGACACATGTAACAGTTAATATGCCTCCGTAAGTGATAGCAGTAATCCGCATAGGCACCTGGCTGTAGGCGTGACCTGCTGGACGCCGTATGCAGAAACTTTCATTGGCAGTAATTTGAAGGAAGTTAGACGAGCTGGCCTTGACATGACGAATATTTTACTTTGCTCCTTGCTTTCATACAACACTCCTCCATGACAATACAAGGTGAGACAAAAGTAGTGAACCGTTTTAAAAATGTTCAAATGTTTGTAAACCTTATGGGACTTAACTGCGGGGTCATCAGTCCCTAAACTTACAAACTACTTATGAACTACCTTATACTAAAGACGGTACAAACATCCATGCCCGAGGGAGGATTCGAACCCCTGACGGCGGACGGCCGCGCGCGCCGCAACACGGCGCTCCAGTACACGCGGCTAATCCGCCGCGGCACACAATTTTATTTCAAAAACTGCAGGAATTGAAAAACTTTAATGTTCTAGTAAGGTATGGGTGTATTGGTCAGTCTTTTACGGTATCTACCGAACATTGGCGCCATCTTAAAATCGCCCATCTTGAACCTAGATTAATTTTGTTTAATGGTAACTGGCTGGTGTGACATATCAAATAATATCAACATTTTCTGAAAAGTCATTAATGTAAACAGATACGATAGCAGTTGTAGTTAAAAATTTACAACATTTTATGTGGAGGTGCAGACTGAGTGTTCTCCATAAAGAACAGTCGTTTAACGTGTTCAGCTTCCTCAATGCACATTTGAAGGCGATGAATCCAATCGTCGCACACGCACAGAAGAATTTCCACAGAAATGCTGGCACGCGGTTCTTTATTGGTTGCTCGAGATGGTGTATATTTATTATTTTCTCTGCTTATCAAATCAAATGTTCAAATGTTTGTAGAACTTATCGGACTTAACTACGGGGTCATCAGACCCTAAGCTTACAAACTACTTATGAACTAGCTAAGACTAAGGACGGCACAAATATCCATGCCCGAGGGGGGATTCGAACCCCCGACCGTAGTGGTCGTGCAGACCGTGACTAGAGCGCCTCAGTCCCCTCGGCCACCGCGGCCGGCTCTCTGCATACATTATATGCTTTAAATGGCCCCACAATAAAAATAAAGTGGTGTGAGAACAGGTGATTTGGGTTGCCGTACCTCAGAACCACGTCGGCCAATCCAATATCCAGGAAATTGATCATATTATGAAGTTTGATTCCGTGTTTAGGTGCACAGAGACTGTCATAATATGTGGATAATGTACATCATCCAGTCAGAAATATACATTTCGATCATTGTGTGACCATGATCAATGCTAACAGTAGATTAAAACATACAGTTACTTGAAGGTCGTCAGGAGTGTGGACGTAATCTTCACCGTAAACAATGAGAAGTTCTGCAAGTTATAAACTACGTTTTAAGCATTTGATAATGGCTACAAAATAACCGAAATCTAGATTTGTGACAATAAATAAATATTGGGAGCCAAGAGTAATATTCAAATTGTACAAAAACCAGACAGCAGTTCTTAGAGTCGAAGTGCATGAAAGTGTCGCAGTGGTTCGGAAGGGAGTGAGACAGGGTTGTAGCTTTCCCCAGTGTTGTTCAGTCTGTACATTGAGCAAGCTGTGAAGGAATTCCAGGAGAAATTTGGATGAGCAATTTAAGTACAGAGAGAAGAAATAAAAATTTTACGGTTAGCTGATGACGTAGTAATCCTGTCAGAGACAGCAGAGGACCTGGAAGAGCAATCAAACGTACTAACACCTTCAACATCTGTTGTAATATCCAACGCATCCACTGCCTTGCACATAGGAAAGCGTGTCTGTGAAAGTAGAGTTCCTTGTGAGTATAAGTTTAATCTTCAGGTTGATATTACTGTGTATTCTCATAATTGAAACAAAGTTTTGTCGTTGAACCTTTATCCTTATCTTAAAAAGTAGATGGGGATAAAATTATTAAAATTAAAAATAAAAACCAACAGATCGCAAATTTTTGTTTTTTACTTTATGAATGACCTCTGTCTATAAGGACCATCTTCAGTTGAATACCATCATGCTGGCAGGCGGTCGCGGCAGATGCAGCAGGGCGTTCAAACGTGAACTGCTTCGAAAACTTATTGACCAAATTAATATATATATATATATATATATATATTTGGTCAAAAGTTGTACGAAATTCAAAATACAAAATTTGTGTTTCCCTGGATGCAATTAGACTGCGACTGGGCTCTGCGTCGTTTAGTAACACAGACAGCGATCCTGTCCGTCAAGTCACGTTCAGCGATTTCAAACGCCAGTCTACCGTCCTCGCTACGCAGCTGTTGGCCTTGCGAAAGACGAACCCCCTACACGGCAAAGGTATAAACGCAACAACATTCGCTTCCGCATACCATTCTAAAACACTGCAGAACCTGCACGTAAGGTTATTTCTGGCGGCAGCTTATGACGCTCTGCATTCAGCAGTCGGCCTGAGTTTTAATTGAGCTGAAATAGACACAGTATTCTGAGAAAAATATTTCTCTTTTGCTTTTATTTCAAATTATAATATTGGATTAATGATGAAAATTCTCCTCAGAGATGATAAATTTTGTTCAAACGAGATAGAATGGCTGGCCAGTACTTACTTTTGTGCTGTACCGCCGATAGCAACACAAACGAAGAAACAGAAAAAAGGGGGACAAAAAGGACAAGCTTTCGGAACACAGTTCCTTTATCAGGTGGGAGAGAAGGGAAGAAGAAAGGATGAGAACGGAATGGAAAGGTAATTCACGACTTAGGTCATAAAGGTTGTGTTTCAGGATTGTGGACTTCAGAGATACTGCATGTACGCACTGAGCCAAGCCAGAGAGGATATATATAACCAAAGAGGAAAGAGGGAAGATCAAGTAGTGAATTGGTTATATATATCCTCTCTGGCTTGGCTCAGTGCGTACATGCAGTATCTCTGACGTCCACACTCCTGAAACACAACTTTCATGACCTAGGTCGTGAATTACCTTTCCCTTCCGTTCCCATCCTTTCTTCTTCCCTTCTGATGAAGGAACTGTGTTCCGAAAGCTTGTCCTTTTTGTCCCCTTTTTTTCTGTTTCTTCATTCTTCATTTGTGTTACTATCGGCGGTACAGCACAAAGGTAAGTACTGGCCAGCCATTCTATCTCGTTTGAACAAAATTTATAATATTGTGCAATGAAATAAACAGAAGCCAACTGTTACTAATTTCTTAAAATATGTTCCGCTCTACACACCAGCGACTTCATATTAAAACTATATGTAGAGGTTGAGTGACACGACAATGCTGGCACACACACAGCAGTATCGTCAAACTGTACGCGGCGAATAAGGAGGTGGTGCACTTTGAGCATCCGCCATACTCGCTGGATTTCAGACCTCCAGACTTCACCTGTTGCCTCGACTCTACTAGCTTTTAAAGGAAAGAGATTTGACGATAATCCTGACATCCAACGAAACGTGGCGAGACTTTTCAACACTGACCAAAGGGAGACAAATATTCAAATGTTTGTAGAGCTTATGGGACTTAACTACGAGGTCATCAGTCCCTATACTTACAAACTACTTATGAACTAGCTAATACTAAAGATGCAAGAAATATCCATGCCCGAGGGGGGATTCGAACCTCCGACCGCAGCAGCTGTTCAGACCGTGACTGGTACGCCGCAGACCTCTCGGCCACTGGGGCAGGCCCTAAGGAAGACTTCTTGGAAAGTTTCCAGGAAATGAATCGTAGAGCTCAGCGGAGCATAGGTATCGGAGGTGACTATTTCTAAGGACGATAGGATAACTGTTCATAGCTCGCCTATGTTAATGTTACAGGCATATTCACCGAAATTTGTTATCAGAGGCTGTATTTAGGTGGACAAGGGTTTCATGCTTAAAAATAAATTCAGGAATCGGTTAAAAATAAACTGAAAACCCAAAGAAAGGGGTGTAGGCTTTCGAATGCAGATGCAGTTTCATGTAATGTCTCAGAGCACGTCGCTGGGGTCGGAAAAGCCTATATAAGATAACAAGTGTTTGGCGCAGGCGATAGATCGGTTACTGCTGCTAAAATGACAGGTTATCGCGATTTAATGAGTTTGTACAAGATGTTATCGTCGGCTCGCGAGAGATGAGACACAGCATCTCCGAGGTAAGGATTTGGTGCGGATTTTCCTGTACGGCCATTTAACCGTGAATATCGAGAATACAGGGAATATCAAATCTCCGACATATATGCGGCCGGAAAAAGATCCTGGGACCAACGAAGATTGAAGAGAATTTGTGTTCAATCGCATTCGGCGGAAGTCTCGATTGCATCGTGGAGTACACCATCCTAAATGTTCAAATGTTGTAAATCTGTCGGACCAAACTGCGTGGTCATCAGTCCGTAGCTTACAAACTACTTAAACCTAGGTAAACTATCCTAAGGACAAACACACACACCTATGCCCCAGGGAGGACTGGAACCTCCACGGCGAGCAACCGCCCGCTCCGCAGCGAGACGCTTTAGACCGCTCGGCTACTGCACCGCGGCTACACCATCCTAGCCGTCGGCATGCGTGGACAGGCAAGTGTGGTACGAAGATAACTGTATTCGAGGAAGAGATATCTCAAGTAGAAAAAGGGCGCTGGGACGGCGGTCAACTGCACTGGTGCTACTAGCGAGCTTGGAGCAAGAGCCCTCATCAATAGACTGGAAGGGCAAGTCGGAGTACGTCGCCAACCACTCGGCTGCCGCCGCTTCGTGACAAAAACGGCCACGCACAGGTACATATGGTACTTATTTGACGACCGACTGAAATTATCTTGGGAATTTCTCAATAAACTTTGAGAAGTACGCGCTACTGCTTACACATTTTGTTGTCCTCATGAAGTACCATGAGCGTACGACATTTGCAGTAAATCCGCGTTCCAAACTTCATTGCCGCCCCTTGTGAGTGTACGCTTGTGTTAGCAATAAACGTGTTCTAAGTGTAAAGTGTTGTGCTCTGTTAACGACCAGCCTTCGAATTCCTCACCACCTGCAGTTTTCAACATGGCAATATTATTACTATGTAATTTAACTGTAAAGGAACAAAAAACAGCAACCGCGATACTCGTCAAAATTAACAAGACAACTAACACTATATCGTAATATTTCATTCAATGATATTATTACTATTATTATTATTCTAGGTTTTACAATGCCAATACATTTTTCAGCACCTATATCAGATTACATTAAATTACTAAACATTATTTTCCATTCTTCTCTATTTTCTCCATAAATATTCGCCAATGTTAATATTATTTGTGTAAATACTTTAACGTGCAATTCAATTTTTGTAGCTGTATCTCAACTCACAAATGACTAATACAGAGCTACATCTCAGCCGTCCTTAGTGTTACATAGTTCATAAGTAGTTTGTAAGTTTAAGGACTGATGACCCCGAAGTTAAGTCCCATAAGCTATACAAACATTTGAACATTAGAGCTACGTCTCACAAAGGAGATGCGTATACTATCGTCTTATAGCATCTAAGGAAAAGAAAGGGAATCTTATATGTGTGTTTATATGCTGTCGACGATTAAGTCATTAGAAATGGAATACAAATAAACAAGAGCGACACAGGAAATCGGCCGAATCCAGCATTTTCCTGAAACGATTTAAATCAAAATGTTCAAATGTTTGTAAAACTTATGGGACTTAACTACGGGGACATCAGTCCCTAAACTTACAAACTACTTACGAACTAGGAAGGCACAAATATCCATGCCCGAGGGGGATTCGAACCCCCGACCGTAGTGGCCGTGCAGACCGTGATTGAAGCGCCTCAGTCCCCTCGGCCACCGCGGCCGGCTCAAACGATTTACGAAATTTGAATTTTTGCTAATAGGTCACTTATCTGGAGCATATACCTCGATCGTGCTTAACATGTCGTAGCTAAAACCTGTTCTTCTAGGTCCAGTTCAAGACCTGACGCAATCGCCATCTGCGTTAACTGACCCATGACTCCATTCCATCTCATGTTCTTAACTAATATGGTCGGTAAGGAGCGAGATTACAGATATCCTGTAAATCAACTGACTTCAAGGTGTGACTTTTAATGATCCTGTGTTATTGTGAGGTCGTCATAAATTCATCAAATATTAGATACTTTGTTTTGTGTTATATTATTCTTTTGTAAAATCTGAATGGAGTAGCAGCAGAAATCCGACACAGACTAATTTCATTTTCACGAAAATTATTAACAATGAATGTGCAACTGACACTTACAGACGGCAGGTACCACACTAGACTGATTACAGACTACAGAATCCAGACTTCAGATTCTGGCGCGCAGCGCCTACTGTAAATACGTTTGCTATAATGTTCATTTAGTTATTCACTGCTAGTTACATGCAAAAAACAATTAACCGCGATGCAGTGGACGAGCGCTCTAAGACGCCTTGCTGCGTAACGTGCGGTTGCTCGCTGTCTAAGGTTCGGGTCCTCCACCAAGCATGGGTGTACTTGTTGTCCTTAGGTTAGTTTAAGTAGTTTCTAATCCCAGGGATTGATAACCATAGATTTACAAACATCTGAACATTTTTAAAAAAATGTTTCAAATGTTTGTATAGTCTATGGGACTATGGGTCATCAGTCCCTAAACTTACAAACTACTTATGAACTACTTACGAACTAGGACGGCACAAATATCCATGCCCGAGGGGGACTCGAACACCCGACCGTAGAGGCCGTGCAGACCGTGACTGGAGCGCCTCAGTCTCCTCGGCCACCGCGGCCGACACATTTTTATAACTTTCATATTAATACAGTCGCAAATGATGCGATACATTCATTGATTGCAAAAACTTTAGACTTCTGAAAGGGATTACCTGGGATTAAATAGGCTGAATACATCCCAAATTACAACATGTAGGTTTTATGAATTATGATTGTTGGTACAGGAATAAATTATTTAGTTAACTAATATTTTGAGTTCCGAACATCGTTAATGATACAGTTTCCATAATATTGCACATTTTTCCTGATTCAAGTAATTCGTAATATTTGACGAATTTTTATTAATTTCCATACAGCTAATAATCGGAATAAAAATTATTTAATATAACACTCTCTGGAATATCCTCTCACTGCAAATAATAACTATCAGATTTCTTGAACGGAATCAGTAATTACATTTTCTCTTAAATTCATATGTGCTCTATAATTTCCAGGAATCTACAAAATTACGAATGGAAAATTATGAATGGAAAGGTACATGAAGTATTGCAGGTGACGCTATAAGTACTGTGTCGAAAGATAAGTATATAGTAAAAGAATCGAATATTGGGTACTAAAATAAAGATGGGTATCGAGTGATAAAATAGAGATTGGTATCGAGTAGTGAAAGAAAGGCTTGCTCTACCCGTTACAAGTTCTAAGCCAAGATCGCAATATTGTATTTACTATATCATGACCTGTTTCCTCAATACCCTACTACGTTACCATTATTAAATGATCAGGAACTAACACTCCACATTCAAAAATGTTCAAATGTTTGTAAAGCTTATGGGACTTAACTACGGGGTCATCAGTCCCTAAACTTACAAACTACTTATGAACTAGCTACAACTACGAACGGCACAAATATCCATGCCCGAGGGGGGGATTAGAACCCCCGACCGTAGTGGCCGTGCAGACCGTGACTGAAGCGCCTCAGTCTCCTCGGCCACCGCGGCCGGCCACTCCACATTCATGAAACACATTTTTCAAAACATCCGCAGGACTAGACCTTGATTCGCTGAAGATGTCTCTTCAAATATTTTAACTAGGAGGGGACTGAGGCGCTCCAGTCACGGTCTGCACGGCCACACTACGGTCGGGGGTTCGAATCCCCCCTCGGGCATGGATATTTGTGCCGTCCTAGTTAGTAAGTAGTTCATAAGTAGTATGTAAGTTTAGGGACTGATGACCCCGTAGTTAAGTCTCATAAGCTTAACAAACATTTGAACATTTTTTTAACTAGGCAAATATTAACAGAGTTTTCCAGCCAATAAAGTTCCAGCACTTCAGATGTTTTGAAAAATGTGTTTCACGAATATGAAGTGTTGGTTTCTGATCATTTGATAATGTCATCTGTATAAACAACTTTATAGTACTGCGATCTTGGCTTTGAGACTTATTATTTTTAAGTTAGTTTATTTACAACATTCCGCCTCATACTCAGATGCAAAAATGTTTATATAAGCTTCTTGATCCACGCTGTACTTTCTATGGATATACCAACAGGTCAAATTCGTAATGTTCCCGTTTCAGCAACATAAGTGGCGATACCGTTAGAGGGGACTATTGGAGATTATAATTGAGGCGTTGCGGTCGTGAAGGGTGAACGCAACGACAGATTGTTTGTAGGAAAATGCTTTTGAATATACGGGCGAACTCCATGAGCGTACTTTAAAAATATTTTCCTTGTGGGATGCCTCATTCTTTGTTGATCAATTTATAAATAAACATATTACATAATAATTGACCAGGAATTTGTATGAACGTCGCTTCACTTTCAAAGAGAAACGAATTTTTTTAACAATTTGTAATACATTTAATTAAGAGTGTCTGTATTCTGCTAATAAACATGCTTGCAATTCATTGTCAACCGCGTTTGAACATAAGTTGTTTTAATGAGGTACATGCAGTCATGATCAGGTTGGTCACCCTCATTCAAATGTTGAAATGTTTCTAAATCTATCGGACTCAACTGCTTGATCATTAGTCCGTAGCTTACAGACTACTTAAACTACGGTAAACTAACCTAAGGACCATTCAAACACCCATTCCCGAGGGGGGACTCGAACCCCCGACGGCGAACGGCCACGCGCACCGTAGCGCGGTGCCCCAGTACGCACGGCTAATCCGCCACGGCTTGGTCACCCTCTGTTTTCTTGTAGGGCGTGGGGTTAGATGATTGGTGAATTACAAGAATCGTTGTAAAGTATTCGTTGCGGCGAGTTTTAATAGCGAAATTTCAGTCACTGACTTTTGCTTCTGAATGTAAAAATATATTGTTAGCACTCACCTACATAGGGAGACGTGACCATCCCAATAAAATAAGAGAAATGAGATCGAAAACGGAACGATTTAGGGCTCTTTCTTCCCGCGCGCTATTAGAGAATGGAACGATAAGAAAATGGTTAATGAATCATCTGCCAGGCACTTAAATGTGATTTCCAGAGTATCATGTAGGTGCAGATGTAGATGATATTGGAACGTACGGCAGGAGAACTCTAATACCTTCAAGTTTTGCAGGGGGCACAGGTACAGGTGAAGCATAAAGCCGCGTTACGTAACATTCGTCAGATGAAACTTGGATGGGTCATACAGCTGCCCTTTCCTTGCCGAAGTTTCACCGCAGTTTGACGCCACCATAATAACTTTTATGGGTGTAGAATCCCCGTTCGTATTGTTTGGCGCACTCAAAAAATAGCACCATCCTTGAATTTGGCGCCTTGGAGCTGCGTTTTTGTAGTATATTTCTGAAGAATGGCATAGTCTGAAACAAAATCTTGTGTGACTGGTACTACGGTGAATGGCTTTTTCTGGCGGAATTTTGTAATGAAGCACTCATGATCATCCCTGGTTGCACACGTTGGCAAGTCGAACCTCTTTTTTTCAATGTGCCCGTAGTACCGGCCATCACAGGAAAGATAGGAATGACTAGGCGTCATAAAAACATGTCTTATTCTGTCATTTATCCTGATGGATTAAAGACAAACTGACCAAAACCACATTCAAATTCTTATTCTGCTGGAAGCAATTATCGCTAAACATTGTTACTCTTTTAATACAACCATCGACGTTAGACAAATAGCGCACATTACAGCTCGCTACATCACATGATCCACGTCTTGCTGTAGTTTCAACCCACAAATACATTTTAGAAACTCCTGTCTTAATCTTATGAATTCAAAAGTTGTGCTTCCAGGGTTTCCATTTATAAAATTGTACACCTCTGGTCAATTTATGGGTGAAGAGAGCCTGCTGTATGTCAAATGCGATGGCGAGGACTTCTCCAACGGTATCATTTTTCAAAGAATTTATGAGACGTTGAGGAGCTTTGGCTTTCATGAGATGCAAGGATTTCTGATGTTCAAGGATTTTTATTTCTTCATCAGCAGACGCATAGTAATTTTTTTTCTTTTTTTCTTTTTTTTAAGATTAGTTACAGCGATGTCAGTTTTATAACAGAAGTTGCATGTGTCACAACCAGGAGACTCAAATCCGATGTTAAATTCTGCATTAAAAACATCGCGATAATAATGCGTGGTGAGTGGCTCTGTTTCCAGATATTTTAACAATAATAATAACCATATGGAGCCACTCCAAATACATCGAAGACAAGTAATTTTAATGTTTAATCCAACAGGAAGATATTTACGATGACTTTATACAATTGGTAATGACGTAATGTGTTCTTTAACTTTACTCTTCTTATTATCTGACACTTGACGACGTGATGCCCTATTCTCCCTTTGGTCAGAAACAACAGTTCCAGTCGACGTAGTTTTATTGATAGCAGTACGCACACGTATTTCGTATACACCAGGAATACTGTAAAATGCCTTACGGCACACATCGTGTTTCGCATTGTTTATCACTACACTGTAGTCAAAACGCCGTAAAGTAGGACTCGGCTTTCCCTTTAGATAAGACCTTTTAACATCGTTGCTTAGCACTAACTTTGATAAGTAGGCATTTTGTAGGTCATAAAGCTGCTTTGCACCCACTTTGATAAGTGGGCATTTTGTAGGTCATAACTACCCAGTTCCCAAAAAGCATTAAAATCTGTTGCACATTATCTTGGCCAATTTTTTTGGAAACATTGGCACCTACATGGCTTATCAATTTGACGTACTGGTATCACTGAAGACGTGTGTTTAAATCCGTTTTCTTTGCCAGAATTCCTTTTCTTTATGCCTCCACCTTCTTCCAAGCCTATTCCTTTTTCATTCGTTTTCTGAAGTATCCAGAAAATGCATTCGCACCACCAGTATCCATGATTTCATGCAGTAAGATTACACTCACGAACACACCACATGGGACAAGCGTCTCGAGCCAAATTAAACACTGAACTGCATCATCCAGCGGATCGGTCAATGGAAATGTGAAGTGTTGAGTTCGCCTTTCCGATCCGCCTTCCCATGGCAGTTTCCAGTAAGCGTGCTGCAGTAGAGTAGCCGAGCGGTCTAAGGCGTCTCGCTACGGAGCGCGCGGTTGCTCGCCGTGGAGGTTCGAGTCCTCCCTGGGGCATGGGTGTGTGTGTGTTGTCCTTAGGTTAGTTTACCTTAGTTTAAGTAGTTTGTAAGCTACGGACTGATGACCACGCAGTTTGGTCCGATAAATTTACAAACATTTGAACATTTTCCAGCAAGCGTGTTATTGTTCTCCGTGTATTTTAAGAACGAAGGAAAGAACGGCGAATGCAACATGAAAAATATACCTGTAGATTCTCTGAGCGGATAGCGGAATAAAAAAAATGGCCCCAGCGTTGAGTTCGCCCTTCCTATCCGCCACGCCTCAATTTTAGATGGAGATTTCAAATTACCAGCTATAGACTCGAGTAGGGAAATCGTTCTAAGTTCCTTTTCCCAAAATTACAGTGGGCAGTTAATCAGACAATAAAATAACGACGCTAAATGGAGGGAGATGGCGTAGTCCAGTGGAGTGGACTATCTTGCTTGGAATTTTTGACACCAGCTGAGTACAAAAAAATTTTGAATGACATTTTTATCACTTTTAGTTTAGCAGCTACAACCAAAGTTTAGGGGGCGGAGGCTACGACAGCGTATCTGACTGGCTGGTGGTCATGAGACAGTGGGCCGTGCCCCAGGGGCTAGCCACTCGACCAGTCAGCGTCGCTATCGCAGCCTCCGCCCCCGAAACTTTGAACGGTTGTAGCTGCCAAACTAAACGCGATAAAAATGTCCGTCATAATTTTTTGTACACAGCTGGTATAAAAAATTCCAGTGCATGATAGAAAGAACCATTGTTCCATTCGAAAATTTGTATGTTTGCATAAAAAATGCAGTTTTTAGGTATTTTCACAATCTGTGTATTGGCTAACAATACGGATCCTTAACTACCAATCCATTTGTTAAACCCGCAAATCAAACGTACTCAACGTACTCAATAGTTGCGGTGCAAGTGTTCGGTGACTCACCCCGTTTATTAAGAAAAATGTTTGAAATGTTTGTATAGCTTATGGGACTTTACTACGGGGTCATCGGTCCCTAAACTTACAAAGTAATTATGAACTAACTAATACTAAGGACGACACAAATATCCATGCCCGAGGAGGGATTCGAATCCCCGACCGTAGTGGCCACCGCGGCTGGCGTATATTAAGATTTCGACACTTTATACTCATAATAATATGTTGAATTAATTAATGATATTCTTATACAGGGTGTTACAAAAAGGTAGGCCCAAACTTTCAGGAAACATTCATCACACACAAAGAAAGAAAATATGTTATGTGGACATGTGTCCGGAAACGAGTAATCTCCATGTCAGAGCTCATTTTAGTACTTCTCTTCAAATCATATTAATCATGGAATGGAAACACACAGCAACAGAACGTACCAGCGTGACTTCAGACACTTTGTTACAGGAAATGTTCAAATGTTTGTATAGTTTATGGGACTTAACTACGGGGTCTTCAGTCCCTAAGCTTACAAACTACTTATGAACTACCTAATTCTAAGTACGGCACAAATATCCATGCCCGAAGGGGGATTCGAACCCCCGACCGTAGTGGCCGTACAGACCGTGACTGGAGCGCCTCAGTCTCCTCGGCCACCGCGGCCGGCTACAGGAAATGTTCAAATTGTCCTCCGTTAGCGATGATACATGCATCCACCCTCCGTCGCATGGAATCCCTGATGCGCCGATGCAACCCTGGAGAATGGCGTATTGTATTACAGCCGTCCACTGTACGAGCACGAAGAGTCTCTACATTTCGTACCGGGGTTGCGTAGACAACAGCTTTCAAATGCCCCCATAAATGAAAGTCAAGAGGTTGAGGTCAGGAGAGCGCGAAGGTCCGCCTCTACCAATCCATCGGTCACCAGATATGTTGTTGAAAAATGTTCATCTGCCAACTCCGTATTTGTAAAAATTGCACTGACTACAAAACCACGTTCGTGATGAACACTAACCTGTTGATGTTACGTACTGATGTGCTTGATGCTAGGACTGTAGAGCAATAAGTCGCATGTCAACACAAGCACTTAAGTCAACATTACCTTCCTTCAATTGGGCCAACTGGCGGTGAATCGAGGAAGTACAGTACACACTAACGAAACAATTGGGTATTTTGACAATTGTCTGCACGAATTATTTCAATTTAAATTTAAAGAGAAGTAATAAAATGAACTCTAACATGGAAATTAAGCGTTTACGGACACATGTCCACATAACAAATTTTCAGTCCATGGTGTACAGCAGCAATCAGAATAAATGTTCCTTCAAACCGTCTTGATTGCAAATTTTTTATTAGTTAATGACGCGTTTCGCCCTTTAGCAGGGCATCTTCAACTTCATAATCTTGTGCTTCTTCTGCATGGATGTTGCCACCATTCTTGCAGCCCGACAAGGCAGGTTCACATAGAATGATTTCCAGTCCATGGTGTACAGCAGCAATAACTAATAAAAAATAAACTAATAAAAAATTTGCAATCGAGATGGTTTGAAGGAATATTTATTCTAACTGATTGCTGCTGTACACCATGGATTGTAAACCATTTTATATGAACCTGCCTTGTCGGACTGCAAGAATGGTGGCACCATCCATACAGAATATCATGCACAAGATTATGAAGATGAAGATGCCCTGCTAATGTGCGAAACGCGTCGTTGTTGTTGTTGTGGTCTTCAGTCCGGAGACTGGTTTGATGCAGCTCTCCACAATACCCTATCCTGAGCAAGTCTCTTTAACTCCACATAAGAACGGCAACCTACATCTGTTTGAATCTGCTTACTGTATCCATCTCTTGGTCTTCCTCTGCGGTTTTTACCCCACACACTTCCTTCCAACGCTAAATTCACAATTCCTTGATGTCTAAGAATGTGCCCTACCAATCTATCCCTTCTTTTAGTCGAGGTATGCCAGAAATTTATTTTCTCCCCAATTCTGTTCAGTACCTCCTCATTAGTTACTCGATCCACCCACCTAATCTTCAGCATTCTTCTGTAGCACCATATTTCAAAAGCCTCAATCCTCTTCCTGTCCGCACTGTTTATCGTCCATGTTTCACTCCCATACAAGGCAACACTCCTTACAATTGCCTTCAGAAAGGACTTCCTTAGGCTTAAATCAATATTCGAGGTTAACAAATTTCTCTTTTTCAAGAACGCTTTTCTACCCATTGCCATTCTGCATTTTATATCCTCAGTACTACGACCATCATTTGTTATTTTACTGCCCAAGTAACAAAACTAATCTACCTCCTTTATTGCTTCGTTACCTAATCTAATTCCTTCAGCATCACCTGATTTTCTTACACTGCACTCCATTACCCTAGTTTTGCTCTTGTTAATGTTCATCTTATATGCACCTTTCAGCACACTGTCCATTCCGTTCAACTGCTCTTCCAGGTCCTTTGCTGTATCTGACAGAATTACTATGTCGTCGGCAAAACGCAATGTTTTTAATTCTTCACCCTGATATTTAACACCTTCTCCAAATTTTTCCTCGCTTTCCTTTATAGCTTGCTCAGTGTTCAAATTGAATAACATTGGAGAAAGGCTACAACCATGTCTTACTCCCTTTCCAAACACTGCATTCCTTCCAAGCCCTTCAACTCTGACAACCGCTGACTGGTTTTTGTACCTTACGCTCCCTATATTTTACTCCTGCTTGCTTCAGAACTTGAAAGAGTTTATTCCAATCAACATTGTCAAAAGCCTTCTCCAAATCTAGAAAAGCTAGAAATGGAGGTTTGCCTTTTCTTAATCTATCGTCTAGGATAAGTCGTAAAGTGAGTATTGCCTCCCGTGTTCCTACATTTCTCCTGAACCCAAACTGATCTTCCCCGAGGTCGGCTTCTACCAGCTTTTCCGTCCTTCTGTAAATAATTCGTGTTAACGAAACGCGTTATTAACTAATAAAAAAATTGCAATCAAGACGGTTTGAAGGAATAATATATTTTCTTTCTTTGTGTGTGAGGAATGTTTCCTGAAAGTTTGGCCCTACCTTTTTGTAACACCGTGTATACAAGCAGGCGCTTGAAAACGCCGAACTGCTGAAACAGCTGCAGCATTAAATGTTAAAGTTTGCGCAGTGTCATTAGGTGTTGGCATGATGTTGTAAACGATGGTCGGTCGGGAGCGCAGTGTTAAGGCGGGTTCACACTGAGCGCGCCGCGCCGTGCTGCGCTGCGCCGCTGCAGCCCGCGTACTGCCGTAGCACAGTACCGAAGGCGCCGTCCGCGCCGCGCCGTTCCGAGGCGCGCACTGCAGTTCCAGTTGGAGCGCGCGCACGTCTCTAGATGGAGCGTGCCGAGCTAGAATGCCGCATTTATTGTGCTGTACCGTCAGTTAACGAATAATCGTCCTTATTGGGTAACCCCAGTACGGTGGAAATGATTTTTTCAGTGAACTTGTTGCAGGCGACAGGGGACAGTTCGAAAACTTTTATCGAATGCCTTTCAGCCGGCCGCGGTGGCCGAGGGGACTGAAGCGCTCCAGCCACGGTCAGCACGGCCACTACGGTCGGGGGTTCGAATCCCCCCTCGGGCATGGATATTTGTGCCGTCATTAGTCTAAGTTAGTTCATAAGTAGTTTGTAAGTTTAGGGACTGATGACCCCGTAGTTAAGTCCCATAACCTATGGGAAGAGGATTGAGGCTTTTGAAATATGGTGCTACAGAAGAATGCTGAAGATTAGGTGGGTGGATCGCGTAACTAATGAGGAGGTACTGAACAGAATTGGGGAGAAAAGAAATTTCTGGCATACCTTGACTAAAAGAAGGGATAGATTGGTAGGGCACATTCTTAGACATCAAGGAATTGTGAATTTAGCGTTCAAGAACAACGACGCGTTTCGCCCTTTAGCAGGGCATCTTCATAATCTTGTGCTTGATCTTCTGCATGGATGATGCCACCATTCTTGCAGCCCGACAAGGCAGGTGCATATAAAATGATTTCCAATCCATGGTGTACAGCAGCAATCAGTTAGAATAAATATTCCTTCAAACCGTCTTGATTGCAAATTTTTTATTAGTTATTGCTGCTGTACACCAAACATTTGAACATTTTTCGAATGTCTTTCGAAGACTTCGAATATCTGTTGAAAGTGATCGAAGAAAGACACAAATTGTAGACGTGCTATATCTACCAAAGACTGGCAATAACTTTGCGCTTTCTGGTAACTGGAGATTCCTTTACAAGTCTGATGTATCTGCTCCATGAGGTTCTCACTTTCTTTCCGGTCCCACTCCATAACGAGGACACCTACGTGAGACCACACGACTGTCACTCAAATTGACGCACGCAATAAACTAGCGCGCTCGCCAGCCGAAGCCCCGTCTAAACTGAACGCGTGCATAAGCGCCACTGCCTTTGATGTACCGACAGCAGCCGGAACACTGCGCGGCGCGGCGCCGTTCGCCGTCCTCACTGGGCGCGCACACCCGCGCACAACAGTTTTGCGCAGCGCGGCGCAGCACGGCGCGCTCAGTGTGGACCCGCCTTTAGGTGTCGAGCGCCTCGGGCGCCGGCGCCGGCTGGTTGGCAGGTAGCGTGTCGCAACTGCTTGGCGATGCGCGAGGCGGCGCGGCCCCGGCCTTGCCACTGGTCCACTTGCGCCCCAGCCAGCGAAAGTCGCCGCTGGCCCACACAGGCCTACACAACGCAAGCTCTCTGTGCCAATACTGGTTTCTTTTTCTTTTCTCTTCTGCAAAATCACAGAATATCAGCGGATTGGTTCCTCGAACTAAACACAAATTAGTACAGCTGAAAAGACGACGTCGATTTTGCATGCGATGAACCAGATGCCACACGGGGAATACTGGATGTACTGAAAATGGCTTCAACGCTGCCTGCCAACAGATAGCGTTCTGCCATAGCTGCCAGAGCGACAGCTTTGTGTACCCTTTCATAGGGAATGTTTACAGCCACTAGGCTCAGTGTGATATCAATGCGCGAAGTAAACAGGCGTCATTCTAAAGAGACGCGACCTGATTCTTACAGCCAACTAAGCCAGTTTAAAGGGGTCAAATTGTTGAATTTCAATTGAATTGTTTTGTTAAGCTTATGGGACTTAGCCGGCCGCGGTGGCCGAGGTGACTGACGCGCTCCAGTCACGGTCAGCACGGCCACTACGGTCGGGGGTTCGAATCCCCCCTCGGGCATGGATATTTGTGCCGTCCTAGTTCGTAAGTAGTTTGTAAGTTTAGGGACTGATGACCCCATAGTTAAGTCCCATAAGCTTTACAAACATTTGAACATTTTTTTATGGGACTTAACTGCGGGGTCATCAGTCCCTAAACTTACAAACTACTTATGAACTACCTTATACTGAAGACGGCACAAACATCCATGCTCGAGGGAGGATTCGAACCCCACGACGGGGAGCGGCCTCGAGCATCGGAGCATAGCGCCTCAATGCGCTTGGGGACAAATTGTGGCGTTCAGAAGTGGTTGGACGGTCCTCTCAAAGAACTTCAAATTGGAGATGCTGAGTCAGTTGTGCAGAGAACGCCACGCCCTTCGCTTCGCCTACTGTATCCGCCCCCCTCCCCCACGCGGATCCTTGAACACCTCCGAAACCTGTATGTCACCCGCAAAATAGATTTCTGCAACCGTCTTGTTTATCCCATCATAACCAACCCTGGGCCTCTGCCACGCCTACACCATTGTACTCCTCCCTCTGTCCACTTGCACACATTACATGTCCTTTCCCAAGGCAACCTCCACGCCCTTCCCCTACCGGATGACGCACTTCGTCCCGAAATTTACGCCTCCTATCAACCCTGATCCATCAGCGCCCCTCTCCCCATCCCCTCCCCTTCCCTCCCCCCGCTTGGCTTTTCCCCTTCCCCACCTCGACAACCACCGCCCTTCCTCTCCTCTCTACCTCCCCTACCTCCCCCGCGTTTCCTATCCTTCCCCTCCTGCGGGGGCCTCAGTGAAGAATTTTAGAAACAGTGTCGTCCAGTGTTCAGTGCGTCAGTGTCTCCGTGTATTTACAGTGCGTAGAACAACAACTCTTTTTAACCAGTGTCGTCGTGTTACTTCTTCCTTTGGCCAGAGATTGTTCTCAATGTGATTTTACCGCCGCCGTTGCACAGACTGTTTTTAACCGTCTATGTGTTTGTTTCCATCGCCTTGTTCATATGCTTTATGTCTGCACTGTTATCTCCAGTGTCCTGTTTGTAATTCACCAATGTTCTCTTCGTGCCATGGTTTTCATTCCTCTTGTTTTTAAACTCGTGCCACATTTTTTTAAGTCTTAATTCTAATATGTATGTACGCTCGGCTGAAGAGCAGAGCCTGATGCTGCTACCAGCCTGCCGACCCCGTCGGCGTGAAAATAACAATAAATGGGGGAAAAATCAGTTGTGCAGAGATGCTGGTTGCAGTGGTCACGTGAAAATTCTCACACCCGTAGACAAGGTTCTGGATTTCCAAACAGCACAGATGTCCCACAAGATCGTCGTACTGTAATGGCAGCAGTAGCAGATCGTGCATCTACCGCAGCACAGATAAGAGGGTTTCTGACCCCAGAAGTGTCGAAACGGAGTGTTGCCATCCGGTTACTAGCAGCACACCTCTAGCCCGTCTTCCTCTCACGCTACAGCGTCGACATGCACGCCTCAAATTGTGCCATCACGGGAACACTTCCAATGGTGGGCCGTAGTCTTCAGCGATAAAAGCATATTCTGCCTCCATCTTTGCATATGTGACGTAGTCCTGGCAACCACTACCACGTAGAGTGCATTCCTCCAAAACACTTGACTCCTCCCACGACGTATAGTCTGGGGTGCGATCACCTTTGGTGTTTCTGGAGCGAACTCTTACCAGTGCTCGGTGCGGGCAGAATGTTGTAAGCATTTCTTTTGTCCTTCTTCCATCACGAAGGTGATGACTTCTTTCAACAGGATAACGCTCGCCCACACACTGATCGTCGAACTACACTTGCTCTGCAACATGTGCAGCAACTTCCCTGGCCAGCACCAGCTACAGATTTGTCGCCAATTGACCACGTCTGGGATTTGACAACTGACACGTGCGACTCTTGCTGAAGTACGTGGTCGTGCAGTATTCTCCATCTGTATTATCGAACAGATGACAGTCGCCGCTTGAACTGCCGCGTACTGATTCTTTTAAGATGGATCGACACCTGGCATCTCTCTACCGCTCGAGCTACTAATCTGTAAACATTTCATGTACTGCATATGCATTGTTTCAATATACATCTACATACCTACTCCACAGTCCATCGTAAGGTTCGTGGCGGAGGGTACACTACATCACTCCTAGGCACTTCCTTCCCTATTCCACTCCCAAATACAACGGGGGAAAAAGTGTCTATATGCCTCCGTACGAGCCCTAATTTCTCTTATCTTGCCTGTGATCATTACGCGAAATGTATGTAGACGGCAGGAGATCGTTCTACATTCAGCTTCAAATTACGGCACTCTAAATTTCCTCAAAAGAACTTATCGAAAAGAACGTCGTCTTTCCTCCGGCAATTCCCATTTGAGTTCGCCGAACATTTCTGTGACACTTGCGCATTGGTCGAACCTACCAGTAACGAATCTAGATGCTCGCCTCATAACTCCTTTCTTTAAACTGATCTGGGATTGTTTTCCTGCCGGCCGCGGTGGCCGAGGGTACTGAGGCACGACAGTCACGGTCTGCACGGCCACTACGGTCGGGGGTTCGAATCCCCCCTCGGGCATGGATATTTGTGCCGTCCTTAGTGTTAGCTAGTTCATAAGTAGTTTGTAAGTTTGGGACTGATGACCCCGTAGTTAAGTCCCATAAGCTATACAAACATTTGAACGTTTGATTTTTGATTGTTTTCCTACTCATGCGCATCACCTTACATTTTTCTACATTGACAGCTAGCTGCCATCCTTCACACCAACTAGAAATTTTGTCATCCTGTATGCTAATAGAGTCAATTAAAGACGAAACCCTCCCATACACCACAGCATCATCAGCAAACAGCTGAAAATTACAAGTCACTCTGCCCATCAGATCATTTATATAGACAATAGATCTTGAGTGAACTGGAGAACTCTAAGAGGGTATTGTAATTTTTATTTCCAGCAGAGTATTTTTGTTTGCAAACTGATATCAGCGCGGTAACTGTAGACCCACGATCTTATTCTTCTACTGTACTCTAAACAATAAACTGAACCAATAAAATGATAAAACCTGTTGGCTTCGAGGTAGTGGATCAGTCTCGTAACGAGCATCCCTTTCCCGCGTCCATTGTCGGTATCGCATTCGAATGTGCCATTGACATCGGGCTTTCCTGAAAGAGCCAACGGGACCTATCGCATATTATATAATTATACTTAAACGATTCATCAGACAGGATCAGCAAACGTGTCGAAACTTCCTGGCACATTAAAACTGTGAGCCAGATCAGGATTGGAAACCAGGTCCTTTGCATTTCTCGTGCGAGCGCTTGCCCGCCAAAGGCAAAGGTCCTGGGTTCGAATCCCGGTCTTGCACAGAGTTTTAACCTGCCAGGAAGATTCGTATCGCCGCACAGCCCGCTTCAGACCGAAAATTTTATTCTGGCATTCGTGTGCAGGCAGACTGAAGCATCCTGTGAAGATTTTTTCCAAGACCGGGATTCGAACCCGTGTCTCCTGCTCGCTACACAATTGTGCTAAAGGCTGTGTCACCCTGACACGGCGTTTTGCAATTTTAGTTTGTCATGCCATCGTTCTCACTCCAAATTCTCATCTCCCCCTCAGTCCTCAGTCTAAACGTGTTCCCCGTTATACTCGAACAACTGTGTAGTGAGCGGCAAAACTTGCTTCGAGTCCCAGCCTTGGAACAAATTTCAGTATTATTCTTCAGTATGCGTAAGCACATCATTCAAATTTGACACTTGTCTCAAATTCTCTCTACCCTATAGTTTAATTTCAGTAAAACAGTATTGTTTACTGACGATATTATTATAGAAAGTATTGTCGTAGGACGATCGTAAAGAATTCTAGAAAGACAAGTATAAAATGTTTGCTTGGTGTGATTAATGACAACTCTATTTAAATACCGATAAGTGTAATATAATGACTTTAATAGTGAGAAAGAAACCGACATTATTTGATTAGTAGGTTAGTGTTCAACATGTTAAGCATGTCACACCGAATAAGTTTTAAGTATTTAGGAGTAATGGTAAAAAAATTATATGAAATGGATCGACTTGCGTCAGTCTTAGAGAAGGAAAATAGGAGAGTCAGATATGGTGGTATCGTTTTGGAAAAATGTGGTCCATTCCCTACTTACTTTTCTCTTTCGTCTCATAATCCGACATTATAGCTTTTCAGTGTAGCTTCATTATTAGCGAACCATAAATAATTGAGGGTGCTTGTTGAGGGGCACAGTTTGCATGTAGTAAAATGTGTCACATTCTGTACTTTCCCACAGTCGCAAAGAACGTCATCGCTTAACTCCCAGGTACTTAGGTTTGTCTGTATGATTTAATGCCTGTCCTTCCCAAGTTACTTTCAACTTTTTGTCTGCCAAACGGGTGTTCAGATGGATGGCAGTTACCTAAAGGACATGGCACTACGGCGACCAATACCATTGTTCGATAGTTTGGAATCTTTATCGGGCAGGCATGACAGTAGGCACCCAAAGACATCGGAAACGCGGGGCTTAAATCATTATAGTTCTGTATAACTCGTACCAAAGTGGAACGGAAATACCCGGGCAACGCAAATGAGATTCTAGAAAGAAAGCGACGTAGTTGTCGTGAAACTCTGTTGGGTAGATTTACAGTACCTGTATTGGAACAAGACTGTACAATTTTTTTATCGATCTTCCCTCGCTCAAGATGCGAATAGATTAGGACCAAATTTCGCCAAAATTCTGTGTAGAGACTCCGTGGACGCGCCACACGACAGGAAGGTCGTTAACCCCGTCTTACATTTCACCCTGTCTCTTACGGAACCGTGACACCCAGTGTTACAAGCCTTCCTTATAGGTGGCCTACGGAAACATGCCGAAGACACCGCCCTCTGCATCGACACAAAGGCTGCAGGGTTGGAATATAGGGCACCAAAGGAACGTTGAGTCCCACACACTTCGCAGTCGAAAACGACAGTCCGCAGTGAGATAAACTGCAGGTACCCACCAGACGAATCAACCATTCTCTAAGGGCATCGGGGATCTGAAACATTACTGTTTCTTATTGGAATATAGGACGGAACCAGTTAGGACAGTTGAAAAGATTCCATGTAAGCAGGAAACGGCGTCTACGCTTTTTCAGCCCTCCAGTTTCTACGGGTTTCCAGTTCCCAACAACCTTCGGTGCATTACCGCACCTTGGTTGGATTGTCTACGTATCCACAACCAATGTTGTCCACCAGTCAGGGGACCAGCCAAGCTTTTACATATTGATTATATTTTTTACTGTGTTACAAGTAAGAGGTAGGTTGAAAATGCTCAACGGTCGAAATTAGCTGATAGATAATGCATGAGGGTAAGAGATTATTTCAAAATTAAAAGCAGCGTACAAAGCAAAATAGCTTCCCTGAAGGAATTTATCGTGCCTATGGACCCATGTGTACACTGGACTATTAATGAAGAGGTAGAAAAAATGAAGAGTACCGATAGATTCTCCACCTCTTACGCACAATCAAAATTATGCTGTTAGTTACTTCTTGTGTAAGCGGTCTACTGTATTGTAATATGTGTAATTGGAAGTTGTCTTACAGGATTTAGATTTTTAAATGACAACATTTTCACCATAGATTATTTATTATAATTTCCAGTATAGCAGTTTCGACTTCTATGTAATATCCAAGTGTTTAAGATTCTAGAAAGACAGCAGTAATCACCATTGGAAAATAACTAAAACGGATGTAGGTTTGTACGATTCATGTCACCGTTCGTCATGAACCGCGTTTCACGAGATTTATGTATACCTCTTACATACCAATGGTGTATGTGATGAAGGAGCCATATAATCTCACATAACTGTACTCGTTTTACTAGTGGTGACAGGGACTGATGACCTCGTTGTTTGGTCCCTCATTTCCATCAACACACACACACACACACACACACACACACACACACACACACACACACACGCACACGCACACACTAGTGGTTACAATTAAGGTACTTAACCGCTTGAATGCCGGAATCCCATTTCTGAAAATTATCATAAATAGTACAGTCGATTGTTAGAATACCGTCATTTAAAGACAAATCAACGAGTCTGTGGACTCATAAAAAGTACGACGAGGCAGTTTTCAGATGGCGTGTAGACTGCTTGGTGAAACAGTGTAACATGCAGTTGTCCGCTGTAACCCACCAAGGAAGATTTAGGGGTTTAAACTGGTTGGGCCAATGAATTCCGTATTACTTGGACTGCAGAAAGACGATGATTAAAGATGTGATTATGAAAATTTCCATTTTATGAATAAACATGCTACCGTATTTATTGCATCAACCAGTGTCTGCTATCTGCCTATACTCAAGACGCCCTAGGTGAAATTTACGAGACCGAACACTTGAGAAAAATCTTTTATATTTAATAATCACATTTGTTTAGGTAAAAACATCGTCCTCAGTGAACTTTAGTCAAGATTTAAGAAAAAGTATTCAGGAGAATATGGTGGCATATTTAGAGTTAAGGAATAATTCTGTTTCGTAGTACATTAGGTTATCGAAGAGCGTTAAACTCTGCACAGGTGAGAGCAACGTGAAGCACTTTCAACGTGACTGAATGCTGCCTGACCTCGTCCTAGTCGCATTCAGAGTAACATTAGCCTATCTGTGCTACATGCTTAGCATCACATAAAGTTAAACGGCGTTTCAGATAAACAAACAGAAAGGAATTCGAAATGTCGGTTGACACGGTCTGCACGGCCACTACGGTCGGGGTTCGAATCCCCCCTCGGGCATGAATATTTGTGCCGTCCTTAGTTGTAGCTAGTTCATAAGTAGTTTGTAAGTTTAGGGACTGGTGACCCCGTAGTTAAGTCCCATAAGCTTTACAAACATTTGAACATTTGATTTTTGTTCGTGGACATTGTCAGGAACAAATTATTTAAAGGATATCACCTTATTCAGTACTGCCCATTTCAATCTGAAGATCCACTATTGATGAACAGAATAGGAAATAAAGAGAACGACAGTAGTATTTGAAATAAGTACCCTCCGTCTCACACAGTAAAGTAGATACAGCCACAATCACGTCCTTATTTCCACTTTGATATTCTGCATCAACATTTTGGAATTCTTATGCTTTTAAAGTTAATATTTTTTTCCTTTGGTGATAACATCTAATTGTATTTGCTACTGAATCGAAGTCTAAGTGTGGCATTAACAGTTCGTTTGTGTAACTTACTGAAACAGTTTTCACTTTTACACTTATACAGTATTGACATTATTTTATCCATTATTTTTGGTTAGAGAACACTGCAACTGCATTCGTAATACTACAACCAGCCTCAAGATTTTTATAAATCAATTTATTGCACCGTTACTAGTTTCGGACATGAGGCCATCATCAGACAGTTGTGCCGATATCAGGTTTACATTGGTGTCCTAAAATAACAATGTTATGTCAATCCATTAGGTTACAAGGTTAAATATTTTTATCCTAAATATAACAAAGTTTTCTTTCTTGTATCGTTCCCACTTGAATTAAGAGTACATCTATTGCTTATACACTGAACTTACTTCACAGAAAAGTTTTCTTCAAACATTATTATGGGAGAGAAATATGTATATTTTTGTCTCTCCATGGTGAACTGTGAGGTTCACTAAATTCAAGATGGTAGCGTTTGTTTCATCAGCTGATTTGATGCACCAAAGAACATGACTCATTTATAGATATGGCATACTGCAATGCAAATGCAAAAATACTTATGTTCATTGTTTAAAAAAATACATTTAATTTTTAAAATTGAAAAAACGCTTCTAATGGCCAATGAAACTTTCCTGTCAGTTAAATGTCATATTTTTTGGTTGAAATTATAAAAGCTGTATTAAAATTTTGGAGGTAGAATTGGTTTCTTAACTTTAGCTGATCATTCAGGATACAATCAGGTTTATTGTGAATGTGATTTTATATTTTAATTTTTTCAAGCAAATTCATTTGTGCTCCTATTTCTCCATAATATAATATTTCTTGGTTTTCATCAATACTTATCTGTGTGGTTTTGTGCTGGGCCAAGTGAGCAACAAAAGTTGATTTATTTAAGTTGTTGAGCCTGAGAGCATCTATGTGTTCACAGTATCGTGTATTAAAACTCCATCCAGTTTGGCCGATGTAAAATTTGGGACTCAAGGAACAATTTAGTTTATAAATGCAAGAACTGTTATGTACTTGTTCCTTTAAATGTAGGTTATGAATTATTTTCTCTTCCACTAATAATAAACTGGAAGGAGTTTTAATACACGATACTGTGAACACATAGATGGTCTCAGGCTCAACAACTTAAATAAATCAACCTCTGCTGCTCACTTGGCCCAGCACAAAACCACACAGGTAAGTATTGATGAAAACCTAGAAATATTACAGTTTGTAGAAAAAGGAGCACAAATGAATGTGCTTGATGAAATTAAAATATATAATCACATTCACAATAAACCTGGTTGTATCCTGAATGATCAGCTAGAGTTAAGAAACCAATTCTACCTCCAAAATTTCATACATCTTTTATAATTTCAACCAACAAATATGGCATTTAACTGACAGGAAAGTTTCTTCATTGGCCATTAGAAGCTTTTTTCAATTTAAAAAAATAAATGTATTTTTTTAAACAATGAACATAAGTATCTTTGCACTTGCACTGCAGTATGCCATATCTGTAAATGTGCCATGTTCTTTGTTGCATCAAATCAGCTGATGAAACAAACACCAACATCTTGTATTTAGTGAACCTCACAGTTCAACATGGAGACACAAATATACATAACTCTCTCCCATAATAATGTTTAAGGAAAACCTTTCTGTGAATTAAGTTCAGTGTATAAGCAATAGATGTACCCTTAATTCAAGTGTGAACAATACAAGAAAGAAAATTTGTTATATTTAGCATAAAAATATTTAACCTTGTTATCTAATGGATTGACATAACCTTGTTATTTTAGGACACCAATGTAAATCTGATATCGGCACTACCGTCTGATGATGTCCTCAGGCCCGAAACTAGTAATGGTGCAATAAATTGATTTATAAAAATCTTGTGGCTGGTTGCAGTATTTATTTACTACAGTATTATACAGTATTGTTTTATGTTTGATAACATATCCAAGGCGTTATTTAATTCGACAGAAAATTAATGATAAATTTTGACAGAGTTATCCAATTTATTGTTGAAGGTGAACTGAGTCGCAGTCTTTGTATCCAAGAAATTTCTTTTTTTCTATTCAATCCTCAGATTGTTGATTGCTTTAACTTTTATATTTTACTGTTCACTGGTAATTAATTTTTAGCTACCGAAGAAGACTCCACAAAACGTGGTTTTACAGAAGTATAGTACAATTTCAGCTACCCCTGTTGAAGGCTACTTTATATTCCTCTTACTTAAAGTTTTGCTCAAGTTAGAAATGCATTATTCACTTCTAATATTGATCGCTTCTACAGAAAAAAAAACTTTTTCGATATCATTTAAAAGATTGCTAATCACATGCATCTTATCTAGTTGTTTGACGGAAAATGTTGCAGTAACGTAAGTCAGTGCACACGTGAATATCATTTCGTAAATAAGCTTACGGCCTGTCTCATTTTTACAGGGCTTCACCGGCAGCAGGATGTCGTCATCCGATTCCCTGGGTCCACCTGCCACCTTCGTGGGCGACTTCCACATGAAGTACATTAAAAGACTGACGTCCAGCAATCTGCTACGGAGGCCTCATTTCACGATCTTAAAGGTAAACTTTAACCTTTGCATGTCTCAGTCATGTGCCAACTTACGCATTTATTTCTATTACATACACTATGATTGATATCTCCTTTTCATAAACTCATGAATAACTTTTGTCTGTTTGGCCGCGGCGGAGCGGCCGAGAGCATTGAGGCGCTATGCTACGATGCGCGAGGCCGTTCCTCGTCGGAGCTTCGAATTCCCCCTCGGGCATGGATGTTTGTGCCGTCTGTAGTATAAGTTAGTCCATAAGTTATTTTAAATATTCTCTCCCAACTGAGGAAGGAACTGTGTTCCGAAAGCTTGTCCTTTTCGTCCCCTTTTTTCTGTTTCTTCATTTGTGTAACTATCGGCGGTACAGCACTAAGGTAAGTACTGGCCAGCCAATCCATCTCTTTTGAAAAAATATTTATCATCTCTGAGGAGAATTTTCTTCATAAGTAGTTTGTCAGTTTAGGGTCTGATAATCCCACAGCTATGTCTCATAAGCTTTACAAACATTTGATTTGAACTTTTGTCTGTTTACTCAAATAACAGCATTGATTGCAAGCACCGCTGATACTGAATAACTGAACCACATTTTTTGCCTGGTTCCACAAACCTCTATTTATTTTGTGCTACCTAGGTTTAGGGTTATGCCCATTTTCAAGTACCTTACTGATTCCTAACGGCATTCAAAAATGTTCAAATGTTTATATAGCTTATGGGACTTAACTACGGGGTCTTCAGTCCCTAAACTTACAAACTACTTATGAACTTGCTAACACTAAGGAGGTCACAAATATCCATGCCCGAGGGGGGATTCGAAGCCCGACCGTAGTGGCCGTGCAGACCGTGAGTGGCGCGCCGCAGTCCCCTCGGCCACCGCGGCCGGCACGGCATTCCAGTCAGCGTTCAACCATGCCCAAGATGATGTCAGGACACCTATCAAAATTGATAATATTTGCTGAGTAGTCACAGCCACAATCGCCGTGTACACATTTACAGCGAAGATGCCTACCAGACTCCGTGCGGTAGAGAGACATAGGAAGAATAGATGTAGGACTGTATCAAACCGATATTGCTTAATGTGAATCGAAACTGTATACATAAGACAAGGGTAGGACCGATCATGTGTCACATCAGAAAGAGAGGATCGATATTTGGCTGTACGGGCTCGATGGTTTTATTTATTCGTGTCAAAAGCGTTGCACGCAAAACGTTAAGGACAGTGTGTCCCAGCTATCTTGTCCACCCAAAATATCTCTGGAACAATAACAGCTATTGGAAAACGACTTTCACCGGTATCAATTTACGGCTGAGGCCCATGAATGTACATATTTGGAAACATTCTAAAACGAAAGCAAGTGTTGAAGAAAAGACATTTTTTTTAAATATGCACCAAAGCTGCTTTTATTTGAAATGCTGACGACTAGTTTCGGGCTTTGCCCATTTTCTAAGTCACATTCATATACATTTATATTTGGTTACTGTTTAGGTCACGCGTGACCTAAACAGTAACCAAATATAAATGTATATGAATGTGACTTAGAAAATGGGCAAAGCCCGAAAGTAGTCGTCAGCATTTCAAATAATAGCAGCTTTGGTGCATATTTAAAAAAAAATGTATTTTCTTCAACACTTGCTTTCGTTTTAGAATGTTTCCAAATATGTACATTCATGGGCCCCAGCCGTACATTGATACCGGTGAAAGTCGTTTTCCAATAGCTGTTATTGTTCCAGAGATATTTTGGGTGGGCAAGATAGCTGGGACACCCTGTATAATAAAAACAAAAGTAAGAGTGTATCAAAGAGGATGACGCAATCTTACACGGTTGAAAGTACACGATAATAGAAGCAAAAAGTCCCAGTAAACATGGGTCCGAAACGAGCAGTTTGCGAGATAATTACGGATGTATGGTTACAAGTAACGGCATTGTTTGCAACATCGCACAGCTTACCCCTTGCGCACTTGAGGCCGTCGTATGTTCGTTCTTTACACAACGGAACACTACGGAGAGATGGAGTTGGAATCACACCATACACGCTGTCTCAAAGTCGCGTCTGAGGAGTGCCACTTGTGCTGTATTGTAGTTACAATGGAATCTTAAGGCCCCTACACACGCTCCGATTTGTCGCACGACCAACATGATGTCCAACGAACCAACCAATTAGTAGCAGCCTACACGCGTTCCGACCAACTGCACGCAGCGCCACCCTGTTCTCGTGTCTGTTTGCCGAACTGTTTTTGTTTTCGCGTGTTCGCTGTGCAGACGACCTCAGGCAGGGAAGTTGGTCAGGAAGCACTACACACGGCACAGTTTGTCGGGTGAAGTGGTGGGGGGATTGGAGATCGGATGGTCAAGCACAACCAACCGGCCGACAAGGAAAGTTGGTCAGGTAGCGCCTAAAACCGCCAACTTTATCGGGTTATCAAGGAATTGGCCCAATAAATCGCATCGTGTGTAGGCCCTTTATAGAAACGAAGAGTATGCGGATATCCATTTCAGCTGACTAATGGCAGTGCACGGCATGCTGCAAGCTTGCAGCGAGAAACATATCCTGATCGAAGACACCCCGACACTCGAACATTTGCAAGGGTCCATCAGCGCCTGAGAGAATATGGGATTATTGCACATGGCAGAGCAGGAGATAGGACTGCTCGCATTACTTCTGATGTTGAGGGTATGTTGTTGGGAGCAGTACAGTTCTCTCCATGAACCTTCTCGAGTAGTGTATGGAAAATTTTACATCGCAATTTTCTGTACCTCCAATGTCTCAATGGTGCGGACTTGTTCAAAGAGTGGTGTCTTACCAGTAGATGCAACAGCAGGCTGTAGTCAACCCTCGTTTAGCGTATAACGTTTTATTTACATACGAAGCAGGATTCAGACGCGATGGTGTTTTTAATTATCATAATACACATTCTGTTCATGAGTCACCACATCAGCAGAGTTTCTCACTGAATATGTGGTTAGGGGTAATGGGTGATCAACTCATTGGGACAAGCATTCTTCTACCAAAACTTAATGGACGGAGGTACTGCTCTCCAGTATCATCTTCCAGGATTACCTGAGGATGTTCCCATTCAGCAACGTCAGAGTATGTGGTACATGCGAGATGGAACTCTGGCACATATGCTGCTGTGAGACGATACCTAACACGCAGATACGGCCAAAGATGGATAGGATGAGGCGGACCTGCACCTCTACTACCAAGATTACTTGATCTCCTTTGGATTTTTGTGTCCGGGTAACCTCAAAAGCGAAGTGTAGAGCACTCCCATTAACACGGTTGAAGAACTGGAACGGAGAGTTGCACACGCTTGTCAATAATTCCATTATGATCCTGTGGTTATCGAAAGAATTCGAAATTCATTGCAGAGACGAGCACAGTGTTGCATCCAGATTCAAGGTAGACACTTCGAACATCTCCTTTAACAGCTAACACATAAGTGAAATGTGAACTAAATGCGATGTAAAAATCTAATAGTAATGTATAAATTTAAGATTAATTTGTACTAACTAGGACGATGTTTACAATAAAGTCTGAGAAATGTAAACTGAATGTGATGTAAATCTTAATAGTAAAGTATAAATTTCAAATTAAGGTGTACTAAGTAGGACGAAGTTTACAATGACGTCAGTGGTGGCTTGTAACCATACATTCGTAATTATCTCGCAAACGACTTGTTTGCTGACCCCTGTTTACTCGTGGCCATTAAAATTGCTACACCACGATGATGATGTGCTACCGACGCGAAATTTAACCGACAGGAAGAAGATGCTGTGATATGCAAATGATTAGCTTTTCAGTGCAGTCACACTAGGTTGGCGCCGGTGGCGACACCTGCAACGTGCTGACACGAGGAAAGTTTCCAACCGCTTTCTCATACACAAACAGCAGTTGACGGGCGTTGCTTGGTGATACGTTGCTGTCATGCCTTGAGTAAGGAGGAGAAATGTGTACCATCATGTTTTGACTTTGATAAAGGTCGGATTGTAGCCTATCGCGATTGCGGTTTATCGTATCGCGACATTGCTGCTCGCATTGGTCGTGATCCAATGACTGTTAGCAGAATATGCAGTCGGTGGGTTCAGGAGGGAAATACGGAACGCCATGCTGAATCCCAACGGCCTCATATCACTAGCAGTCGAGATGACAGGCATCTTGTCCGCATGGCTGTAACGGATCGTGCAGTCACGTCTCGATCACTGAGTCAACAGATGGGGGCGTTTGCAAGACAACAATCATCTGCACGAACGGTTCGACGACGTTTGCAGCAGTATGGACTATCAGCTCGGAGACCATGGCTGCAGTTTACCCTTGAAGCTGCATCACAGACAGGAGCACCTGCGATAGTGTACGCAACGACGAACCTAGATGCACGAATGGCAAAACGTCAATCCAGGTTCTATTTACAGCATCATGATGGTCGCGTCCGTGTTTGGCGACATCGCGGTCAACGCACATTGGAAGCGTGTATTCGTCATCGCCATACTGGCGTATCATCCGGCGTGATGGTACGGGATACCTTTGCTTACACGTCTAGACTACCTGTTGATCGCATCGACGGCACTTTGAACAGTGGCCGTTACATTTCACATGTGTTACGATCCGTGGCTCTACCCTTCATTAGATCCCTGCGAAACCCTACATTTCAGCAGGATAATGCACGACCGCATGTTGCAGGTCGTGTACGGGCCTTTCTGGATACAGAAAATGTTTGACTGCTGCCCTGGCCAGCATATTCTCCAGATCTCTCACCAGTTGAAAACGTCTTGTCAGTGGTGGCCGAGTAACTGGCCAGTCACTACTATTGAGGAACTGTGGTATCGTGGGAAGCTGCATGAGCACCTGTACCTGTAAACGCCATCCAAGCCGTGTTTGACTCAATGCTCAGGCTTATCAAGGCCGTTATTACGGCCAGAGGTGGTTGTTCTGGGTAGTGATTTCTCAGGATCTACGCACCCAAATTGTGTGAAAATGTAATCACATGTCATTTGTCCAATGAATACCCGTTTATCATCTACATTTCTTCTTGATGTAGCAATTTTAATTGCCAGTAGTGTATTATCCTGAACTTTCCACCGTGTAAGTTTGCGCCATCCTTTTTGATATAGCCTGTATAAACAAATTAGAAACACTAAATATAATCAGACCAAGAATTAGCAACCTCGACGGTATTCTCCTTGGCCTGCATTACGTCCTCCAGCGTTCAGGAAACTGAGCACTAAGGGCAGCTGTTCAGATGCTTGGTGGTTTGTTCGGCTCCACAATCGCACAGATAGTTCCATGTGGCCAAATTATCCTTTCTTCTGTCCATCGCACTTCTTAGTCTGTCGAAGGCCTTTCATTGCAGATTTTCAACTGGGGAAGGACCTGTAATGGTTACCCATGATTCGATATCAACATTTATTTTTGGACTTTTGCTCTATGTGTATCTCTGAAGCCAAAAAAACGAAATACCTTGAGTGAAGACAACTTCCCGTCGAATAGTGGACCAATATTCTTTTCACAGAGTCCGGATTTGGCGTGGAGATGATTCTAGATGGATTTGTCTCTTGAAAGATAGTGGATCACGATTTCGGGACCCAACCTAATGTTGCGGACAAGTAGTATGTTGACCACTCGAACACCAATTCGTGAAATTGTACACCTGTACAGGTTTAACCGTTGTCCGGTATCGTGCTGAAATCTTAGGACCTCATGTGCGTCTGTTGCGAGGTACTGTGCCTCAGAATTTCTTTTCATGGGCGATAATGCTGTACATAGAACACGGGTGGTTGATGTTTTCTTGGAAACCGAAGATATTGCAGGCATGATACCTCTACCGCTTTGATTCCCGCAGTTCATGGTTTGGTTGCAGCAGGGAGACGGGTTGCATCATGTCAACATCCAGCAACCACCATCCAGTTCCAAAATGCAGCTATGCTAGAAGAATGATCGTTATTGCCCGAACGTGATATGACACATCTGCATCTTGGACCCTCGTTGTCAAGCCTGTAATACTACTAGAGGTGGTTACATCTCATACTGAGCACATTAACCAGATGTCGGAAGGTGTGTTCAAATCCGTTAAGTTGGAAGAAAACGAAGTAAACATTATTGTTTACCGTTATGCATGTTGAACTTGTTTCCTTATTGTATTCCTTACAGTGTTTCTACTTTTCTGTCGCCTGTTTATATCGTTTTATAGCGAAATAAACGTAACCTTGTAAAATTTTATTTTGCTACTTTAATTTTCGACACAAGTATATTCAGGATCTCGGCAATATACGTTGCTTCGTTTAGGTGTTCTACACAAGAGTAAAACCCGTGGGATACATTGAACTCCATCTTCCTAACGGATAACTTATAATAAATCCACGAAATGCGAGCAAAAGTTCGTTATTGAAAGTATACACGGACAAATATGGCACGATACCACTACAAAATATCCTGTGATGTAGCCTTGTATACATTCGATAGCGTTGATGTTTACGAAGGTGGAATTAAAGGTACATATATTCTAGAATGGACTAAGTGAGCAAGACTGATGAATGGCTATGCAACAAGAGCCGTTATTCATGTCGAAGGTCGGTAGTTATGACTAGATTATTTTTTTCTTAATGACTCTACGTTCATGCAGGCCAAGGCCGATATGAAATTTGTTTTTTTTATGTCTTACATATTGCTAAGACTATAAAAAACTGAGAAGCGACTGGAATTATCGTCTTGCTTATTAAGTCTGTGCGAGAGAGCTTGCAAACACGATTAACGTCTACCCAGATAATACTACTAAATGTACGTTATTACATCTTGTGAAACGATTAAAAAAGTAATGTAACGAGTTTTTTAGCATCACCGCTGAGCGTCTACGTAACTAACAAGCAAGGGTCTAAGTGCCACCTGAGATGATAGTGCGCATATAGTTTTCTCCACTCCGTCGTGAAGGCATTTGAGGAAACTGACAGTTCCTCTTTGAGAGCTTCGTAGTTACTTACAGCTAACGATATAGATATGGAGCACAGGTCACGAGGCATATGAATTCGTTTGTGTACTTAATGTCGGATTATTCTTTCTACCAATTAAAGCTTTAAGATGTTCAGGAATTACGAGGAACGTGAGCCAGAAAGTACGTTCATGCTCAGATATTATACTTCCACTGTTTGAAGTTCTTTCACATTTCATGGAAGCGATATACAAAAGCTATATACAGAGATAGACATAAGTATTCGAACAATATAATACGAAACATTTCATGTAGGGGAAGGTCGGTTAGCCTCGGACATGAACATGAATTGCTAATAAAACAACAATAAACAATTTTTCTGAATGAAATCAGTAACTTCTTTAGTCATATCACTTAGAACTAAGCGAAGATAATAATTTTTATGAACTATCTTAAATACACTTTTGAATCAGTTTATCGGCACTAAAAAATTTGGAGGGTAGCCCCGGACACAGCATTCAGTGGTACTCCACTTGTTTCTTGGCCTTGAAAACATACAATTGTATTAAATATCTCAAGCATCTACATAAAATCAGTTTTCATGGTACCAGTCCTTGCAGTTATAGCACTGAATACATTCTTCTTCGATGATTTCTCCACATGTAATGCATTCTGTCTCTTTTCTTGGATCCTCTTCGGAGAGACTGAATATTTGTCTTTGCCATGAACGTTTCTTTAGTCCATTTGCGTCTTTTGTTTTTTCGGCTTGTCCTTTTTATTGCATTTCCTTTTCTGTCTCTCTTCTAAACTTTTTTTTATATGGAGATGACCCTTCTCTTTATTAAATCTATGAGGAATTTTCAGAGCTTCTGCATGATCAAATGCTAATTTCAAAAACTCTTCTTATGGGTGAAAACCGCCTACGAAGTTAAACAGGAACGACGAAAAATTTTTGCGCGAACAAAATTCACCGTTGCGTGTAGCTCGCTCGGTGCCTATGCCACAACAGACTTGCATGTGTTTTTACTCCACAGGGCGCGCATTTCGAATGCAGTCTTGCCAGCGCAACGTGCTTGGTTTCTTAGAAATTGAGATGTCCGCGGTTACCCGCCGTCCGGGGCTACCTGACCTTCCCCTAATATTTATTTGGCAACATAGAAATTTTAAACATATAAACATTAGCCTCTTTCGTCTATAAAACTATGTTCAGGCTACCAAATTGTATGCATTTAGCACACAGTCTTTACTTTAGTTATCCTACTGTCCGTCCTAATAGACAACGTAAGTTTACGAACGCACCCAGTCGCGCGAGGAAAACGGTTTTGAAAGTACCCTATACGCCGCAGCTTATCTCTGCTGTGGCTCGAGGCAGTACCGCCTAGTTGCAGAGTTCTCGTAATCACTGACATGCAAAATGTGACGTAAAGGAAGGGAGACGACAGTGAAAGAGAGAAATATTGTAATCAATATGTACAAAACAAAATAATTCAAATTGCCAGGGCACTCAACAGAAGCAAAACCACAGCGTTTTGCGCTTCAAACAAACGCATAGTGTTGTAAACAGACCTGGAACTGAGGCTCCTTTTGAACTCATCACATCTACATCTACAACCATACTCCACAAGCCACCCGACGGTATGTGGCGGAGGGTACCTTGAGTACCATTATCGATTTTCCCTCCTATTCCAGTCACGTATCGTTCGCGGAAAGAAGAATTGTCGGTATGCCTCTGTGTGAGCTCTAATCTCTCTGATTTTATCCTCACGATCTCTTCGCGAGATATACATAGGAGGGAGCAATATACTGCTAGACTCCTCAGCAAAGGTAAGTTCTCGAAACTTCGACAGAAGCCCATACCGAGCGACAGAGCGTCTCTCCTGCAGAGTCTTCCACTGGAGTTTAGCGATCATCTCCGTAACGCTTTCACGATTACCAAATGATCCTGTAACGAAGCGCGCTGCTCTCCGTTGGATCTCCACTTTGTCTATCAATCCCACCTGGTACGGATCCCACACCGATGAGCAGTATTCGAGCTGTGGGCGAACAAGTGTACTGTAACCTACTTCCTTTGTTTTCGGACTGCATTTCCTTAGAATTGTCCCAATGAATCTAAGTCTGACATCTGCTTTACCGACGATTGATTTTATATCGTCGTTACATTTTAAATCCCTCCTAATGACTACTCCCAGATAATTTATGGAATTAACTGCTTCCAGTTGCTGAGCTGCTATAGTGTAGCTAAATGATAAAGGATCTTTCTTTTTGTGTATTCGCAGCACATTACACTTGTCTACATTGAGCTTTAATTGCCATTCCCTGCACCATGCCAGATCCTCCTGCATCTCAGTACAATTTTCCATTGTTACAACCTCTCTATTATTCTACCGCATCATCCGCAAAAAGCCTCAGTGAACTTCAGATGTTATCCGCAAGGTCATTTATATATATATATATATATATATATATATATATATATATATATATATATATATATATCGTGAACAGCAACGGACCCACGACACTCCCCTGTGGCACACCTGACATAACTCCTACCAGAGACAGTAGACGAAAAATGAAAATGGTATCGTAGAATCCAAGAATTACTACACCTGAGATTAGAGATGCCTTGAACAATATTCTAGCATTGTGGTTCACACAAGAACTGTTGAACGGGTTTTAAATAGTACTGGCTACAATGCACGTGTTCCGAGAAAGAAGCCATAACGCCAATCTAGTGGATCAGAAAAAACGTATAGAATTTGCTAATGAGTATGTGATGAAACCAATAGAACTCTGGGACCGCGTTCTCTGGTCGGACGAGAGCAAATCCTGTCTATACAAGAGCGATGGGCGTCTTAATATGTGTGTAGACTTCCAGACACAGATTGGGATCCTAAGAACTTGGTAGCTACAGTGAAACATGGAAGCAGTAGTGTGATGGTGTGGGGCTGTATAGTTTCATCTAGCGTTGGAGAACCGGTGTTCATAGATGTAATCATGGACAAGTTTCAATACAAGAGGATTCTTGGAAACAATCTTAAGAAGAGTGCAGAGCGCCTGGATTAGAAAATGAATATTGCTTCCAGCAGTACGATGATTCAGAGTATACTGCTGAAGCTGTAAGGCTTTCGATAGTGTACAACATTTCTCACTTAGCCCATCACTACATTTAAATCCCATTGAGAATATCTCGAACGAATTTGAGGAGCTCGTGAGGAAACATCACATCAGAAGTAAAGATCATATGAGAGAACGGTGCAGAGTGAAAGTTTCATTCTGGAAACATCCCTTAGGCTGTGGCTAACCCATGTCTCCACCATATCCTTTCTTCCAGAAGTGCTGGTCTTGCATGGTTCACAGGAGAGCTTCTGTGAAGTTTGGAAAGTAGGAGGCGAGGTACTGGCGGAAGTACAGTTGTGAGGCGGCATCGTGAGGCGTGTCGGGATAGCACAGTCGGTAGTGCGCTTGCCCGCGAAAGGCAAAGGTCCCAGGTTCGAGTCCCGGTTCCGGCACACAATTTTAATCTGCCAGGAAGTTTCATATCAGCGCACACTCCGCTGCAGAGTGAAAGTTTCATTCTGTAAAGAGTAGCTGTTCTGTGTTCGAATACTAGCCGGGCGCCGTGACTCAGCGCGCCCGGTCGGAGAGCTGAACGTTCTCTGTAATAAAAAAGCTGAGCCAAAAACACAACGAACAATAACGAGCGTACTGGAACAACGACCGCAGTGAACAGAACGACCCATAGAAAAAAAAAACTATGTTCAGTTGTAAAGTGACTATTTACTTTCTTTTTTGTAGTGGAAACACGTTTGTGTTGCTTTTCATGAGTTTACGTGTTTAATTGAAGACTAAAGTTTATTTCGTACCAGTTGTGTTTATGTATACTTTCTTTGAATTGCTGTAAAATTATATAATTCAGAAATATGTTTATGTTCGAATACTTTTGTTAGTATCTGTATATAAAATATAAGTCATTATATTATGTTTATAAGCAGTGTCATGAGATTAATAGGTGCTAGTTTTCATACATTTTACATTTTAAAATATCGTTTCTATTACAGATGTCGTTTCATGAGTGAACATATTTCTTTAAAAAAAAGATTGAGATCTATATTATGTAATATACATACTTAATTTTTATCTGTGACTTGTATAGAAACGGGGTGTATAGCTCTGGTGTCTGAGGATAGAACTCATGTACCACCTGGATGTTAAACTTCAGCTGTCTGAGCGTGCAAACCATAAATGCTAATATTTCTTTTCTTGACAAAATCAAATGTGGCTGCTACGAAATGTTACCAGAATACGAAAATAAAATACTTTTCTAATCTGTTCCCATACGATCCTTTAACACCGCATATTGACATAAAATACAAAACAAGAAGCAAGCAAGCAATTATTTGTCACGTAACAAACTGATGGAAATTCGTTTGCCATACTTCAACAAGGCGAACAACCATGAGCAAAACATATGAATGTGCAGGCACGCTGCAGTTCTATGCTCAGAGACCAAATTATGCATCCAGGTAGTATAGCGATCACTGAGAGAACTATGGCGTGCCAGGACATTCATATGTTTCGCATAGGGTTTTCTGTCGCCCGGTATATTTTAATTTGGCAAATGATTTTCCATCAGTCTCAATATAGCAAAGAATCCCGTGTTTACATTTTGTTGTGATCTTTACATCAGTATCCGATGTAAGAGGTTGGTATGGGAGCAGAATCGAGGCATATTTACTTAACGTATTCTTGTAACATTTCGTAACAATCGTATCTGAATTTGACAAGAAAAGAAATATGAACATCTGAGGTTGGCACCGTCAGACAGCGGATGTTCACCATTCTGCCAGTAGAGAGATCAATAATTTTTATTCACTAGGTAGAGTTCGCTCTTCATTGTTCACAATAATTCCAATTCACATTTGATCTACAAAATTCCACTAAAATATTTAAACTCATTGTTTTGTCTGATTTCCAGAATAACCTGAAGTGCAGGATTTATCCCTTTTCCTTACGAAGTGCTGTTGCTGCCTGTACCGTCACCATGGCGTTGTATATGTCCGATGTTGGAGTAATACCACAGATGGTTGATGGAGCAGTCACTCATATTGAAAGGTAACGGTCATGTATTTACCATTCGCTGTTAACTGTTGTGCCATGTTGCATTACTGAAACGTATTCTAATGCTAAAATGAAATAAGTTCAGGTCACAATATAAGATACTTATTCAAAGTTGAAGAGAGAAGAGCGAGGTCTGTTTTGTTTCGGTTTAGTGATAATTATAACTGGAAGCCTACAAAGAAAAATTCAAGAATCGGTTTTTAGTACTGAATATCCAAATATTCTTAAATCGAGTATGTATTGTTCCTCCAATGGCGGCGAATAAAAAAGTGGCTACTAATATCCCAGAAGGAAATAAACCATCAGTCGTACTCGCTCCGTCTGTAAGTAATATAGTTAAAAGCGGGTTGTACCCAGAGCTCCATAGTAATTTGATTACGAGGCTATAAATATTAATATACAGTTTTCCAAAATGCGTGCTGAGAAATGAACTTCTACTTTTACTTGAGAGGGGGGGGGGAGGGATTATTCATTATTGTGGTATACTACTGAGCACAAACACATGCAATAACGAAAGTCCCTCTCCCGAACTCTCCTTAAATTTACTACGTATAGCTCATAAGAAAGGACTGATAGATGAATGTCTTCCAGAACAGGGAACTAATACAGGAAACGGGGAAAAGTAAAAGTTGGCTATATGTTTAGTAGTGTGCCCAAAATCAAATATTTCACCAATCTAAAACATGTGCTGTAAAGAAACTCAGTGGAAGGATTTGCAATTAAAGAGATTTGTGCCTCAAAACCGCTTCATGAGAACCCAAAAGAACCTCAACTAATAAAACAGACATCCACAGCAGACACAATAACTCGTTACTTCAGTGACTATTCCGAAACTTTACAGAGCGAGCCGGCCGCGGTGGCCGAGGGGACTGAGGCGCTCCAGTCACGGTCTGCACGGCCACTACGGTCGGGGGTTCGAATCCTCCCTCGGGCATGGATATATGTGCCGTCCTTAGTTGTATGAAGAAGTTTAGGGACTGATAACCCCGTAGTTAAGTCCCTTAAGCTTAACAAACATTTGAACATTTGAACAGAGCGAGGTGGCGCAGTGGACACGCATTCGGAGTGACGGATCAAACCCGCACCCGGCCATACAGGTTTAGGTTTCCCGTGATGTTTTCCTTCCCGTCTCTTATAATCGGAGCTTGTGCTGCGACACTTATGACAGCAATGGCGAGGGGATGTTGATCACTGATCTTTTTTCCTTTCATTCCGAATATGTGTCAGACAGCGCAGAACGTTTCAACAGTAGCTGTGTGCAGACCAAGTGGAGTACTGTGGCCGTTGCTGTTTATAGCCAACCCTGTGCAATATGTACACGTGAGTGACTTTCCAGTGCAAATGGACTCATAATCCGATAGCTAACTCTCGAAACGTTTTTGCCAAG
The DNA here is from genome assembly GCA_026315105.1 of Locusta migratoria. Lineage (NCBI taxonomy): Eukaryota > Metazoa > Arthropoda > Insecta > Orthoptera > Acrididae > Locusta > Locusta migratoria. The sequence goes on from CM048744.1 coordinate 569,807,672, forward strand.
TGCATACGAATTGAAAGTTTATTTTTAAGTAAGTATTTTGATTGTTTCTAGTTTATTTTTGAGGGCATTATGGATAACAGCGATCTTACAAGTAATTAATAATTCAAATAACAAGGCAGGCTAGTTCGCAATTTCTTTTAATTTCACCGGTAACCGGTTTTGGTCACTTACGTGACCAACATCAGGCCACAACTGTAATGATACATAATATATTATTAGAGGGATAAATTATTTCTAAATTGAGTATTTAATATAAGAATAAAATAGCCCCGTAATGTTGGCCATTGATTGTTTTCAGCTGGAGCTGACTAAAGGTTTAATGTTGAGTGCTGTAGAAGTAGGTGCAGTCATCCTTTAAATACTGTAATCTCCACCCACTAATTTAAATGTTGGCCACTCGGATATAAGTTCTAACGGAATTAAATACATCAATGGATTTCAAAATGCAACAAACGAAATCATTATATTGAATTCAAAACGTTCAAATGTTTGTAAAGCTTATGGGACTTAACTACGGGGTCATCAGTTCCTAAACTTACAAACTACTTATGAACTACTTACGAACTAGGACGGCACAAATATCCATGCCCGAGGGGGGGATTCGAACCCCCGACCGTAGTGGCCGTGCAGACCGTGACTGAAGCGCCTCAGTTCCCTCGGCCACCGCGGCCGGCTATATTGAATTGTTAATCACATGATAAGTGAGACTGAAAAGTTTAAATTTTTAGACTGTAAGCTGTCGTGGAAAGCCCATGTTCAGGAGCTTGTTCCAAAACTAAATTCTGCTTTATTTACCATAGAAATAAGTGATTTGTCATCACGAAAAGTAGTCTACTACACTTGCTTTCACTCACTTATGACGTACGGCGTTATTTTTTGGGGTAGCTCGACTGAAACAAACACGATAATTTTGGCTCAGAAACGGGCGATTCGAGCAATATGTGGTGTAAGTTCAGAAACTTCATGTCGATCCCTTTTCAGTAGTCTGTGAATTTTGACAGTGGCGTCACAATACGTTTTTTCTTTAATGTCGTTTGTTGTTAATAATATCAGCGTATTCCCACGAGTTAGTAGCTTTCACTCAGTGAATACTAGACAGAAGTCGAATCTACATTTGCATCACACCACCTTACAAATTGTACAGAAAGGTGTGCAGTATTCTGCAGCATCCATTTTCAATAAGCTGCCACAAGAACTAAAGAATCTTAGCACTAACCCCCACACGCTTTCAAATCTAAACTGAAGAGTTATCTCATGGCTCACTCTTTTTATTCTGTCGAGGAACTCCTAGAAAAATCAAGCAATTAAGCTAATTCATTTTTTTTTCTTTTATTGATTCTTTTCACTTAGTCTTAAGAGTGTCGTGTGCATAGGACTACTTAAAAATTTTCTGTTACCATTCTTGTGTTTAACTTCATGTATTGACTTGTTCCATGACCATGGAGTCTTACTACTCAATTATGTCCTGCGGAACAGAAAACCATATTATTATTATTATTATTATTATTATATGTCAAAAATGTAAAAGTATTTATAAGTACATTATATATGGTCATATAAAAGAGATATGTAGCATATGGAAAGGTAGAAAACCATGTTATGCTTTTGTTATGATTTCAAAAACAGTTATGGCGGTACTACTTTACCATTGGCAGATTATAAATTAAAATATTATTGTCATTATGTCAGAACTAAAATAAAAACCAGTTTTGCTGCTATATATGAATGGTTTACATCTGTAATAAAATCGTTTTTGATAAAGTGTTTGGTACTCAGGGCCCTTGCCTTAAAACTAAGTGGCAGATAAAATATATGCGACATTTATAAGGTACATCAGTAATATAAACTAATTTGGTTAAAATATATGACAATGAGAGGTGAAGTCATTGACTAAAATGACTTTGTGTCTTAAACTAAAAACTGAAATTATTGGATGGGACAAAAGAGTAACCATTCTACAGGAGATCATCAAATAGTTTAAAGAAATATCTATGATATCTAACTGCTCATTAAGGCAATCTAATGGTTTATTCTTATGATGTGTGTATATTTCTGTTTGTTCAAGTGCATTAAGTAGTTGAACTTTGGGTACATTGTGTAAGATTTTCATATTGTCAAAAATAGAGCCTTCTGAATGATTGCACTCATTCTGTGCGTGCAGAACCAGTGGTATGTACTTTAAACCGTGTTAGAAAGCTACGGTCGGTTTGTCCTACATATTGTTTATCACAATCTTTACAATGTATCTTGTACACTCACTAATTGTATGTTTAAGTTCAGTCTGAAACTGGCTATTTGTTGTCAATGCTATAGTTAGATTTGAATTTTTAAATTTATCAAAGGATAAACAAGCAGCTCTCGGTCGCAAATTAAAAATTATTTGACCTAGGTTTCGGCAATGACTAAGATTGCCTTCATCAGAAAATATAAAAGAAAACAAGTCACATAATAAAATATATTGTTCAGCTGTATAGCTTACGTCACACAGTTTAAAAAGTTTTTTTTTTTTTTTTTTTTTTTTTTTTTTTTTTTTTTTTTTTTTTTTTTTTTTTTTTTTTTAAAAGCTGGCCACTATGGGCTGCACGCCTGCACGTATGATGCCTCCGTGCAGGCGTGCAGCCCATAGTGGCTAGCTTTTTTTAAAAATAAAAATAAAATTTGACAAAATTAAAAAAAAAACTTTTTAAAACTTTGAGACGTAAGCTATACAGCTAATTTTCAAATGTTTGTTAAGCTTAAGGGACTTAACTGCGGGGTGATTAGTCCCTAAACTTACAAACTACTTATGAAATAGCTTATATTAAGGACGGCACAAATATCCATGCCCGAGGGGGGATTCGAACCTCCGACCGTAGTGGCCGTGCGGACTGTGACTGGCGCGTCGCAGAGCGCTCGGCCACTGCGGCCGGCAGCTATACAGCTGAATAGTATATTTTATTATGTGACTTGTTTTGTTTTATATTTTCTGATAAAGACAATCTTAGTCATTGCCGAAAGCTGGTAAAATAATTTTTAATTTGCGACTGAGGGTTGCTTGTTTATCCATTGACGTTGTAACGGTTGCTGACAATAGCTGCTATGTTTAAAATTTTACAATATACAGTATTTATCTTATCTGAAAGAAGCCCCGAGTATGTCATTTTTGCGTATCTCCTTTTTGAAACTGTAATATTATCACTGGTCTGTCGTAATTTCTGGTATATCAGATCGACTTGGCTTGCTTTGAAGTTGTTAGCTACGGCTACTTGTTTAGTGTGCAGTTTTGTTCTGTTCTTGCGTGCAGGTGCCACGAGGACGAGGTGCACTTGAGGACGTGCAAGGCGATGACGAGCGTGCTGCTGGGCCTGGCGCTGTGGATGGTGATGGTGGTGAGCGTGCGCTACGCGCTGAGCGCGCTGCTCGTCTACAAGGGCTGGCTCTACCAGCGCGAGGGCAGCTCCAAGCCGTCCCTGCCCACCAAGCTGTGGTTCTCGCTGCTCAAGGCGCTCACCTTCAACCAGCGGCCCATGCTCTGCAGCTACCAGGGCGCCCTGCCCAAGCTGCCCGTGCCACCTCTGCGTGACACTATACAGCGGGTAAGCTACCGCCTGTTTGTTTACTAAACAAAATGTTCAACTGTTTGTAAATCTATGGACTACACTGCGTAGTCATCAGTTCGTAGCTTACAAACTACTTAAACTAAGGTAACTAACCTAAGGACAACACACACACACACCCATGCCTTAGGGAGGACTTGAACCTTGCAAAACACTTGCCCTTTATTCACATGAAGTGTTAAGTGCCATCCACAAGGATCTCAAAGCGATTCCATATTTTTGGAAGGCTTTTGATACTGTACCCCACAAGCGGCTTCTAATGAAATTGCGTGCTTGTGGAATATCTCCCCAATTGTGCTATTGGATTCACGATTTCCTATCAGAAAGGACGCAGTTCGTTGTAATTGACGGTAAGTCATAGAGTAAAACAGAAGTGATATCTGGCGTTCCACAGGAAAGCGTTATAGGTCCCCTACTCTTCCTTGTGTTTATAAACAACTTTAGACTGTTCGCGGATGATGCTGTCGTTTATCGGTTAGTGAAGTCAACAGAGGATCAATAGAAACTTCAAAGCGATTTAGGCAAAATTTCTACATGGTGCGAAAATTGGCAATTGACACTAAATAAAGAAAAGTGTGAAGTAATACACATGACCACTAAAAGAAATCCACTGAACTTCAATTACGCGATAAATCAGTCAAACCTTAAGGTCGTAAATTCAACCAAATACCTAAGAGTTACAATTACGAACAACTTAGACTGGAGAGAACACTGAGAAAATATTGTAGGGAAGGCGAACCAAAGGTTACGTTTCATTGGCAGAACGCTTCGAAGATGCACCAGCTCCACCAAAGAGACTGCCTGCATTACACTTGTGCGTCCTCTCCTGGAGTACTGTTACCCATTGTGGGACCCTCACCAGGTGAGACTGACGGAAGACATTGAGAAGGTTCAGAGAAGGGTAGCTCGTTTTGTTTTATCACGTTACGGGGAGGAAAGCATCACGGAAATGTTGCACGGATTGGGGTGGAAATCATTAAAATAAAGACGTTATTCATTGCGCCGTGATCTGTTTGCGAAGTTTCAATCACCGACTTTTATTTCTGAATGTGAAAATATTTTGCTAGCACCCACCTACTTAGGGAGACATGACCATCCAAATAAAACAAGAGAAATCAGATCGAAAACGGAACGATTTAGGTGTTCTATCTTCCCGCGCGCTATTAGAGACTGGAACGGTAGAGAAAAGTTAATGAACCCTCTGCCAGACACTTAAATGTGATTTGCAGAGTATCTATGTAGATGTAGAACCTCCGACGGCGAGCAACCGAGCGCTCCGCAGCGAGACGCCTTAGACCGCTCGGCTACTCCAACGCCGCTTTATTAAACACTAACAAGGAGCGGACGCCTGCTCGTCATCGCCGAATACGTCCAAATTTATGGGAGAAAATCTGAGCAGCTCTCTTACGTTGTTTTCAGATGACGCCGTCATTTACCGTCTAGTAAAATCATCTGAAGATCAAAACCAACTGCAGAACGATCTGAATAAGATATCAGTATGGTGTAAAAATTGGCAATTGACTCTAAATAATGAGAGGTGTGAAGTCGTCCACATGTGTACGAAAAGAAATTCGTTAAACTTTGTTTACAAGATAAATCAATGAAATGTGAAGGCCGTAAACTCCACTAAATACCTAGGAATCACTATTACATCAGACTTAAACTGGAAAGAACATGTAGATAATGTCGTGGGAAAAGCGAAGCAGAGACTGCGTTTTATTAGCAGAACGCTTAAAATATGAAACAGAACTACTAAAGAGGCTGCATACACTACGCTTGTCCGTCCTCATTTGGAGTATTGCTGCCCAGTGCGGGATCCTTAAGTCAGTTTGACGGAAGCCATCAGAAAAGTCCAAAGAAGGGCAGCTCGTTTTGTATTGCCACGATACAGGGGAGACAACATTAGAGAAATGATACAGCATCTGGGATGGGAATCATTACTACAACGGCTGTTATCGCTGCGGCATGGCTACTTACGAAACTCCAATCATCAACATTGTCCTCCGAAGATTGTCGACTCCCACCTACAGAGTAGAAATGATCATCAGAATGAAATACGAGAAATTAGAGGGCGAACGGACAGATTCAGATGTTCTCTTCCCGCGCGCTATTCGAGAATGGAATGGGAGAAAAAAATAGTATAACGGTGGTTCGATGAACCCTCTGCCAGGCACTTAAATGTGATTTGCAGAGTATCCCATGCAGATGTAGGTGTAGATGTAGATGTAGATATAGTGCATGTAGAGCGTGGCGACACGTGAAAGTGGCCCAAATGGGACTTCCAAGTGGCGAAGAGTTTAGGAAATAAAAGGAATTTTGATACGGATCTATTACCATATGCACGTTATGAATTGTCCCTGTGAGAGTATGTCAAGAAGCGATGTTTGCCTCAGCAGCAAGAGATCGGCTTGGTATAGTAAGGGTCGGGGGTTCGACTCCACCCGGCGGCAAATATTTTTGTACTCCTTGGCAATGCATACACTACTGTCGTCACAGTTAAACCTAACATCATATAGGCTATTTTTATGATTTATATACGCATAAAAAGTATAGAAATAGGATTAAATTGGGGACTACAAATATTTGAAAAGGAATTGTAATAATTCCCTCTAAATGTACGCTACTACTACAACCCTGCGACGTATATCTTGTCGTGCGCAAGATGCGGTCAAAATTACTACTTCCCCTGATTCCTCCATGAATATCACACCTGTACATGTAACTGATCAATTGCAAAAGAATGGAAGTATCGATTTACATACACGACGTTCCCTTGTACGCGTTAACTACAATCTCTTTTTGAATGTTTACAGTCCCGAATTTCATCATATGCCTATAATTTTTGTGCTTCTACAAATTACGAAATTAACCTAAATGATGTTGCTGTTAACCGTGACGTCAGCAGAGTACGAATTGCCAAGGAGCACAAAAATATGTGCCGAATTGGATGATGATTTGTGTATACACTGAAAAGGGATGGAGCCAATACACTTGCCTGGAGTGAGCCATTGATAAGTTTCCGCCATCGACTGCATTTTCCATGAAACTCTACAAAGAATGAACGATTCTGAGGTTTCTCATGGTGTCAGTAAAGTTTCGACCTCTAGTATGCCGATGCGTGAGGCAACATTTCAACATTTTCTCTAGACTCTAAACTGACCAACGTCGTCGTCATACATGCTGAATCGGGATTGGTCTTTAAAGACAATGTCGTCCCATTCTGTTGTTAATGTCCGTCGTTCGTTGCAGCACTGCCGCCGCCAACGGTTGTGCCGTTGACTCCACAGCAAACGACTCCACAGCAAACTTGTCCGACCTATTTTGGAATACTGCTGCACATTATGGGAGAGTGTCACCAACTTGCTCCTTTCAATGCTAATACAGTATATGCTTTTATCATCCACCTACATAGGAAGACAAGATTATAATAATAAGAGGAATGAGATATAAAGCTTAGAGATACTGGTGTTCCTTTTTCCGCGCACTGTCAGAGAATGCAGTGTTACAGAAATATTATGAATGCGGTTCGATGAACCCTCTGCCATGCACTTAAATGTGATTTGCATTGTAAATATGTAGATGTAGATGGTGCTGTGTGAGGTGAACTACCTCCTGTCGAATGGTCTTCTCTTACTGCTATTCCAACACGTCCCACTTTAACGTCCACAAAGGTGAATGGCGCGTTGCCCCCCAGAAAATGTACTCTCTCAAAAATATTATCGCGTTGAAATGAGGGAGGTACGGGGATTGTTACCCGGCGCCTCTACCAAACAATGTCGCGTTGAAATGGGAGCAGGCTTGACTTCGAAGGCAACTGAACACAGCACTTATACTCAAAGCACGTTTATTACGAACTCAACACTGACTGCCTCTCGGGCAGAGTACTCTGCTATTTATACACAGACAGAATATACCAGAAATTAGATGAACGGTTAACATAAGAAACAAGTGGAAATTACAAGTGAACATAAGAAAGATGTAGAACATTCTGGAATTGTTAATTACAAAGAAATAAATTTTTGCCGGTGGGCCGGATTGAACCGCCGACCTTCAGCACCGCAAATAACGCTATCCCCTGCGCCACGCCGGCAGTTGGTGTTCGTTGTCTCTCGCGGCAATATAGTGTACGAGAGAAGTTGAAAGACGAACAACTTCCCGCGTAAGAAGACGGATGAATGTCTAGGTCAACATTTTTATGCTGTTCCTATATTTTACAAGTTTAGGACATGTTTCCTCGTGTTTCTTGAGTGAAAATTTCCCGAGCTTAGGTACAGGGTCGCAGAAGAATCTGTCCAGTTTAATGGCGTTGTTTTGTGGAGGTACAATTTTCAAACTGGCTCGTCTCTCGTGGACAACCATACGAAATGTGCTACATAACTGTTCCGCTGTTTGCGTAGAATACTCGGTCGTCAACAGCATCAGCGGCAAAATAAAGTACGTAAGCAGTGCTTCTCTCGTTGGTTTGTGACAACGAAAAACTGTGTAGTTCGTACAACACAATACCATGACCTACAATGGAATTTATGCGATGCCAGTTTAAAATATACAGTTGTGTACAAATTGTATCTAGTGAATTTGGAGTTTTTTATTGTATTTCACACAATATGTAAGCAATATTTTATAATTCTATAGTGGTGGTGTACAATAGATAGTAGACTTTTTAGACCTATTACTACCACAAATATTCACGTTTGCCTGAAAAAATTAATTTCTTTACAGTATCTCCGCTCTGTCCGTCCACTCTATGATGATGTATATTATGCTCATCTCGAGAAGCTGGCTTATGAGTTTGAGAAAGGTGTAGGGTCAAAGCTTCAGCGATATCTGTTGGCGAAGTCATGGTAAGTAGAAATCGTATGTTTATATTATACTGTGCAAGAACTGAATTCAAAAAAATAATTTATATTTTATGAAATGTTGTAACAATCTAGACTGTAAATACAGAACACTGAGTAACAACCCCATAGTGTGAAAGCACTGAGAAGTAAACCGACTGAAGTGGGTACTCGGTATAAGAACATCCATATTTAGGTTACAAACAGGTACACTTGATTCATTACTCATCAAAAAATATTCCAAATGATCTCGCTGTACGGTCTACAGATTGGCTCTGTTCCACTATCAGCTGGGTATTTTGTGAATCGCAGATATATTTCAAGAATTAAGATTAACTTCTGATAGTAATGAAAATACTAATTCATTTAATGCAAATCTTACCACTTCCTACTAATTTACGGATTTTGTTTACTACTTCTTAGCAATTTCGTAGCTTTGGTACAGCTAAGTGCTAAAAATCTATTAGTATTCCGTTGAAAACTTACTGTGTCAGTGAGTGCTAATTAAACAATGGTAGCAATATTTATTATGTAAATGATCAATACTCAACAACATTCCTGCGCGCATCTCCACTATTTGACAGGGGCATGTATTTACGATTGTTTTTTCACCTACCATAAAAAAGGAAGGAAGATGAAAATTTAACGTTCATAATAATGAACATACAAACAGACAAGGTAATTATAAATATATTTACTGATTCAAAGAATAAAATCATTGCGTTCTATTGCCAGCTAAAGAAAAACAAAACTTATGTGGCTATATATGGAACGCACTGATCACAAGAGATTCAAGAAATTTTCTACTTATCTGTTTTTAAGGCTGTCCGAAAACTACGTCTCTGACTGGTGGGAGGAATACGCCTACCTGCGATGCCGTTCTCCAATACTCATAAACTCAAATTACTACGGCATCGATCTCATCCTTGCAAATACAACAAACGTGCAGTCCGCTCGTGCTGGAATGCTAATCCACAGATTTATGAAAAGTCAGAAGAAAATATTATACCAGACGCAAGATCCGGTAAGTGATGTACTCTATTTATATGTTCGAAATAAATGTAGATTCGAATGAAAGTATGTATGCAAAGTAATGTATAGTCGTATCACTGATTTGTTTGTACATTACTTGTTGTTCAATTTTATCCATATTTTGCAGGTGTGTAAATTAACTGTATTAAATATACAGGACGTGTATAAACTTGAAACGTATGTACAAATATTGGTGTGATATATATTTCAACGTTATCACAAGCCTCATTTGCAGATGTCATACTGTAACCGGTAATGTAACACTTCAGAGAGGAACTTAAATCATTTCTACGAATGCTCTGAATGTTTTTGTATACCGTATTACTATCAGTTGTAGTTTTAGCGCTTAGAGGTTACAACAAGCTGGCGTATGGCGTTTTTCCAGATATGCTTCATAATTGCATTGGAATTCATGAAAATTCTAATTCAGTACGGGAGAACGTATATAGTTGATAGAACAGAAAAGTAATTATGTTAGACTTGTTTCTGACTGCACGACCTCATTCTAAAATTCATTGCGCCTAGAACACAAGATGATTTTGGTGGTGTCAACCGTGGAACCATTGAGACAGATAACTGCGGCAACTCGGGTCTTCTATAGATCTGTGCCTAATATCGGGATAGAAAAAAGAGTGGTTGTGGAATACTCGCAAAAAAAAACAACCGAAATATATTATGAGATGTTGCCCTCCTAGAATAATTTCGTATGCTAATGAAAAGATGTTTCTGTTCACAGATTCTCATACAAAGAGTGATTCCTTTGTGTTCATCCCAGTATATGCAACTTTTCAACACAACAAGGGTGCCAGGAGAAGAAACAGATAGACTTGTACATTATGAAGACTCAGACCATGTTGTTGTATATCATCGAGGACGTTATTTCAAATTGATCGCCTGTTACAACGGACGGCTTCTTGAGCCATGTGAAATTGAGCAGTAAGTAGTACTCAAGCCATGATTGCTGTCGATTAACAGTAGAATACTTGCTTCACAAGAAATTGAGACCCTTATGGAATTATTTACAGCAATTTGATTGTAAATGTATGTGACCAGCATATAACATTCCGTTTTGAGATAGATTTTACAGATCTCTAACAACTAAATTTTCGAGGACCGTACATTATTGATGATTTATTTATATGATATATTTATATAATGGATTATTGATGGAAATTCTCCACTGAGATGTAGAAATATTCTTCAAAATAGATAGACTGGCTGACTAGTACTTAGTTCTGTACCGCCGATAGTGACACAAAAAACGCAAATGGGTACGAAAATAAAACAGGTCACTGCTTTGGGAACTGTGTTCTTTCATCAGGTAGAAGGGGATGCAAGAAAAAGGGATCAGAAGGGAAAGATTACTCACAACCTAGGCCATGAGGTAACGATGGGCTATGTGTGGAAGTCAGAGATACCGTCACATAGTATTCCCTTCTTTTGCCTGTTCCCTTTTCCTTACATCCTCTTTTACTTATGAAGGACCACAATTCCGAGACCTAGTGTCTTTCATTTGTGTTTTTTGTGTGACTGACTGCGGTACAGTACTAAGATAAGTACTAGCCAGCCAATCTATCTCTTTTGGAGAATATATGTCTATTTCCGACTAGAGTGTTGTTACAGTAGGGTGTTATTTCGCCGCCGGCCGTGGTGGCCGATCTGTCTGAGGCGCACCAGTCACGTTCTGCAGGGCCACTACGGTCGGGGGTTCGAATCCCCCCACGGGTATCGATATTTGTGCCGTCGTTAGTATCAGCTAGTTCATAAGTAGTTTGTAAGTTTAGGGACTGATGACCCCGTAGTTAAAAGTCCCATAAGCTCTACAAACATTTGATTTTGTTATTTCGCTGAAACTGTACGACTTTGTATAGGAACTGACCACTTGATTGTACCCCACAAATTCTCGATGGGATAAGGTCGACGTGCGTGGCCAGTGAACAGTTGTCCACTGACATGGTGCAGTGGTATCTACAATTGAATCGGTCGGAGCAGAAAGGCATTACGTCCATTTTGCAACTTTTCAGGAGAAGCAAATAACTGTATACATGTTCCAGAGCCAAATAGATACAGATTATTACTGCCTTTATCTATAAAATAACGTCTCAGAGTATAAAGTTTGTTGATGAAAATACACATTTATTTTAAGTGATTTAATGCTTTTCAGCTCCGCGATTACTAGTAAATTCGGGATCCATCCATCCTCATTGCGCAGCCGCCTCCGCGCCAATATTCGGTATATATAGAACGACGCGCACCAGTAATCTTTCACGCACCATGGCCGTCCCATCCCGCAAACCAAAACCCTCAAGTACCTAGGCCTCACCCTTGACCGCTCCCTCTCCTGGAAACCGCACTTCCAATCCGTCCGTGAAAAATCCCTCTACCTCCTCAAGCTTCTGTCCGACCGGACGTGGCGCCTTAACCCCTCCAGCATCCTCTTTACCTACCGCTCCATCAAGCGTCCTATCCTCTGCTGCTTCCATCCTGCCTGGATCTCCGCTCCCCCTACCCACTACGAATCCCTCCAGATCCTAGAACGCCACGCCCTCCGTCTCGCTTACCGTATCCGCCTCCCGTCCCCCACGCGGATCCTTTACGATTTGATTCCCTTTCCTCATCTTCTGAAGTTCCTCGAACACCTGCGCCTCCGCTATGTATCCTGTAAAATAGAATCTCGCCACCCGGTGGTCTCCCACCTCTTGCTGCATCCCGGGCCTCTGCCACGCCGATACCTTATTCTCCCTCCCTTCACCTCCACATTTTCCACGTCCTCTCCGAGGGTAACTTCCGTCAACTCTCTCTCCCGGATGACGCCCTTCGTCCCGACATCTACCCCTCCTTTCAGCCTTATTCCATGCCCGTATCTGTACGTCTCCCTTCCTCCCCCCCCCTCCCCCCACTCATCCCTGTCCAGTCCCTCGCTTGGCTCTCCTCTCCCAGCTCCTTCCTACGATGAGTGCTTGCGCTTTCCCCTCTCCTCCATCTACCCCTCCCCAGCCGTCCTTCTCCCACCGCGCTTCCCCTTCCTCCCCTTTTCACACTGCGGGGCCCCCGTTTCGACATATTTTAACAGTGCGCCGTTTAGTGTTGTGCCAGTGTTTATGCTTCGTGCTCAAGTAATGTTTCAATACTTAAGCAGCCGTCGGTCTGGCAGAGTATTAGTGTTGCCATGTGTTCTCAGCAGTGTCTTCGTCACCATGTGTGTGCTCCACCAATGTGATTTTAACCACCCTGCATTTTTAACTTCTATCTCTGTGTGATTTTAACCACCGTGGCAGTTTTAAATCTGAATAAGTTCTACTTCACATTCTTTGCTCTATGTCTGTTCTCTTCATTTTACTTTCCATTCTGGTGTTTAAATTCAACAAATTTTATCGCCTTTCTATGTTTATAACGACTTGTCAACTTTGTACATACGCTCGGCTGAAGAAGCTTCTGCCAGCCTGCCTCCTCCGGTGGCTTTAAAATATCAATAAAACAATAATAATAATAATGGAAATGACTATGTTCGGCTACTGGGAGACTATATGCAGCCTCTTGTGGATTTCATGTAACCAAACAACGGTGGAATAATTGAATCGATCGGAAGTGGAAGGCATTAAGTCCAAATGTGCATATTTTGTGTTGGTGAATATCAAGCTTTGCTTGGACAAGAAGCTTCGAACGGCATTGAAAAGAATTTCGTCGGCGTTCGCTTATGATTTAAACCGGTGCTGCATGTAATGCGTGCGGAACAGAAACGCGTTAAGTCACCGATATTACTTAACAACTCTGTGGAAGTTCATGATGAATTTTTTTTTAATGATGGCCATGTTGCTTTAAGAAGACTGAAGAGCTCCCAAGAGAGAAGAACCAGGCGTTTTGTCTCCTAAAATTGAAGCAATACAAGTACGAGAGCAACAAGATTGGAGAGGTTGAAGCGTCTATTTACATCAACTCTCCTTTTTTTGGGGGGGAAAGATAAGGTCGCTGTCTTACCATGCCGTCTGAAAAAGCGAACAAAAACAAGATACTCATAAACGATAATACAATGTTATTATAAAATGGCCAACAATTAGTACTTCGTGTGAATCTGTCCTTCCCAAACAAGTCGAGTGTTCGTTTGTTTATTCATGAATTTAAATTGCATCGATCATACTAATAATACATTTTATAACTAACACTTTTTCATTATTATATAATTATTTTAAAGACATCAGATCAGAATAGCTTGTTAAATTTGTTAATCAATACAGATCCCGAATTTACTAGTAATCGCGGAGCTGAAAAGCATTAAATCACTTAAAATAAATGTGGATTAAACGTTCATCTTGTATTTTCATCAACAAACTTTATACTCTGAGAGAAGCATCTTAAGCGCGGTGGTCGAAAGAAATCACTTTTTGTCAGAGGTCACACTAGATGTAGACCTATGTCTCTGTGAAGTGATTATATAAATTACAGGGTCCCATGATTTATCCACTTGAAAGCCGCCATCCCGATAATCAGGTCTTCTGTCAACCGTATTTCAACGGACTCCTTAATAATAGAATCCCAAAAGGATTTTGTCGCTACCAATTTTTTTTGTTGCCGAATAATCCATGGAGTGTCCCTTGTAAATGCAGTGTTCTGCTATGGCTGATTTGTTGGGCTACAGTAGATGTGTGTGGCGCTCTTGCTCCACGCATCTTGCCCGTACTGTGCTAGTTGTTTGGCCAATGTAGGATTGGCCACATTGAAAAGGCATCTTATAAATCTCCGCCTTCCTCAGTCCCAAATCATCCTTCGCAGAGCCAAGCAAAGCCGAGAGCTTCGCAGGTGGTCGAAATATCACTCTTACACAATGCTTCTTTAGAATTCTACCTATTTATAAGAGAGGTTGCCCACATACGGAAGGAACGCTCTGGACCTGATGACCTCCTTATCTTCTTATTTTTGTTGTTTACATTTGTTGTTCGTTGCAGCTGTGCGGATCTGACGTGTAGAATATCCATTTTCCCTGAAGATTGATTGCAAATGTTATATTTCTTTAGGAATGATGTCCTTATCAGATAAAGCATGTGCCTGGTGCACACCTGTGGTTTGTGCAGGGTGGTGGCAGCTCGTCACTTTCATATTTAGATCTGTGTGTGTGGGCTTCCGGTAGATGAAGTGACCCAGAGACCCATCAGTTCTTCGAGTGACAAGGACATCCAAAAACGTCAGACATCTGTCTTTTTCGAACTCCGTGATAAATTGAGTGTTCTTGTGGATGGAATTCAGGTGTCTTAAGAATCCTGCGAGCTTTTCTTCTCCATGGGGCGAAACTATAAATTTTTCGTCCACATAACGCCAAAAAACCGTCGGTTTAAATTCTGGTGACTCGGGTGCCTTCTCTTCAAATTCCTCCATAAAGATACACAATGATCGCTTCGTTTAGACCAGAGGACTCATTCCATGCCATGCAAAAACAGCCCACACCATTGTGTTGCCACCACCAGCTTGCACAGTGCCTTGTTGACAAATCGTCTCTATGGGGTCGTGCAGTGTACACCACGATCAAACGCTACCAACAGGTCGTACCAACTGGAATCGTAACTCATCAGACAAAGCCGTGGTTTTCCCGTCGCCTATGGGCCATCTAATATGCTGACGAGCCCAGGAGAGGTGATGCAGGCTGTCGTGCTGTTAGCAAAGGCATTCGAGTCGGTTGTCAGCTGCCACGGCTTAGTAACGCCAAATCGTACCCTACTGCCCTAACGGAAACGTTCGTCGTACACCCCATTTTGTCATCGGCAGCTATTTCACTTGGAGTCGCTTGTCCGTTAGCACTGACAACTAACGCCACTGCTCCCGATCATTAACGGCCGTCGGCCACTGCGATGTTCGTGATGAGAGGTAACGCTTGGAATTTTGTATTCACAGCATACTGTTGACACTGTGGATCTCGGAATACTGATTTCCCCAATGTTCTCCGAAACGGAATATCCCACGCGTCTAACTCCGACTATCGTTCTGCGTTCTAAGTCTATTAATTCTCGTCGTGCAGCCATAATCATCTCGAAAGAACGTGAACATGTCAAGCGTTGTGGAGGCCGTCCGCCCTTCTCACCTAAGTTTCACCGCTTCTTTTAATGTTTCTACAATGAGGGTCATAACCGCGCCGAAAACCGTTTAAATTACGTTCTTTTTTGTCAGTGTCAGAGGAAAGTATACGAGAGGCTAGTTGACCCGTGCAAATAATTCGCACTCTCTCCGGATCAGTCACAGATTGGTAAGATAGTAATGGAGAAAAGTTAGATGCAAGTGCATATGTATAAAAGATAACAAACGTTGAATAGTAGTAACAAATATTAGTATCATTGTAAGAAAATTTATATAATTAAATACAATATGATTAATTGTGAAACATATTAAAAAATTGGATATTTTCATGTTTATTTTATTTTTTGAAAACTTATTTATTTTACAAAACTTCTTTGAAAGCAATGTTAATAGTTATATTGTGATCATCGTTTAATTTTTGGCTGTATGTGTCTTTAGCACAAACATAAATATCACTGACTGAGCGAACTCGTGAAAAAGCCATGCGAAGAAATAGGTTCTGGTAAATATAATCCCGTCCTTTGAAGCGTGTGACCTTGTGCTTTTTTATGGTGGTATCTAACGCTACTTTTATTGTGACTTGTCTTCTTATCTTTTGGAAAGGCATGGTTGGATCAGAAGGTGTGAGGTTAATGCGGGGTATTATCACAGTTTTACCGCAGTCAGTGAATTTAGCAGTGATGATGTTCTCGCCTAGTGAGTCATCACTAATCTTGCACCATTAATTACTCCCTAATTAGCGTTAGGATTCCTAATTAACATAATTATAGCATTTTTCTGGGAGTAGCCGTAAATACATGTAAAATTTACTATCGTTCGCCGGGTATCAACTTAGATTCTTCGAACAGTACTTTTTTTTTTTCTTAAATGAAGTTTTTTGTGAAAACAATAACTGGTATACTATCTGTATATTTTTCGTCATTAGCGGAGAACGAAACATTGAAAATGATACCTCAATCATTAATTTTGAATAAGTAATATGGGAGACGTGGCGTACCCACAAAAAAATAATAATATAAAAAACACCGATGAGAATATATATAATACTGTCTCTCAGAATTGATACGAAGAGACTTCATTGTTGGCATAAAGGTCGATAATGAAACCACCTTCTCACATATCTCGCGTTCGAAATAATACAAGCAACTTCCTTGAACTTTCTCGTGAGAAGATCGTGGGGCTGCGACCTCACTGAACGTGAGCTCACCTCTTTTGAGTGTGCCACTACAACAATATTTGCTCTGGTATACAGGATGGAACCACTAAACGCCGCTCAAAACCACTCGAGAAAATATGAACCTAGTGATCCGAAGTAGAAAAACTGTTTAAGCTTTTTCAGCCCTGATGCTTCGTGCCCTCTTCTGGCATGATCAAGGTAAGTTGCAGTATTGACAATGAATGAAATAGTATAGGATCTCGCCGGCCGCGGTGGCCGAGGGGACGGAGGCGCTTCAGTCAAGGTCTGCACGGCCACTACGGTCGGGGGTTCGAATCCCCCCTCGGGCATGGATATTTGTGCCGTCCTTAGGATAAGCTAGTTGTTAAGTAGTTTGTAAGTTTAGGGACTGATAACCCCGTAGTTAAGTCCCATAAGCTTAACAAACATTTAAACATTTTTTGAGTATAGGATCTCTCTTAGACCCCCTCAGTTTGGCAACATGCTCGATCCCACCTGTACACCTTCACTGCGAGATTTAAAGATGTAAATGCGTTGAGGGTTTGACACCCATTGACATGAGTTGGCTTCCTGCAAATTCACAAACACCTGATAGCAGGGAAACCAACTGTATGGGGTATTGATGCCTGCCTTCAGGGAGTGGTACATGAGTGGTCGTGAATGGGATCTAAATATCTGTTCATGTACATTTTAAAGTACTCAGTGATGGCGGACGAATGGCACTGACTAAGTGTGTGTTTGTGTGTGTGTGTGTGTGTGTGTGTGTGTGTGTGTGTGTGTGTAAAACAGCTGTCACGCTACAGTATAATCCAAAGGCGTCAGATGACATTCAATAAGGATGCCACTCCATGATGTTCTTAAAGAATATTTGAATTGTCAGGGGCGTGTCAGTAGTGTTCATTGTTGTCAGGAACATTACCTTGTCGCACTTGGCACTGCGAATTGTCGTTTTACAATACTCGCCTTCAGTTACCAAGACGTGCCGCAACATCTGGTTGTGACAGAGCAAGTGTACACGTGAGGTTGCGGATGGAGTTATGTAAATGCGACGCATCTGCAATTGTTTCTGAAAGCCATTAACCTTACGTCATCACAAGTGTGTCCCAGCAGCTTTAGTGGATGTGCTAGTCGCCAGTTCGAACAGAAATTGTGGATGAGGTTATAATTCCTATAATTGGGTAATTCTTTGCTATTCACTTTGCAGTAAGTAGCATTTTTTTAGCGCGATGAGGAATATAGTTGATTTTCACTTATATTTTTACACTGTGATCCAATATTATACACAAACACTTTTCAATACTCTTCAGTATTCTATTCTCTGATACTTGTAATGGTAATCTGAATAACCAGGGGAACCAACATCGCTAGTTTCAAATTGCTTCATTTTGACCAGTTTCCGCAATTCTTTGTTGACATCTTTCAGTTTATAATCATTTACATATCACATGGTAATCACAAGATGATATCTAATTGTTTATAGACTTGAATATGGCAACACAGAATGGCCGAAACTGGTCAAAATAAAGCAATTTGAAACTAGCGATCTGGGTTCCTCTGCTTATGCAGATTCCCATTCCGAGATATTGGATCGCACACCCAGCTTGAATGTCACTAAGGACATACAACTCTAATACTTGATTTTGCTAAATTTTAAGAGCAACACCTAACATGACCGACTCCGCTGTCTCACGTGATCCATGTGCCGAGCGGTGGTGCTGGATAGTCTACCTCAACTTTCAGATCAAATGTTCGTAAACCTATTGGCCCAAACTGCTGCGGTCATCAGTCGCTAGACTTAAACTACGCTAAGGACAACACACACACCCGTGGCCCAGGGAGGACTCGAACCTCCTACGGTGAGCAACCGCCGCTCCACAACAAGGCTCCTAAGAGCGCTCAGCCCTCCACCGCGGCTACCTCAACCCTAAACCCTTCCCCCAATTAGAGGACTGGCTTTTTCTCTTGCCCTATTTGGGCATTTTTTCCCAAAAGCTGACGTTTCTCTTGATTAATCATGTCGACCAATCCTGGCCCTGTCTCTGACTGATACCTTTATATAGACCTTGCTCTCAGCTCCCAGCTAGCAAGAACACTTTCTCATCATGCCAACTTGCGTGTCACTTTATTGCACCACATTACGAACTCTTAATTATTACACATAATAATGAAAAGTTGATAATAGGAAGTAATGATTTAACCCGTCGTGTGTGTCTACGGAGTGCTGTTTGAAGCGTCGCCACGCCCTGCACCAACAGAGAAGGAAGATTCGGGTGTACCGTCCTGTCGACAGCGCGGTCATTAAAGGTGACGAAATAGTGTGACGTCTTTCTACACCACTATACAGGAATGTTAAGGATACCTAAATTTTTGTATCAAGTGTCACGCAGGGAGAAAATTATGGACTATCAAAGTAGTTACGAATTAATTTCCGGATTGTTGAGCCTGCAGCATCTTAAATGTCGTTGAATGACATTGTAATGAAAGTTCCGGAAAGATGCTTATATTTTACTCAATAGCGCTACAACTGTTTCAACAGTTTCTCATTATCAAACGCCAGCGTATATAAGAATTACATTAATTACAAATCAAACAATACGAAAATATCCATAAAAGTTTTGTTATAAATTTTCCTTATAACTTACGTCTACGATATTTGGACGTTATATGCTGACATCTGGTGTAACTGTTGTGTAAACTCTATGGAAATATTCACGTATTTAGTAGTTGGATACGGTTTTTAGCTGTCAGGTTTTATGCAGCTTTTTACGCTAAAACGTTAAATTAAAGAAAACTTTTATATTTTGCGTAATTAACAAAGCTCTGCCAAAGATGTTTGTATACATATAGTAATCGACTAAGTTATCAGAGACTTTTTTAATGTTGACATTGGTCAGAGAGGTTTATTTCGTTTTCTAGCTACCTCTGGTCATTTAGCATATCTTTGCTTCTTTGCTTCTTTTCATCGATAAAGTCAATCAAATTAACCAGATAATTTGTATGTTTGAAATCAGTGTGTTCATTAAGTATTTCGTTCGGATGATTTTTGGTGTGAATATATATTTCAAATTCCTCCAAAATATTCATTTCTATTCCCTTTGGTATTCATAACAATTTTTTTTATGTATATTCTTATATAGATACGCAGGCGCTTGATAATGACAAACTGTTGAAACAGCTGTAGCGCTATTGAATAAAATATAGCCGGCAGCGGTGGCCGAGGAGACTGAGGTGCGCCAGTCACGGTCTGCACGGCCACTACGGTCGGGGGTTCGAATCCCCCCTCGGGCATGGATATTTGTGCCGTCCTTAGTATTAGCTAGTTCATTTGTAGTTTGTAATTTTAGGGACCGATGACTCCTTAGTTAAGATCCATAAGCTCTACAAACATTTGAACGTTTGATAAGTTGTAGTCATCAACTAACGACGAGAGAACTTAAAGGTCAGTTCCGGCTCCAATCTAACGCTAATCTTTCGAAGTCGTCCGTGATTTGTTCCTGCATGCAAACATAATTTAGAATCTTTCTCTGTTCATTCTGTATACATAGTAATGAAACTATTTCCTACGTTGTGACATGTTTATTTTAATTGGTCATGTGTGTTTCATTTCGAATATTTTTGTTTAGTTCTGTTATTAATGTAGTTAATTCTAGTTTCTTCATCGTTACCGTCTTTTGTGTTTGATCGTTCGTGAATTTTCTTATGGTAAATAATTTTACTGTGTTTATCTCATATGAAATTAATCTCTTTTCCTGCAGTCTTGAGCTGTAAAATGACTTTCAGAATTGCTCCTGTCGGTTGTAACAACAAATCCATGCTTTCAGGCAAATAATACAGATTCTACGAGACAGGAGTCCTCCAGCTGTTGGCGAAGATAAGGTCGCAGCACTGACAGCTGGTGACAGAACCCAATGGGCGAGGATCCGTCAAAAGTTCTTCTCCTACGGAATCAACCAACAGACTCTGGACGACATAGAGAGGGCTGCGTTTTTCGTAGCGCTTGACGACGGACCACTCGAGTTCGATGAGGTAAACTGAAAGAAATGAGATTAATTAACATCTCTGATGTCCAATCCTCATAAAGTCCCCGTCTTCATTTAACATTAATTGCGTTCGCATGTAAAACTTGAGGACGAAAGTAACTTTCGCATGATATGTCTCTGCCAAGTGACACATTTCTCTGTAAATTGCACCATACATAGGAAGAGTAGCTGCTAGTCCTGTCACCAAACTTAGATTTAAAAACAAATTTTACTTCAACCGAATCCAAATGTGGGGAATCACGAGAAGTTGAAGGCTGTTGCTCTGAAAGAGTGACGCTGTGAAGCTTTTTAATTGATTGTGCTCTTTTGTATTCCTTCCTGCAGGACTTACGAACCATACCGTGTTTCTTTTCCAGAAAACCTTGAGCTTTCCCATCTTTTCCTAAATTACTTGAGTGTACTATTCCACTAATTCATTTTCCCTAATGTCACTGACATCAGATTCACAAACTAAACACTTCTCAGCCATTAATCACAGATGCCTTAAATAAGAAAAGTCAATAACTGGAAACAAGTCTTCACGTAATAAACTCAAAATAAATTATTTATATACGCACATAGTAAAGATCGTCCGCGCGCTCACTGGAGAGACCTAAAGCAATGCTTCCCGGCTGTAGGGCCTGCTTGTCAGGCGGGGGTTCGCACGACCACACTTGGGTCGCCTACCTACCATCTCAGGGCTCAGCCGTCCAGCCCACTCCCCTTCCCTTATATCGCATCACAAATGCACAATGTATCCCCTAACACTGCATCAGGCTTTTAGTTGTCGTATAGATATTTTTATTCGATTCCAGACTAATTCGATCGACCTTACATTTTAACTTTTTACATAAAAATTAAGTTTTTACGCATTTGCTCATTTTATTTCTCCCGTATCTTGCAAAATAATGATCCTAGAGAAATTATGAAGCGGAGCTCTTTTGTAGTAAATTTGTTGAAGTTTAATTTTGTACTTTTTCGCTAGAGATAACGGTTTTCGAGTTATTTAATAAAACCGTAAACATTGTACACTATTGGCCATTAAAATTGCTACACCAAGAAGAAATGCAAATGATAAACGGGTATTCATTGGACAAATATATTATACTATAACTGACATATGATTACGTTTTCACGCAGTTTGGGTTCATAGATCCTGAGAATTCAGTACCCAGAACAACCACCTCTGGCTGTAATATCGGCATTGATACGCCTGGACATTGAGTCAAACACAACTTGGATGGCGTGTACAGGTACAGGTGCTCATGCAGCTTCCCACGATACCACAGTTCATCAATAGTAGTGACTGGTGTATTGTGACGAGCCAGTTACTCGGCCACCACTGACCAGACGTTTTCAATTGGTGAGAGATCTGGAGAATGTGCTGGCCAGGGCAGCAGTCGAATATTTTCCGTATCCAGAAAGGCCCGTAAAGGACCTGCAACATGCGGTCGTGCAATATCCTGCTGAAATGTAGGGTTTCTCAGCGATTTAATGAAGGACAGAGCCACGTGTCGTAAAACATCTGAAATGCAACGGCCACTGTTCAAAGTGCCCCAGACCATCAGGCCGGGTGATCGCCAGTATAGCGATGACGAATACACACTTCCAATGTACGTTCACCGCGATGTCACCAAACACGGATGCGAGCATCATGATGCTGTAAACAGAACTTGAATTTATCCGAAAAAAAATGACTTTTGTAATTTGTGCATCCAAGTTCGTCGTTGCGTACACCATCGCAGGCGCTCTTGTCTGTGATGCAGCGTCAAGGGTAACCGCAGCCATGACTGGAGCGTCTCAGTCCCCTTGGCCACCGCGGCCGGCAACTCGTTTGAAATATCGGCAGTCTTAAAAGTAGTGTGGCAGTGTTTTCAGCATTTGTAATTCACTTGCGTAACTGATATATAATAATAAAATGTAAGTATTTAACAGTATATACCCGGGATTAAAACTAAGCCCTGATTTTCCTATGTCAGAAAATTAGAATTGCTTCGAAACGAAAGATTTCTGTGATCTTCTTGCCATCATTCTGTTATATCCATATGCCTGACATAAATGGAAACCAGGAAATTCGTAGCAGTGTGTCACAAATGTGTGTAATTTATGCACGTACATCAAGCTGTCATTAACGTAACCATTTTTTAAGAGTGCGCGGTGTCTTACAGTCAAAGAGAAGAACAAAATTTCTTAAAGACATTTTTTCTGGTACACTTTCAAGTATTTGCATTAGTTAAGTATTACGTCTCTCTCTTTTGTTCATTAATATAGAGCATTCAACTGCAGTCTTATGGAACACAGAGATCGTTTTAACAACTGCGGAGTGCAGTCGGCTACGGGCCACTACAGGCTGCGGTGGGCGAAATCTCGCTGCTGTTTCAGATTCCCCGGTCCAAAACAACTCAAAAACCCGATCTACATAAGCTTACGGACTCTGCGGTCACTTTAAGATCCTCGACCCTAAGAGTGAGGTTCCAATATGCAATAAAATAGCTTCAGGAGTTGTCTCTTTCTGTTCCTCCTAACGAAGGCTCAGAACATCTCAGTCAGCATTACTTTCTATTCTCTATATAAGTCGGAAACCTTACCGTAGCCCACACCATCTTCCTACTCACCCATCCCCCGATCATTTTTAGTCTCCCGACTCGCTCATGTACGAGACTGTCATATCACATTTCTAGATTTATCCAGCTGGATGCTCAAATTGCAGAAGAAAGTGGATTATCTCAGAGGTGACTTTTCGTACTTTCGCGAAAGCTAATTTACGTAATAAATGCATGGATTACTGCAATAACAGTGACTCTGAAATCAAAATTTTATTTCATTATACTACAGGTCACAAAACAAGAATCCTTGTTCGCCTGTTGTGTAACCTCTTGCTGAATTCTAGTTTTAGGGAATCTTTCCAAATTTTTATGAACCTTCTACTAAATATCATTTGACTTTATTTTTACAAGTTGTTAATACGTTTTCTGTGTGTGATTACTGACCATATTTCGAAGACTCCTTAATTTTATGTCCATTGGTACTATGTGTTTCAGAATGATCCAAGAAAACTTGATAATTTTGGTCGAGTTGGTCTTCACGGGAAAGGCTACGATCGCTGGTTTGACAAATCAGTCACTCTTATCATTGGATCCAACGGACATGTAAGTATGTTGCAAATATCAGTAAATTTATTGCCAGTGACAAGCGATGTAGATGGAGGACATTCAGTAAGAGGCAAACTTCAAAATATGCAATTAACGGCGGCATTTCTCTGGTGTTCCGAGTTATGACGTTAGGTACAGGTGTTTGCACTGTTATTCGTTTGGCCGACACGAAGGTTTTAATTACTCTTTATAATTCGTCCCAGTATGATTTTTTTCAAGCAAATGTTCATGATAATAATATCGTTGGTCGTATATGGTAGCACGTCATTGTCTTATATTATGTACTCTTCCTTTCTGTAATTAAGTCTCTATGAAACGTCCCCTCGGTTTTCATTAAACTATATCATATGCAATTTCTTTGTTAATTTTACGTATTTTTCAAGAAACAATAATCTTTAACACTAATCGTCTACATACATATTTTGCTGTAAATCTTCCCGTTGTGTGTTATATTGACCTAGCCACTGTATTCTCAAGACAGCAGTCAATGAATCGTGTTTTCTTGCACTTATTATTTTATTTTCCATGGGTTGACACTAATCAGTCAAACTAAATTAATGCTACCTTCTTCAGAAAGAACTTGAAAATTTACATTAGTTGTTGCAGTATTTTTATTTATTGCATTTACACAGTAAGAAGTGTATACTAAATTAAAAATCAAACTGACTGCTGGTTACTTCACATATTGCTCAATGCTAGATTAATGTAGCCCAGCGACTCTTGGCGTATTGGGAAACACAAAAAAAAGCTGTTCTCACAAACTATTTTCGTATGTATGAAATGTGTGTCAGTCTAAGACCAAACGTTGTCTGCTCAATACTATTCGCTTCAGCAAAGCATAAGTTAACTATGTGTACGTGAAACATGTGCATTGGATTTACTGAAAATCTCATGTATAAAACGTAAAACATGTCTAGTGTATGGCCATTAATGGTCTAAAATACAAAATTATATTGAGGTAAACTGTGTGTATAAAACAAGATTTTATAAATCACTTTATAACTGAAATAAAATTATACATTGTCCCTAAAGTGTATACAAAAAAAAAAAACTGTACCATTAAAACTAGTATTGGTTTGGAAAAAGAGGGATAGAGGAGAGGAAGAGAGTAAAAGTTTAAAATTTATTGAACATTTAAGTTAAATTTTAAAGGTCATTCTGAAGAAGATAGCATTATTGTCAGTGGAAACCCAGGTCAACTGTACGCAGTGGTTTGGTCTGTGGTTGCCAATCTGTTTTGTATATTAGAATTGAAGTTATTATTATATGCAATTGCTTTACTGAGTAAGACTTGAAACTGGCGAAGAGTATAAGTATATAAAAAGGAAACTATATTTTCTCGAATAAAACAATTATTTTGCACAAATTAACTTCTAACCACAATGAGATTTGTGGTGACGTTTAGTCTTGGTGTTAATGAAACTTTTTATTTCAGCATTGAAATTTGTTACTTTTAGTTGTAAATTGTTTACTATGTAAAGACGTTTTTCTTTTTCTGATAAAAACATCAAACAAACTACAAAATGCATGCTCGCACAACTAAGTAGCTGTGGATGCCATTAATTCCTTCAACGCTCTATTTTTAAACTCTCTGTCCCCACTCGATAAGGGATGATGCAATCTTAATCAACGTATCCTTAGTGAAAAAAATAAAAAGTGGAAACATAGTATAAAAGAAATTGCCACTACAAACACGTGTACACATACTAAACAACAATCAAATAAGGTAAGATCTTTCAGTCAGAGAATGACTGAATGATTGGAAGGTTACTCGTATGACACTCGTCGCAAATGGAAGAGGACGCATCGTTGTCATATCGTAATTACGAACGAATGTTGCAACTGTATTGTTCTCGTATTGCCCCAGTACGTTATTAGCTACACTGGTTTCTTGTTTAGAATGGGTTGTATACATAACTTTTCGAGTTATAAAACTTTGCTTGTGAAATAAGCGTTCATATTTTTTTCAGTCGGTAAGTTAGTTATTCACAAGAGACACCTTTGACCTCGAATTGTCAGAACCGAACGAAACCGTGCTTGAAATAGCAGACAATCATAAACAGGACAGTGGTGTACGTCATTTCCATGCAAAACGTTGTATTGCACCTCATGTAACATTTTAGCAGGGAGCACTTCCATGTGTTATGTGTTATGGTCTTCAGTCCGGAGACTTGGTTTGATGCAGCTCGCCACCCTACTCCATCCTGAGCAAGCCTTTTCATCTTCTCATAAGAACGGCAACCCACATCTACTTGAATCTACTTACTATACGCGTCTCTTGGTCTCCCTCTGCGATTTTTACCCCCACACTTCCCTCCAATGCTAAATTTATGATTCCTCGATGTCTAAGAATGTGTCCTACCAAGCGATCCCTTCTTTTAGTCAGGGTATGTCAAAAATTCCTTTTCTCTCCAATTGTATTCAGTACCTCTTCATTAGTTATGCGGTCTACCCACCTAATCATCAGCATTATTCTGTAGCACCACATTTCAAAAGCCTCTATTCTCTTCCTGTCTGCACTGCTTATCGTCCATATTTCACTTCCGTACAAGGCACCACTACGGTCGGGGGTTCGAATCCCCCCTCGGGCATGGATATTTGTGCCGTCCTAGTTTGTAAGTAGTTCATAAGTAGTTTCTAAGTTTAGGGACTGATGACCCCGTAGTTAAGTCGCATAAACTATACAAACATTTTCGTACAAGGCAACACTCCACACAAATGCCTTCAGAAAAGAGCACTTCCATACAAAGTGAGTTTTTGGCGCTGCTGATTGAATGTGTAATGATACACTGGCGCCATTAAATTACATGTAATTTCCTTTGTATAACACTTCCATACGAAGGAAATTACATGTAATTTAATGGCGCCAGTGTATCATTACACATTCAATCAGCAGCGCCAAAAACTCACTGCTTAATGTATAATAGCGCAAAACACGCAAATTGACTAAGCCAACTATTTTCGCCCTTTCTAGTGCCAACATCTGCAGATGCCAATAGTGAACTGTAGATCCATACCTTCTTGCACCATCAAATTGCGATATTACATACTCTTTTGTAATTTGTAATTTCCTTTAAAACGAGCACCTGTCTCCGTTTCCGGCACACATAATTTAGAATTAATGTACCATTTGATTTACTTTTGATGCACTTATAGCGCTTCATTACTCTGCTATTGGAATTGAAGCCACGATTGTAATAGTCCTCATAAATATTCCCTAGTACGCTGTCATCAGCATCTGTTAATACACTGGGCGTCATCTTTTTGAGTGGCGAGGGTTCGTACTCACTGTGACTTGACTGTTCCTGTTGCTCTGGAGAAGAATGTAGTGTACTTCTGGAAGAGTTATCTTCAGGTTCAGGTTTCTCCAGTCCCTCGAATTTCGTATATCTATCCAGCGTAACGTCGTGTATTTTTGTGTCGTCGCAATAATATTTCTGAACTGTTAAGTTATATAATATACCCGCGTACTTCATATCCTCGGTCCCAATGTCATTTCCATATTCAGCACGTCGGAACTTCGTTCCTAATATTTGGACCAAACACGTAGGATTAATTCTCTTTATGATATCACTGCACTGTACTCAGTTTACATAGTAGCTTTCTTGCGAACACTCCAAGAGACAAATAGGTACTGCAGCTATACCACTCACTGGATCACTCACGCAACTAGAGCACTCGTTAGTGCAGCTACACTATAGCACCATCTAGTGGCGCTAGCAGACAAATGTGGATTTTTCCGTGGAAATGACGCACACCACTCTTCTGTTCATGCTTGCCGTTATTCCAAGCACGGTTTCGTGTGGTCCCGCGCGTTTGAGGTCAAAGGTTTTAGATATTTTTAAGTCGTCTGGCGATCCACTTGAATAGACCACAAGACCCATTAGTGGGTCGTGACCCACAGATTGGGAACCACTGGTTTGGGTGATTAATTTCAACCTGTGAAATCACCAGTAAACTGTTGCTAAACAACAGCCATGTTTAAAATTCTAACATTACTCTATTGCAGATATCTCAACCATTTAGTTTCACTGAGGACCTAAATAGAGTAGGAAGTGATGGATTCTAAACTATATTCGAAGTTCGTACCTGGAATCAGAATATACACAACAATGATGAAAATATTAGCATTCAAAGAACATATAGACATTCAAGACGTACCTAAAGTATATTTTTAGTAATGTAGTAAACAGGAATATGTTGCAACTTTCTAGAGTATATCTCATTAAAATATTTAACGATGCCATCTGTTCTCTGTTGCAGGCCGGATTCAATGCAGAGCATACAGGGTAAGTACTTTTAGCCAGGTGGCTACAAAACTAAAAAAGTTCAAACATATAAAAATATATGAAATAACAGATGTGTTAATATTCATTTCTTACACACTATAATTGGGTTTATCAACTACGTCAGCTACTGAACTTCGATAGATAGAAGTTGAGAACCATAATGTGAAATTCTCCTGTCACACAACAAAAGACGAATACGTTCTGACCAAAAATTTAAAAGGAGAGAACTAGTTCCTCTAATTTTCTGGTACGTAGGAAAATCATGACATATTCACGTTTACTTACAAGTTAACCTGAATTCTAACGAGGGAGGGAGAATCTGTAATGTACCCTGATGGGAATGCATTCATCCTACATTCCTACATCCACATCTACATTAGTGCACGGTGGAGGGTGGATCGAATTGATTTTATGATATTTCTCTACCGTTCCACTCTCTAATAGCGCGTGGGAAAAAAGGAACGTCTGAATCTTTCCGTTTTCGATCAGATTTGTCTTGTTTTATTGTGATGATCATGTCTCCCTATGTAGGTGGGTGCTAATAAAATATGTTCGTATTTGGAGGAGAAAGTTGGTGTCAGGGATTTCGCAAATAAAGCTCGTCGCAACAAATAACGCCTTTCTTTCAATGATTTCCACCCCAACTCGTTCATCATTTCTGTGACACTCACTCCCCTATATCGCGCAAAACGAGCTGCTCTTCTCTGAACTCTCTCTATATCCTACTTCAGTCCCAACTGATATGGGTCCGACAATGAGCAGCAATGCTCAAGTGTAGCATAGGCAGTTTCCTTAGTAGAACTGTTGCATCTTCTGAGTGTTCTGGCAAGAAAACGTAGCCTTTGGTTCGCCTTCCTTACAATATTTTCTGTGTGTTCTTTCCAATTTAAAATGTACGTAATTGTAATTCCTAGGTATTTAGTTGAATTACAGCCTTTAGATTTGACTGATTTACTGTGTAAATGAAGTTTAAAGGATTTCGTGTAGTGCTCATAGAGATAACTCACATCGTTTAGGGTCAATTGCCAATTTTTGCACCATGCAGATATCTTATCTAAATTATTTTGCAGGTGCTTTTGATCTTCTGGTGACTTAACTAACCGATAAACGACAGCATTATCCGCGAACAGTCTAACAGAGCTGTTCACATTGTCTCCTAAATCGTTTACAAAAATTAAGAGCAGTAGGGCCCCTATAACACTTCCCCGGGGAATGCTAGATATCACTTATGTTTTACTCGATGACTTTCCGTCAATTACAACTTACTGTGTCCTTTCTGTCAGGAAATCAGGAATACAATCGCACAATTGTGGCGATATTCCATAAGCACGCAATTTCATTAGAAGACGCTTGTCAGGTACAGTGTCAAAAGCCTTCCGGAAGTCTAGAAATATGGAATCGATTTGAGATCCCTTGTCAAGAGCGCTTCACTTCCTGTGATTAAAGAGCTAGCTTTGTTTCACAAGAACGATACTTTCTGAATCCATGTTGACTATCAGTCAATAGGTCTTTCTCTTCGATCTAGTTTATAATGTTTGAGGAAAGTATATGTTCTGAACTCCCGCTGAAAGCCGACGTCAATGATGTAGGCCTGAAATTCTGCGGATAACTCCTATTGCCTTTCTTAAATACTGGGGTGTCCTGTGTAACTTTAGTCTTATTTTAGATACGTATGTATGTGAGTATGTCAAGAGTTTTTGAATTAATTGTTTGGCAGATAAGTCAAGTAGCTAGTGCTTCTCTTTTACACATACGACTATGTCCAGGACACACTCACATTTTCATATAAACAGTTTTAATTTTGGTGAGTATGTACAACTAAAACTCCGATTCCATTTAAAAAATCGAATCTTTGTAATATATAGAACTGCTTTAAATGTCTGATTTCCTTACTAATAAATTTATATTGTAAATATTTGAAGCACGTAACATAGAAAAAGTTTGGAAATTGTTTTATATTTTCTTTGAAGTTTCTTAGAACACATTAACTAAATGTTCTCATTATCAAACTTTGTATGACTGTACGGTAACCTGGGCTCTGCTTCAGGGAAAAGTTAGTTAATTCACAAGTTTCAATATTTCTAAAATATCTCCTAAACAATATTTTGCAAATAGAGTCAGAGATACATGACGGTAAGGTATGCAAACTGTAAAGAAATAATAACCCTAAACGTCACGCCTGATGTTAAAGGTCACCCATATCTCCTGAACAATGCGCCGTGCAGTGGTATAGTTTTATAGGTGCTTTCAGTGTTATATATAGAAACGGGAACATACTTTTTAATTGCGTCTTTTGGATGGCGTCCTCCTGCACGAATACATTCCTGAAATCTGCTGTGGAGATTCCTCAGTGACCGCTTCCACATCTCAGCTGGGATCTTTGAACTTCAACCCGAATTCTCTGTTTCAGCTCATCCAGGGTTCTTGGTCGAGTCATATAGACATTACGCTTAAGGTAGTCCCACTAGAAAAAAATGACAAACGGTTAAATCTGGCCATCTCGAGGTCAGGGGATGTTATCGAATGGTGAGATCACAGGGTTACCGAACAATTCTCGCACTCATGCCACTGATTGTCGTGCAGTAAGTGATATCGCTCTGTCCTGTTGAAAATAGGTTTCCTGAACGTTTGGAAAGTTGTTCATTGCAGGTGTAACGAAAGTTCGTAACATCTCCACCTAACGATCGACATTGACAGTTGTGTCTATCTGTTCATTTGCGAAAAACTACAGTCCGATAATCCCATGTGATAAAGCGCCACA
Organism: Locusta migratoria; assembly: GCA_026315105.1. Taxonomy (NCBI): domain Eukaryota; kingdom Metazoa; phylum Arthropoda; class Insecta; order Orthoptera; family Acrididae; genus Locusta; species Locusta migratoria. The sequence continues at coordinate 569,838,596 of CM048744.1, forward strand.
CCATACTGTCACTTTACTAGCGTGTAAAGTGCGCTCATGAACGTTATTAGGATTTGTGTTTGCCCAGTAACGGTAGTGACATCCACAACTTGTTTATAAATTTATTATCATTGTCTATTTTCGTTATCATTTGTTGACAGAATTCCATCGTAACCGGTAATCGTTGTTCTTCAATATTGTTGTTCCATCTGTAGTTTGTAAAGATTAAATTTTTTAATCCAGGTGAAGATTCTGCGAAAAATCCCCCGGAATATCCAACCACTGCTGCTTGCTTAGGAATTAAATGTCATGAGCGTGTTAACATCAGTGTTCGCTGGAGAACGCTCAGTTCTTGATCGTGCTGTTGGTTTCTCCTTGCCGGCAGATAAAGTCTCTTGAAAGTTATTAATCCAGATCTATGACAATTTCCAACCGGGACAAAAATGAAGTATCGTCATCCAACACGACCAAACTAGTCGTAAAAAGAATATAATTTCTCCAAAACAAAATCACCAAGTAAATTTATCACAGATAAACGCAAACAAACCACAGTTTCACTCTCTAATGCTAAGAGAAGATACAGTTATACAAGAAAGTTATATTAATTACTTTACAAAAAAATGAAAGAACAAATCCGACAAAATGCGTGGTCCAAAGGTCATTGTACTGTGAATGAATTGTAACAGATGTGGTCATATAGGTAGTGAGGTGATAGAAGGCAGAACGCCACAGTAGATGAGGTTGGTCGGCAAAATCATGTGATAACACAGGCGCGGCTACTGAAGAGCTAGTACTGATAAAATATGAATTGTCACGAACCAACAGTGGCCAGAAAATACAGAGAATTAGTGTAGGGTAGAAACATGATAAGATAAGCAGAAGCAATGAATAAGTAGGTCAGCTATTTTTAAACCACTCTCGAGAAGACAGCTTATTTTCTAAACTCTGTTACACACACATCACCTGTGCTGGTCTTATCAGACATTCTTTCCACACTTGACTCTCACTTCAGACATATCATTAGTGACACCACCTCACAAGAACGTTTGGTACAATCTTTAGTTATGATCGCTTAGGCTGCTATCGTTGAAATTTCTTCCCAACATTGTACTCTACTTTTTACTTGGTTTTCTCCTTTCGTCGTTTCATTTAAAGTGATATGAATATTTACCTGTCAGCTTCCTGTTATCCCGATCTCTCACCTATCGAAAAGCTCTGGTCGATTATTGCGAAACGACTGGTCCAGGAAAACCGACTGGCTGCTACACCGAATCAACTTTATGGAAGTAGTGTGGGCTACTATAGCCCTAAAACACATCCAGATCCTCTTTGATCCAATGCCGTGGACGTAGCAGTGGTTATAGCCACCATGGTGGCAACACTCAATACTGATTTTATCATCGTCCTCACTTCACACGGGACTGTCAGGGTAGAAAGTATTATCTTCACACCGCCCCCCCCCCCCCCCCCCATATATATGGATGTGATATCTCTGATGCTTCTTGTCGTTACATTTGGATGTATTTTAAATCAGTCTGAGTCGTTAGCAGATATGTGTATACAGTTAGATTTGGTGGACTAATTATTTGGAGACAACCTCGTTAGAAACCATCAAGTTTTAAATTAATAAATCTCACAAATTTGTTATACGCCAAAACTGAAATAAGTCTAAGTGATTAATATTTTCTCGCTTTAAGCCTAGTCTTGTAGTCATTTGCCAAGCTTCATTGTTTCTTTTCGCAGGGCGGATGGTGCAGTAATGGCACAGACATGGGAGTACGTGTTACAAGCAGAGGTGCTGGCGACGGGAGACCAAAAATAGTAAGATATCAAGTAGCTTTATATGAAATCACAGTTCCTTTCTCTGTTTCTGGTTTACATGGTTAAATCAGAACCATTTGTTATTCATTGTATGTATTTCTGTTTCTTAATATTATGACATTGCACACATAACAAGTTTCCTCGAATAATCTCATGTAGCGTGTTTTCTTAGCGTAATCAAGTTTCTAATTCAAAGACATTAAATACCTGATAGAAAGCAAAGATCCGTGATACAATAACGAACCTGTTTTGAATGTTATTATAAATAAAGCGAACAACTTGTAACTAATGTCTTTCTTAAAATCATTATGTGGTTATATGCAATTCAATTGTGATAAAACATAGTATATACAGTTTTCTGCAGTAAATGGCATGGCTCCAGCAATCAATATAGACTTTGGACAAAAGTCTGTAGTCAAGGTAGTAGATTCAAAATTTTATAAGGTTTGGATTGAAAAAAGGACATTGATGAACGGCTGAAATGTTTGAGTTCACCTATTTATGCTATTAGGGTTATTGCTAACGTTCCTGACGGACATCTCTGTAAATAGAGGGAAGCCACTTAGTAGAATTTGTCACAATTAACACTTGGTTTAAGAAACGCAAATGAAGTTAAGTAGGATAAACTGTAAGACTTTTCATAGCCATATGTGCATTCTGACAACAATTTATTGGTTATGAACCTTAGATTAAATGTAAAGATTTTGAAAAAGGTAGGAAATTAAGCATATGAGGCGTGAAGAAATTGAAAGAACCACATTTTGTTACGAGCTTCAAACGTAGTATTGACAAACAGAGGAAAGGAGTACACAAAGGACAAAATGTAACAATGAGAGATGACTCCTAGGGGATCTCAGAAGCTACTTGGCTTAACTAGTTAAAGGATAACTATAGTAGTGCATCAAATGGATAAATTATTCAGATAGTTAGGGAAGAGAAAAATTTTACTGTGTTAGGGATCAGGAATTCGATAGTAGGAAAAGAAAGAAAAAATGTTAGGCGAATGGAATTAAGAGGTTTAAAAATCAGATTGACAAAAAGAGCAAAGTAGCGAAGCAGGAATCGCTACATGACAAATTACACGCTGGATCAACATGTATTACTAGGGGAAAGATACCGCTTATGATAAAGATACTCAGAGAAAAGAAAAATACCAAGAGTTAAGATGGAAGTCGGTACTAAGCAAACAAGGGATAGCTGAAATTTTGAACAAGTATCTTCAAGGGCTCTACAAGGGGGAAAGAACTGGAAGAGAAATTTATAGATACAGAGGAGGAAGAAGATGAAAGTGGGATTGGAGATATCATACTGTGAGAATAATTAGACAGAACTGAAAGATACATGGCGCCTGGAGTTGACATCCATTCAGAACTACTGATTTTTTGGTATAACCAGTCATGAAAAACGATTACATCTCAATTGCAAAAAGTGTGAGACCTTCAGACTGCAATGATAATGTAATAATACCAACTGCATAAAAGAAGGTGCTGACAGGCCTCAATATTACAACAACAAAAAATTAGTTTTCATCTTACTTGGATAGTAAATTAAAGAGTATGAGGATTATTCCAGATTTGTTAGAGGCATGTGCACGCTGCATATGAAATTACAATTTTAATCTATACTCACACGTAAAATCATACATTTTGTCAATATCGTTAGAATAGGCCATAATTATGTAAATAATACTTAACACTCTGATGGATGAACTTCCAAATGAAATCGTACTTCTGAATTTCCACGACTGATGGTCTGAATTTTCGTTTCGTACTGGCATACGAAAATAACGTAGCTGTTTGGGACTTATTAAAGTACTTTGGATTTATTTATGTTTCCTATGTTACAGTTACAAGCCAGACGGACACACTATAGGAACTCCTAAGGTAGTTCCTCCACCAACGCGGCTACAGTGGGACTTGGAAGATTGTGTTGATGCTATCGAGTCTTCATATAAGGTAACATAAACCTGAAATTAGCATCCGTAAAACTCTAACTTATCACTTATTTTAACTTAAAACTCTTAGGCAGTAATTATCGTGAATTGATTATCTCTTTCATTATTTTTTTTATTTTTTCGTTGTTCAAGGTTGCGTGCGAACTTATTAGTGACCTGGATTTACGGATCCTGCACCACAACGCATATGGGAAAGGTTTCATCAAGCAGTGCGGAGTAAGTCCTGACGCATACATCCAAATGGCTCTGCAGCTGGCTTATTACAGGGTACGTGAGCGTGTACAGTAATCAGTGAAATAACTATTTACAAGTACAAGCTAGATTAATGACAAGTAAATATTGAGTTTACTCAAGTAATTAGTTTCTGTCTTAGAATAACATGTGTTTCAATATTTTCACCTAGAGGTGTAGTAGGGCTAAGATAGCTGATTAACGAACACTTGTTTAAACTCAGCAAATATTTATTAAGCACTTGTCTCACACTGAATGAACTGACTCTGGCCAGACGTTTACACCGTATACATAGATTCACAGAAAATTCTGCAACATTTTTCTCAATACATTTACAAGGTACCAGAACTGTATAATCAAATGAAAATGTACAGACAATGTGGGTCTCGAAGCCAGGACCCTTTGCTTCGCCGACCACCGCTACACCAAGCTGCTGCTGTCTCCCAGTCCTTCGTTTGTGTCAATATGTTGTTGTTGTGGTCTTCAGTCCGCAGACTGGTTTGATGCAGCTCTCCACGCTACCCTGTCCTGTGCAAGTCTCTTCATCTGAGAATACGTTCGGCAACCTAAATCATTTTAAATCTGCTTACTGTACTCGTCCCTCGGTCTCCTTCTACGATTTTTAGAGTGATAAAAGATGCGAATAGCGATCATCCACTGGGAATAATGCTATTCATTCACACAAATAGTGCCGTTACTGATTTCTAACCGACAGGCTAATATTCGCCTTGTTTACTCAACCTTTGTTTATGTTAGGAATGACTTCCGAAACATTATTCCCCCTTGTGGTGGTTATTGGGATGGTGGTACTTTTGTGTCCCAGCGTCGTCGCCGCTTTTATGTCTCGTTTCCGTCGTAGGTGTCGGTGGCCGAGTTGAATGAGACCGCCACAGGAATAAAGATAGCACGCTGGTGCAGGTACGAAGGGGACCAGCCAGAAACTAGAAACACTAGAGTAAATTAGAACGAGATATATATTGCACAGAATTTATACAATACTTAACTTTTACATAGTACTGCAGAAGGCTGATACATAGTTGTTAGAGGCCTGCCTAGGCCTGTACAATAGCCAAGTCTTCACTGGTGCCTATCTGATTCCGAAGTCTTTACTGGTTGCTATCTCAGTCCCAAGTGAACGATATCGTTCAGTGGTGGCCACGAGCGGCGTTGTAGCAGAGGGCGCTCGTGGCTGTCGTCGTAAGAACGCCGCGCCGTGCGTGCATGGCGGCGCGCGGCGAAAGTAGGTGGCGCGCACTTTGGACTTGTGCGACACCACAGGTACCCTTCAACAATAAACTAATCTAACAATGACTGAATACAATGTTTTGTGCTATTTTGTCTAAACTGACCTTTTGAGCCCGTGGTTGTGTATAAAAATAAAGGATAATTCTTACAGTGAAGAAAACAGCAACCATATTTGATTATGCTATTTATTTCCAAAAAAATGCCGTTACCGGTTTCAAACATTCCAGTCATCGTCAGCCGTCTGTTCACGTCCACAAACATTTTCTTCTTTTGCGTCTACATTTTCATTATGTACATAATTTTGCTTCGTGGCGTAAAGATCTTAGTTCGGCGGTGCCCAACAATACCTCATGTGATTGAAACGACTTACTTGAACGTAAGTATGATTAATGATAATGAGACATACGGTAAACAGATTTTTGCTACAGAATTTTCGATGTGAGAAAAGGAATAGCAATAAAAATTCTATCTTAAAAGTAAGCTTACAAAATGTCTCATCATCATAAGTGGTACTTAAATTCTTGTGGGGCATTTCCGTCACCTTTTGGCGCACTTTAGGTTGCGGTAGTAACACTAAAAGTGGGCCTTTTTTGTATTGTAGGGCACCACCTAACCGAGAACTTTCCAATGAGTTTGGAAAACATTATATACGTTTCAAAGGCAGCGAACTGATGTAATGTTTATCAATATGAAAATATCAATCTAGTTCGCAAAAATTATACACCTTCTTTTATATAAAGGTGACTGGTTTCGATCTTATACCAAGATCATCCTTAGGCCGGTATTTCTCAGCACCAACCTGAGACAAATCGGACTGAATCTTAGTATAAGATCGAAACCGGTCATCTTTGTATAAAATAAAATGTATATTTTTTTGCGAACTAGACTGATATTTTTATATTAATAAACAAGAACTTTTCGCCACAAGGCAAAATTATGTGCATAATGAAAATGTAGATGACAAAAAAGTATGTGAACGTTAACAGCCGTCTGACGATAAGCTAGAATGTTTGAAACCGGTTACGGCTCTAGTTTGCAAATAAATAGCGTAATAAAACGTGGGTTTTGGTGTTTTCTTTATTGTGAGAATCATCCTGTGTTTCGCCGGCCGCGGTGGCCGAGGAGACTGAGGCGCTTCAGTCACGGTCTGCATAGCCACTACGGTCGGGGGTTCGAATGCCCCCTCGGGCATGGATATTTGTGCCGTCCTAGTTCGTAAGTAGTTCATAAGTAGTTTGTAAGTTTAGGGACTGATGACCCCGTAGTTGGGTCCCATAAGCTTAACAAACATTTGAACATTTTTGAACATCCTGTGTTTCAGTTTTAGATCGCTTACGACAAGACATTTACGACGTAAGTAACCCAAAATTGATTTCATTGCATTGAGTTCAATTGCTAAGTTATCAGGCACCGTTACAGTAAAACAGTCCGTTTCTCACATAGAATTTTTCTGTAGGACAATAAACATAGACCACGAGGAGAAGTAACAAGCCAGAAGCTAATGGGTGTTTCAACACATGTGCATTAAAACCTGAATGGCCGTCTGAAGATTAATTTTGGCCCACTTAGGTTACGGTAGTAACACTAAAAGTGGGCCTTTGCGATCGTCTTTTGACAGCTCAAAATTTAAATGAAAATAACGGCTTAACTATTCATCTGACACGAAAATTGAATAACTAAATTTGTCGAGGAGAAAATTCTCTACAGCTTTGCTCTATTATGTTTTTTTTTTATATCTTGTAGCGTTTCAGAGATATTTGCAAAAATAACGGCGATTTTGGGATGTATGTCTGTCTGTCTGTCCGTAACGTGTTCCCTGTTTTTAAAACGAACCGTTCAACCGATCAGCACCAAATTATACAGACATAATTGAAGGCCGTCAGAGACCTGAACCTCTCGCTTTGAAATTTTTCGGACAAAAAATACGGTAGTAGTACCAAAAAAAGCCGTTTTTAATATAATTGTAATTGCAAACGAACCGTCCATCTGAGACGAAAATTGAATAACCTAATTGGTAGAGGGAAAATTCTCTACAACTTCGCTCTATTATGTTTTTTTCATGTTTTGCATCGTTGCAGAGGTATTTGCAAAAATAACGGCTTTTCACGATGTCTGTCTGTCTGTAACGTGTTCCCACTTTTTAGGTCGAATCGTTCAACCGATTCGCACCAAATTTTACAGACATAATTGTTGACTACCAGAACCTCGCTTTTTCAAATATTTCGGACAATAAATACGTTAATAATACCAAAAAAGCCGTTTGTAATGTAATTTTAATTGCTAATAAACCGTTCATCTGACACGAAAATTGAATAACCTAATTGGTAAAGGGGGAAATTCTCTACAACTTCGCTCTATTTTTTTTTTTTTTTTCATATCTCGTATCGTTTGAGAGATATTTGCAAAAATAACGGAGATTTGCCACCCTCCATTGAATTAACGAAAACCAGCCGTTCGGAGATGTCACGTGACATTCCTCGTCCAGAACTCTCTCTGGCATACGCCATCTTGCGTTGCGTATTTGATGATTTTCTTATTGTAACTTACACGTTGTTATTTCAAAGCAATGGCGCACTGAAGAAAAACCAAAACACGTCGTTCTTCGTACGATAAATGATAATCTAGTGTCTACAAATGCCATATTAGCATCAGTTAACAACGGCCATTAGTAGTATGAGATTAAAGAACATAACGTATGATTGATATCCGTAGCGTAGTGGGGAAGGGGTTGGGCTATAATGCTAAAGGTCAGTGGTTCTGAACCCGCCACTACCTGATTCTTTTCCTAATGGGTTTCAGACACTCTTTTAATTAATTATTTATATTCTTATTTTGGTCCAAAATGTTTGCAAAAACTTATAAAACTACAAATCTTAAGTGGGCCGTACAGCACGTCAGTGGATTTTTTTCAGTTCGGAAACTATAACGGCGCCATTTGTGTGAATAAACAACATTGTTGCCAGTGGCTAGTTGCTATTCTCTTCTTTGCCATGATCAACCTCTAAATATCACTGTCCGACAAAATATTACTTACGTCAGTGTTTATTATAGAATTAACTGAGATTAAATTTAGTCTTATTATAGAATGTATGCTAGAAAAACCATTTCTAAAGTTTTAAAATCCTGAATATTTTACAGGACGTTGGGAAGTTTACTCTGACGTACGAGACTTCAACAACGAGGCTGTACCTTAAAGGTCGGACAGAAACCGTTCGACCGTGCACCGTGGAATCTGTTGCCTGGGTAAAAGCCATGACAGACGACAAATGTTCCGTAAGTGTCCGATTTAAGCAAATATCAACGTATTGTGCATGCTCTGTTAATACTGGAAACAGATGCGACTCCTTACCATCTGAAAGTAAAATTTCTTCCCTTTCTCCATCTAAAGTGCACTTGTGAATACCTGCATATGAACGCTTTCAAAATTAAGTGTAACAGTCACACAAGTGTTCTTTGCCCGCTAACTGTGAAATTAATGTAGTCCGTATAGTATATTGCATTACAGAATGCTACCTAAATGAATGTTTAATTAACAGTCAGTTTTAATGTACAGGTGGAAGAGAAGATGTCATTACTGAAGAAAGCATGTACAGTGCACATAAAAAGCTGCAAAGACGCCATGTGTGGCAAAGGAGTCGACCGCCATCTGTTCTGCCTGTACATTTTGTCGAAGTACCTGAAGACTGACTCTCCGTTCCTTCAGGAGGCACTTAGCGAACCGTGGCGGCTGTCGACGTCTCAGACGCCGCACAACCAGATAGGGAAGGCGGACCCGAGGAAAATTCCCACCTGCATTACGCCAGCTGGGGGCTTTGGCCCTACTGACAAGGACGGCTACGGAGTCTCCTATATTATCTCTGGGGAGGATATGCTCTTCTTCCACGTGTCGAGCAAGCGTAGCTCACCTGTAACGGTCAGTATCACCAACTTTCCTACAAGATATTTTACTGGTGTATTTACGTGTAGTTTTCAGGAAAAAAAAGAATGAACTAATACTGATATCCTACTTTTTTCTTCAGGACTCCACCAGATTTAGTAATGCTATCGAAACCGCTCTGAAAGATTTGAGGAACTTGTTTCTGCAATGGAAAGAGATAAATAAAGAGAAGAAAGTCTTTAAAACGTGACGTGCGAGAAGGCCCAGAGCTGATAAACTCATCAGAAAAATGTACAAAAAAAGTGTTTCCACTACTGTGTATATTATACTATTTTTGTACGCTGTAAAAATACCGCATGTACAGATATTTTCCATCACGTAACGTCAGACAACGAGCAAATGACAGTTACCGACGATGATCGCCAATATTCCCTTAGTATTTGAAGATACGCAGAAAAATATTCCTGAAGAGAACCGTGTGACTTACGAAACAAATCTCGTTTCCAGTCGTTTTGCTCAGAGTACAAACATTTTAGAATCGTATGCATAATACTTTTGATACTGCTCTGCTCCATCTGTCGCCGTACTATGATTGACCTACTGTAAAACACGCTACACTGTAGAATACCTGTCGAAATCATGGTTACAGCTGGTGATTTCGCCTCCTTTGATGTTCAGCATATTAGTGACTAAATACATTATGGCAGTTACTTCCGTGTGCATCCAACAATCTAGAGCCCGACAGATGGGGGTATGGAGCTATTTGCATAGTCTAAGCAAAATACTCACTATCACGTGCAATTTAGGACTGTTTATAACGTTACCTACTTCGAAATATTTGTAAGTGACTCAGACATCGAGGTAAGCAAATTATCGCTTAAAACCAAACAAAAAATCGATTTGTAATTTTTCGAAATTATATGTATCTTTCGAATCATCGCGCTGTAATAAAATCGAAAAACATTATTTACCAGCGTAAATGTTTAAAGTGCAGGATACTAGTTGCGACTTCGAGCGATCCTTAGAGCTTCGCTTGTCGCAATCAGAAAGATAAATTTGTAATTGTAGCAGCAGAGACCATCATGTGAGGCAATGACAGTAAAAGCAAACACGCCCCAGCGAGAGTGTGATAAATTGCCTTTGTACCAAGAGCGTCGGTAGGTAGCTGACGAGTGTGAAAAGTTTGCGCGCGAGCGAACCTCTCGGTGTGTTAAGTGGATAAACTGTTCCTAATGGGTGACGTGGGGCATTTGCCGTGACTCGTGATGGAAGTCACTGAAAACACTGGAGATTGCTCACAAGAAAGTACTAGTCACCTCCACAAACAGATCAGCAGGCTCATGGCTGCAGCTGAAGAGCTGCCAACGTTATACGTGCAAGGGAGGCGATCACCAAACCCACCGTCAGTGCAATACATCTGCATGGAGAACTTTTCTTTGTAAGTCTGCCATGCAGCCCAGCTCAACGAGTTTACACAAACATCAATAATAAGCAAAATAATGTTCCTGGTAAATATTTTGTTATACAGTAAAATACTATCGACAATATTAAATATTTTTTCGATGTATCCAGCGTATTATTTATTTGTAATTTTTTTACTTATGTAAGGAACTGTTACCAGGTTTTATGAATAAAATTGTGCGGATTATATTATTGTTTTACGCCATTAGAAGTTTATATTTTCCACCTTTCCACAATCACCTTTTATTACATGGGCTCGAACAAACATATCTGTATGAACGTTTGGTTACAGGATCTCTACGTACACCTCAATGTGCTGGTGGATGTCATTTTTTCTGCAAAGTTCTGCAACCATGCTCTTGATAGGATATAATTGTAGACGCCATACGTAACGCAGATATCTTAACTATAACTTATGTAATAATCATCGTACATGTTCCCTAGCGAATTGTCATCAAAAGCCGTGATGATAGTTGCAACTTTAACCTTCTTCCCGAAAGACTATTGGTATTCACTGCCACTGCTTCCATCGCCTCTTCCCACACTTACCGTAGCACTACGCTTGCAATGAGTTGTTCGTCATTATCATCCATATTATCATTATTATGAGTTTGTAACAACAGTATCTAACTTACGCTCATATTTCTGTACCATAACAAATACGAGAAAGCATGCAAATGATTCATCTTCTACACTAATACCATCTTCACGAAGAAGGGTTCTTCGTAACTTCATCTCAACTAATCGCAATACATTAGCAGGATTGATTAGCAATCGCCGCCCCATCTGACGCTTCACCACACAAATAACATCACAAAACGCAACTTGGGAGGCACACTGCACTGTCCCTACTGGCGAACCGACAGGTCAAAGTGCAATCCGGCATGGCACACGCAGAGGCCTCTAACGGACGACTGCAGAGTTTTGCAGACGCGGGAGTGTCTCTAGTGCAATAAGGGATCTTTACATTATCTCTCATACGATTTTGGTGTATATTTGTTTGTTCGAGCCCAAGTACTTTCCTTGTCAGTCACTACTCACTAATAGATACTACAGAAATAAGCCACTCACTGAAGTGTAAATATTTTATTCCACCAAGGTGAAACACGGTAGAGTTACATTGGCATATCTACAAAATCTAATTATTTATGACTGGCGAGTTTCAAACATCCTTACTTATGATGCTCTAGATCGGCTTCCACAAAATCTTTCCAGCCTTTTGTCAATAATTTGATTTCACAGTGAAAAACATCACAATATAATGAGATATGCTATTCTGATCTTCAGTCCGAAGACATCTGATGAAGCCCCTTAGTGAAAAAGACCACTGGTTATACATGTGTGAGCATCATTTTTAGGGTTGGGTGCACGTAAATTAAGGTTTGGGGAAGCTCACGAATGGAAAAAGAATCTAAGACATTATTGATAGAGCTGAAGCATTGAACTAAAATTTGTGGTGCGGCCGGGAATCGAACCCGGACCTCCATGCTTACTAGGCAGACGTCTTAACCGTTACACTACCACACCACTAACGATTAAGGCGCCTCGGAATAGTCTATGTACGATTTCCCTCCACAACACAAACTTTAATTCAGCTTCTTTGTTCCAAAGATAATTGCCACTACTGCCAAGGCTCTCCATGCAGCGGAATAGCACCTCAGCAATGGACATGGTGGAACAATCCTGTTATGGTGATATAAATATCAATTAAATACAATGAAAGAATCCCTGAGACGGATTTTCGTCTCAAATATGTCAAAGACATTATTGATAGAGCTGAAGCATTGAACTAAAATTTGTGGTGCGGCCTGGAATCGAACCTGGACCTCCATGCTTACTAGGCAGACGTCTTAACCGTTAGACTACCACACCACTAACGATTAAGGCGCCTCGGAATAGTCTATGTACGATTTCCCTCCACAACAAAGAAGCTGAATTAAAGTTTGTGTTGTGGAGGGAAATCGTACATAGACTATTCCGAGGCGCCTTAATCGTTAGTGGTGTGGTAATCTAACGGTTAAGACGTCTGCCTAGTAAGCATGGAGGTCCGGGTTCGATTCCCGGCCGCACCACAAATTTTAGTTCAATGCTTCAGCTCTATTTGAGACGAAAATCCGTCTCAGGGATTCTTTCATTGTATTTAATGGAAAAAGAATCGTTATTCTGCTATATTGCATCAGCCGTTGGTCAAAAATTTGCAGTCATCTACAAAAGTTTTACTTCCGCCGAATTTTATCTGACTGCATTGCATCAAAATTTTAAAGAACGAAAAGGTTAACTTAAATAATTACTTATTACATGTTAGAATAGATTAATAGTCGTTCCATAGATCATGAATATGACATTTTGTAATGATGTGGAAAGTGTCACTTTAATAGAAGGTATCAACCACAGTCATCAAAACCATATTAGATAATGTGCCTCCCTGAACATCATGCGACCACTCACACAGCTGCGTTACGTGTTCTGGATTGGTGTAAGCATCTAACTTTTGCAGAACAGAAATGAAGAAAGAGGAAGTTGGTATATTCATGAGGAACTGTCACTGTTTTAAAAACTTACACATTTATAAGTTTTTCCTACAGCATCGTATGGAAGTAGAATATTATAATAAATTCATCTTAGAAGGAAAGTACTTGGGCTCGAACAAACATGTTTGTATGAACGTTTGGTTACAGGACCATTACGTACCCCTCATTGTGCTGGTGGGTGTCGTTTTTCTGCAAAACTTTGCATTAATGCTGTTGATAGCACTGCATATGTAATTGTAGACGCCATACGCAATGCAGAAATCTTAACTATAAATGCAAATGGTGATTGTCAGACAAATGCTCCGATCAATATGAATGACTGCACAACGCACAGTGAAGAAATGCAAGTTGATGGGATGGCATGTTTGCACATTCTACGATATCAGTGTTGAACGCCATGTCAGTGATACTTTTCAAGTTGTCTACTGGTTCGTCAGTATCATCCCTACCATCATCATTATGTATTACGAAACTATCTGTTTCTAAGTTATGCTTACATTTCTGCACTATAAAAGATACCAGAAAACATGCGAATGATTCATCTTCTACACCAATACCATCTTCTCAAAGAAGGGTTCTTCGCAACTTCATCTCAACCAATCGCACTAAATTAGCAGAACTGATTACCAATCGGCGACCCATCTGACGCTTGACTACACAAATAACGTCAGAAAACGCAACTTGAGAGGCACACTGCAACGTCTCTACTGGTCCCGACTGGCGTACCGGCAGGTCGCCTCTAACGGACGACTGCAGAGTTTTGCAGATGCGGGAGTATCACCAGTGCAATAAGGGATCTTTACATTATCCCTGACTTTCCTTGTTAACATGGTTTAACAGTAATGAAAGTAAACTGTAGTTGTGGAAGAGACCAGTAGATATCGGAAGGTTTCAGATTGATTTTATAATGGCAAGACAGAGATTTTGGAATCAGGTTTTAATCTGTAAGACATATGTGATGTCGACGGGATCTTATACTCTGATCTTTATTCTTCTAAGACAAATGCAAGGGCAGATGTGGACTCTGTCCATAACTTATTGGTTAAAAACTGTAGTTTTCAACGGAAAAAAGCTGCGGAATGGTAGGAAAATAAGAAAATGGGGCCCTCATAATTTGAAGGAACGTGAAGCTGTTGAGTGTTTCAGCGGAAGTATTAGGTAACAAATGAACTAAACAGGAAAATAACACAATAGGAGAGGAATGGGCAGTTTTGACAGATGAAATTGTGAAGGCATCAGATTATCAAGCAGGGAAAAAGATAAGGCCTACTAGAAATCTTTAGATATCATAGGGATAACTGAAGTTAATTGATGAAAGGATAAAATATTTAAAAAATGCAGCAAATGAAGAAAGTGAAAGGGATTGTAAACGTCTAAAAAGTGAGATTGGCCGGCAGTGCAAGAAAGCTAAACTCGCAATCTTGACGATAGGAAACATGTAACGATGTAGATCAGGATGTTCCAACAGACTTCTCCGTCAGCAGGAGCTCTCACTGCCCCAGCTGTAAAAGTCCGTATCAGGTATGTAGGACAGCAGGCATTTTGGATCCGCTTCGACGCAGAGAATACCGTGCCCGCGGGTGCGGTTCCTCTAGGGTGGAACTTGTCTACTACTGCTCGAGCCGATCTCTACGAGCCTTGATTATCGTGAGTGCACTCGTGCTCTCCCGATAATCCATTTGTAGTCTGGGTCAACGTCCCAGAGATAAATGAAATTGGTCCCAATCCCCCGGTTCCAACCAAGGTTTTCGGGAGGTTTTCCTTGGTTGTAAGGCGTATACCGGAACTGGTAAGCCCCTCCCACTTATTCCCAATTGGGATACCCCCTTTTCCCCACTATCAGCTTGTCTGATAACTTGCTGAATAGAACCGTGACTCTTTGTGGGCCGGATCTCAAACAGCCCGCTACACGGAGAATGAAAAGAATAAGTTCTTCTCTCTCTCTTTCTTGGATCCGCTTGGCGGAGCGGATGCAGGTGTCATGGAGGGCATTGAGGTCTCCCAAAATCTCCTCCACGATCACCGAGATGAGCTTGGTGATCACGGTAGTGAGAACGGGCGCACGGCGGGGAGGGTGAGGCTGATGGGGAGTAGAGGAAGTGTGGAAGAGGGTGAGGGTGGCATGAGGCCCGAATTGTACCCGGGGATACGTTGGAGGTCTGTGTGGAAGGTGGGGGAGTATACTTGATAAGGACAGAGTCCTTGGCGGAGTCAACTGGGAGAAGGGAGCGCTGGGAAAATACCTGCATATTTCGAGGGATAGGTTACCGTTATCTAAGAACCGGAGGGTCAGGGCGGGAGAGGACGTGGGTATAAATCTTAGGGGTAGAGGAGGAGGAAGGGAGGAGGTGGTAGCCACGGTTTTAACTCTCCCTGCACAGCGTTTTATAATTAGCACATTGCTGAAACCAGATATGCTTCATTATAATCTAATAAAAAGAGAAGAATCGCAACATGAAACTGAACAAGGAAAGTGGATAAATTTACTTGAAATACAGTTGTAGCAACGGCCACACATGAGTAAATGTATAGATACGTTGTCGCTGCCGTTGCACATCTGCATTTCAAACCGACAGCTGGTGAGTGATATGACTTGCCTCTTACATAGATAATACGGCAAGAGCCCGCCAGTGGCGCTCTAAGTCAAGAAACATAGTTTACTAACATGTGAAACCGTTACACTTAATTATTTAAAATCATAGAGTTCTACCCACTCCCATGAACCACAGACATTGCCGAGGTGGGGTGGCTTGCGTGCCTCAACGATACAGATAGCCGTATCGTAGGTGCAACCACAGCAGAGGGGTATCTGTGGAGAGGCCAGACACACGTGTGGTTCCTGAAGATTGTCATCAGCCTTTTCAGTAGTTACAGGGGCAACAGTCTGGATGATGGACTGAGCTGGCCTTGTAACAACAGCTAACATGGCTTTGCCATGCAGTTACTGCGAACGGCTGAAAGCCGTAACAGACGTTACTTCTCCCGAGGACATGTAGCTCTACTGTATGACTATATGATGATGGCATCCTCTCGGGTAAAATAATCCGGAGGTAAAATAGTCCCCCATTCGGATCTCCGGGCGGGGACTACTCAGGAGGATGTTGTAATCAGGAAAGACAATACTGCCATTCTACGGGTCGGAGCGTGAAATGTTAGATCCCTTAATCGAGTAGGAAAATTAGAAAATTTAAAAAGGGAAATGGATAGGTTGAAGTTAGATATAGTGGGGATTAGTGAAGTTCGGTGGAAAGAGGAACAGGATTTCTGGTCAGGCGAGTACAGGATTATAAATACAAAATCAGTTGGAGGTATTCCAGTAGTAGGTCTGATAATGAATAAGAAAATAGGAATACGGGTAAACTACTATGAGCAACACAGTGATCGCATTATCGTAGTCAAGATAGATACGAAGCCAACAGCGACAACAGTAGTACAGGTTTATATGCCAACTAGCTCTGCCGATGATGAGGAAATCGAAGAAATATATGAGGAGCTAAAGGAAATTATTCAGACAATTAAGGGAGAGGAAAAATTAATTGTTATGGGAGATTGGAATTCGGTAGTAGGACAAGGAAGGGAAGGGAAGATAGATGGTCTGGGCAAAAGGAATGAAAGAGGAAGCCGCCTGGTAGAATTTTGCACAGAACATAATTTAGTTATAACAAACACCTGTTTTAAGTATCACAAAAGAAGGTTGTATACGTGGAAGAGACCAGGAGACACCGGGAGATACCAGATAGATTTTATAATGGTAAGACATAGATTTCGGAACCAGGTTTTAAAGTGTAAGACATACCCAGGGACAGATATAGACTCTGAACATAACTTGTTGGTTATGCACGGTAGGCTGAAACTGAAGAAACTACAAAAAGGTAGGAAAATAAGGAGATGGGACCTGGATAAATTGAAGGAACCTGAAGTTCTTAAGAATTTCAGAGGGAGCTTTAGGCAACAATTGACAGAAACAGGGGAAAATAAAACAGTAGAGGAGGAATTGGTAAAATTGAGAGATGAAATAGTGAAGGCAGCAGAGGATAAAATAGGTAGGAAGGCAAGACCTACAAAAAATCCTTGGATATCACAGCAGATACTAAATTTAATCGATGAAAGGAGAAAATATAAAAATGCAGTAAATGAAACAGGCAAAATGGAGTACAGACGACTAAGAAATGAGATTGACAGGAAGTGCAAAATGGCTAAGCAGGAGTGGCTAGAAGGCAAATGCAAGGATGTAGAAGAATGTATAAATAGGGGGAAAATAGATACAGCCTACAGGAAAATAAAAGAAATAATTGGAGATAAGAAAAACAGCTCTATGAATATCAAGGACACTGATGGAAAACCAGTTCTCAGCAAAGAAGGGAAAGCTGAAAGGTGGAAAGAGTATATCGAGGGGCTCTACAAAGGAAATGAACTTCGAGACAATATTGTAGGAAGGGAAGAGGATGTAGATGAAGATGAAATAGGAGATACTGTACTGAGAGAAGAATTTGACAGAGCCCTGAAATACCTAAGCCGAAACAAGGCCCCTGGAGTAGATGGTATTCCCTCAGAGCTACTGAAGTCTGCGGGAGAACCAGCCATGAAAAAATTGTTTAACCTGGTGTGTAAGATGTATGAGACAGATGAAGTACCCTCAGACTTTATGAAAAATGTTCTAATCCCCATTCCAAAGAAAGCAGGGGCAGACAGGTGTGAAAACTACAGAACCATCAGTTTAATGAGTCTTGGTTGCGAAATATTAACACGAATTATATACAGAGGGATGGAAAAGTTGGTAGAAACCGACCTCGGGGAAGATCAGTTTGGGTTCAGGAGAAATGTAGGAACAAGGGAGGCAATACTCACTTTACGACTTATCCTAGAAGATAGATTAAGAAGAGGCAAACCTACATTTCTAGCTTTTGTACATTTGGAGAAGGGTTTTGACAATGTTGATTGGAATAAACTCTTTCAAGTTCTGAACCAAGGAGGAGTAAAATATAGGGAGCGTAAGGTTATTTATAACTTGTACAGACAGCGGTTGTCAGAGTTGAAGGGCATGAAAGGGATGCAGTGGTTGGAAAGGGAGTAAGACAGGGTTGTAATCTTTCTCCATTGTTATTCAATTTGTACATTGAGCAAGCCATAAAGGAAAGGAAGGAGAAATTTGGTGAAGGAATTAAAGTTCAGGGGGAAGAATTAAAAACATTGCGTTTTGCCGACGACATAGTAATTCTGTCAGATACAGCAAAGGACCTGGAAGAGCAATTGAACGGAATGGACAGTGTCCTGTAAGGTGCATATAAGATGAACATTAACAAGAGGAATTAGGGTAATGGAGTGCAGTGTAAGAAAATCAGGTGATGCTGAAGGAATTAGATAGGGTAACGAAGCAATAAAGGAGGTAGATGAGTTTTGTTACTTGGGCAGTAAAATAACAAATGATGGTCGCAGTACAGAGGATATAAAATGCAGAATGGCAATGGGTAGAAAAGCGTTTTTGAAAAAGAGAAATTTGTTAACTTCGAATATTGATTTAAGCCTAAGGAAGTCCTTTCTGAAGGCGTTTGTATGGAGTGTTGCCTTGTATGGAAGTGAAACATGGACGATCAACAGTGCGAACAGGAAGAGGATAGAGGCTTTTGAAAGTTGGTGCTAAAGAAGAATGCTGAAGATTGGGTGGGTGTATTGCGTAACTAATGAGGAAGTACTGAACAGAATTGGGGAGAAAAGAAATTTCTGGCATACCTTGACTAAAAGAAGGGATAGATTGGTAGGAGACATTCTTAGACATAAAGGAATCGTGAATTTAGCGTTGGAGGGAAGTGTGTGGGGTAAAAACCGCAGAGGAAGACCAAGAGATGGATACAGTAAGCAGATTCAGACAGATGTAGGTTGCCGTTCTTATGTGGAGATGAAGAGGCTTGCTCAGGATAGGGTATTGTGGAGAGCTGCATCAAACCAGTCTCCGGACTGAAGACCACAACAACAACAGAGCTCTACAGGCATTGAAAGAGTGTTCTCCTCGCGTTCTTTTCGTTAATATATAAGATCGTTAAAAAAATTATTTCATGTTCTTCACAGGATTAAAATATATGGTAAATGCTAAAAATAAACCCCTGTCCATACCGAAGACTATTAGCATATAAATTATACAGGCTAAAGACAACTACTGAACAACTAATGTAAACATGCTAAGGTTATATTAACAAATGGGATGACAAAGATAACAAATCTGACATAAAAATCTTAATGAACATTGGTCACTAGCGGGTTCTTGCCGTATTACGTATGTGACAGGCCAATAATATCACTTAGCAGCGGTCGGTTTCAATTCAGATGTGCAACGGCGGCGGCGACGTAATAGATTTCCTCATGTGACAACATTGCGCCTACCCGTGTGCTACCTTGGCTGTTGCTACAACTTTATTTCAAGTAAATTTTTTTCCAGTTTATACGTACAATTTCACAGGTTCCTGCTGCTGTTCTGCTGTTCTTAATTTTTCAAATGTTCAAATGTTTGTTAAGCTTATGGGACTTAACTACGGGGTCATCAGTCCCTAAACTTACAAACTACTTATGAACTACCTTATACTAAAGACGGCACAAATATCGATGCCCGAGAGGGGATTCGAACCCCCGACCGTAGTGGCCGTGCAGACCGTGACTGAAGAGCCTCAGTCTCCTCGGCCACCGCGGCCGGCTCTTAATTTTTAAACACATTATCATGACGATAGTGCTATCTTTTAAATACTGACGCTGTCAGACTTTGGTGCGAAATCTTTTCACAGCAGACCGATGTAAGGCATTATTATAAGGTCTGCAAAAATCTATTTTCTTATTATCGTTGAGCATGATGAGACCAGGCCTGTAAATTTTCACCAAACGTATTTTCCAAATTCTGAGGATGACCCAAAAAGGCGAAACGCCTTAAAAAATTAGTAAAGCAAGACTTATTTTATTAGAAATTAAAATATTCAGGACTATCCTACCATGAATTTACTATTAAACCCCAACGTTTCGTCCCCATTTGCGGAAAACATTTTCAAGTGAGATCGTGACTCATTTGGGTGTCCAAATCACACTCTGGCTGGCTGCTGACTGCAGGCAAATTCTGTATTTGCGTGCTCCCGCGCAGAGGAGTGACATCGTGCGTCTTGAAAACTGGAGCGAAATTCGCCGCTGCGGAAGCCAGCGTTCGCTGTTGCTATCGTCTCGTGGTGCTGGGACGTATATAAGGGGAGAGGGGGCTGGGGCCTGGCCGCCCCCGAAATAATGAATATAAAGAAAAAGATAACTATATTTTTTTATTTAATGTCAATAATAAGAAAACTTGATCTCGGTAAAGTAAAAAGGGGCTTCAGCGTAATTTATTCTCTGAATATGAACAGCAAAACTGATACAATATTCACTCCTGGAGAATGAAAAAGAACACGAAATAGTCCACCCATCAGAGAGAAATTTTATTGACTGTTGAGAATGTATACAACACACGAGCACACAGAGCCATACGTACGTGAGTACAGTCACCACAGTGTTCGCAGTATTGACGCTAGTACCACGCGTACCTTCCTTTTGCAGCACTGCAAGCTGCATTTCTCCCATGTACATGATCGTAGAGGTGCCGAATGTAGTCTTGATGAATGACCTGCCATACAGTTTCCACCTGGTGCCTCGACTCGACCATATCTCGTGCCGGTCGTGCAGACCACGCAAGATGACCTTTCATCCGGTCCTAAACATGCTCATTGTGGAGTGATCTGGATATCGTGATATCGTGCTGGCCGGGGTAGTTGACGTACACTTTGATGAGCACGTTGGATGGTATGGGATACATGTGGACGTACCTTGCCCTGTTGGAAAAGGATATCGACTTCTTGGTGCGTAAATGGTAGGAAAACAAGTTGAATTATGGTTTCAATGTCCGAGCACTTCTCAGTGTTCCCTTGGCAATCACCAAGGGAAACGGTCAGTGTAGCATATGGCTTCGCACACCATTATGTACGAACGTGCGTGGCCGTTCTGGCGTATTCCGCTCACGCCCAAACATCATACAGTCCGCCTACAATGGTGCCTCTATAGGAACTTATGGAAGGGCGAATGGAGACGTGTCATCTTCAGTGATGAGAGCCGCTTCAGCCTCAGTGCCAATGATGGTCATATGCATGCATGGCGTCGTGCAGGGGAGCGCGAAAATCTGGAATGCCCACGACAGAGGCACACAGGGTCGACACCCAGAATTAGGGTCTGGCGAACCATAATCTACACTAGCGTTTCTCCTCTAGTGATCATCGAGAGTGCACGGTACATTAAAAACTTCATTCAGCCTGTTTTGTTAACATTAATGCACCAACAAATCGATATGCTTTTCCAACGTCCACATGTATCCTATATAACCCAACGTGCTCATCAAGGTGCACGTCAACTACCCCGACCAGCACGATATCCAGATCAGTCCCCAATGAGCATATTTGGGACCAGATGAAACGTCATCTTTCTTGGTCTGCACGACCGGCACTAAAACTGGCCCACCGGACCAGCTGAGGAACCAGGTGGAATCTGCATGGCAAGACTTCATTCCCCACCTCTATGATCGTGTCCATGGGAGAACTGCAGCCCGCATTGCTGCTAAACGAAGGCTTTACGCGGTACTAGCGTCGATATTGTGCACGCTCTGGTGAATGTGCTGAGGTGTATGTGGCTCCATCTATGTGATCGTGTGTTGTGTACATCCTGAACAATGTGTAAATAAAATTTTTTGTACTCATCATCATCATCATCATCATTAGAGACTGATTATGCCTTTCAGCGTTCAGTCTGGAACATAGTACCTCTAATAAAATTCCTCCATGATCCCCTATTCAATGCTAACATCGATGCCTCGTCTGATGTTATGCCTTTTACTTCAAAATCATTCTGCACCGAATCTAAGTAATTTCTTCTTGGTCTACCTCGACTCCTCTTACCCCCCGCTGACGAGCTCATGAGTCTCTTAGGTAACCTTGGTTCTCCCATACGTGTGACATGACCCCACCATCTCAGTCTGTTCGCTCTAACTGCTTCATCTATGGAGTTCATTCCCAGCTTTTCTTTGATTTCCTCATTATGGACACCCTCCTGCCATTGTTCCCATCTATTGGCACCTGCAATCATTCTTGCTACTTTCATATCTGTAACCTCTATCTTATGAATAAGGTAACCTGTATCCACCCAACTTTCACTCCCATACAACAAAGTTGGTCGAAAGACAGAGCGGTGCACTGCTAACTTATTCTTGGTACTTACTTCCTTCTTGCAGAAGAGAGTAGATCTTAGCTGAGCACTCACTGCATTAGCTTTGCTGCACCTCGATTCCAGTTCTTTCGCTATGTTGCCATCCTGTGAGAAAATACATCCCAGATACTTGAAACTGTCTACTTGTTCTAACGGTGTTCCTCCTATTTGGCACTCAATCTGTTTGAATCACTTTCCCACAGACATTACATTCGTTTTGGAGATGCTGATCTTAATATCATAATCCTTGCACCTCTGACCGAGCTCTGAAATATTAGTTTGCAACCTTTCAATCGAATCGGCCATTACAACTACGTCATCCGCAAATGCGAGACTGCTTATTTTGTTTTCACATATTTTAATCTCGCCCTGCCAGTTTACTGTTTTCAACATATGATCCATGAATAGTATGAACAACAGTGATGACAGGTTACAGCCTCGTCTTACTCCTGAAACTACCCTGAACCATGAGCTTAATTTACTATCTACTCTAACTGCTGCCTGACAGTCTACGTATAAAGCCCTTTAATTGCATGCCGAAGTTTGCCTCCTATACCATAATCTTGAAGAACTGACAGTAGCTTCCTCCTAGGAACACGGTCATAAGCCTTTTCCAGATCTATGAAACATAGATACAATTTCCTGTTCCACTCATAGCACTTTTCCATTACCTGCCGTAGGCTAAAGATCTGGTTCCGGCAGCCTCTAAGAGGCCTAAACCCACACTGATTTTCACGTAACTTGTCCTCAATTAATACTGGCACTCTCCTTTCAACAATACCTGGGAATATTTTGCTACAACGCTAATTAAAGAGATCCCTCGATAGTTGTTGCAATCTTTTCGGTTTCCGTGTTTGAAAATTGGCGTGATTAGCGCCTTTGTCCAGTCAGACGGAACCTGTCCCGATTCCCACGCATTTTCAATTATCCTGTGTAACCATTTGAGACCTGATATTCCACTGTATTTGACGAGTTACGGCTTAATTTCATCCACCCCAGCCGCTTTATTGCACTGTAATCTACTGACCATTTTCTCCACTTCCTCAAATGAGATCCTGTTTCCATCATCGTTCCTATCCCATTCTACCTGAAAATCTGATACATCATTGATCGTTTCACCTACAGTGAGCAATTCTTCAAAATATTCCCTCCATCTGCCCAATGCATCCATAGGATTGACTAGTAGCTTTCCTGACCTGTCCAAAACACTTGTTAATTCCTTCTTCCCTCCCTTTCGAAAATTGCTAATTACGCTCCAAAATGGTTTTCCCGCGGCTTGGCCCAGATAGTCTAGCTTGTTTCCAAAGTCTTTCCATGATTTCTGCTGGGATTCTGCAATTATCCGTTTGGCTTTGTTTCTTTCTTCAACATAACTTTCTCTGTCTGCCTGATTTCTAGTATGGAGCCATTTTTGATATGTCTTCTTTTTCTTTTTACAGGCTGCCTTGACTGTATCATTCCACCAGGCCGTCTGCTTCTTCCTACCTTTACACACTACTGTTCCAAGACATTCTCTAGCTGCTTCCGGTAGTGTGTCCCTGTACCTTGACCATTCCTCTTCCAGTGACTGTGAATCATTACATTCAACTAACTGGTATCTTTCCGATGTCATTGTTATGTATTTGTGCCTAATTTCCTTGTCTTGAAGCTTCTCCACTCTTATCCTTCTACACATGGACCTGACTTTATGTTCTTTTAGCCTCACAAAACCAATTTCACTGCAGATTAAATAATGATCAGTATCATAAAAGAACCCCCTGAAAATACGTGTGTCCTTGACTGTCTTCCTGAATTCCTGGTCTGTTATTATATAGTCAATGATAGATCTGGTTCCCCTTCCTTCCCACGTATAGCGGTGAATGTCCTTATGCTTAAAGAAGGAGTTTGTGATAACTAAGCCCATACTGGAACAGAAATCCAAGAGCTGTTTTCCGTTCCTGTTGGCCTCCATATCCTCTCCAAACTTACCCATAACCTTTTCATAACCTTCTGTTTGATTTCCTATCCTGGCGTTGTTTTTGTACTGGGTCGACGAATTCATGGTGTTCTTTTTTCATTTTCCAGGTGTGTATATGGGGGTTGTATTTAAATTTATATATTAAAAACAGTCTAGGGTGCAATGATTTTTATTTGTATCAACTAGTTTCGGTCCTTTTTGGACCATCTTCAGGTTTGCAATTCCATTGGTGTCGTGCAGCTGGGTAGGTGCTTGGGAACCTTCCAGTGCGTCAAAGTGACGCATTGGAAGGCTCCTAAGCACCTTCCCAGCTCGATATCAATGGAATTGCAATCCTGAAGATGGTCCAAAAAAGGACCGAAACTAGTTGATACAAATAAAAATCATTGCACCCTAGACTGTTTTTATACATAAATTTAAATATAAGAGTTTAATCTTGTTCCTCCCCCCCCTCCAAAAAAGTGATTTTTATATATATATATATATATATATATATATATATATATATATATATATATATATATATATATAGTGAGGACAGTTACAACTCACCGCAAAGACGTGGCGACGAGATGCGACAGGCACATACAAAAGACACACACATACAACACATTCAGCTATCGGCCATGGCCTTCTTCAGAAATAGAGCACTCACGCAATCACACAGGCACACAACACAGTCATACAACCATCACCTCCGACTGCCACACTTCGAATCACGCTCTGCAGCGAATCGGGGACGGGGACGGGGATCGGATCTCCCGTCCCCGATTCGCTGCAGAGCGTGATTCGAAGTGTGGCAGTCGGAGGTGATGGTTGTATGACTGTGTTGTGTGCCTGTGTGATTGCCTGAGTGCTCTATTTCTTAAGAAGGCCATGGCCGATAGCTGAATGTGTTGTATGTGTGTGTCTTTTGTATGTGCCTGTCGCATCTCGTCGCCACGTCTTTGCGGTGAGTTGTAACTGTCCTCACTATATTATTTATTCCAACCTGGACTTTCAATTATTATATATATATATATATATATATATATATATATATATATATATATATATATATATATATTACACGCCATGTGCGCTACTTCCATGGTGGAAAACTCGTAAACCTCTTCTTCAACACCGGAATCCATATGTTCGGGTTCATAACCTTCTCCTTCCTATTGAAGTTCTTGCGGTGTTTAACGACTTCCAAAGCCCCTCTGTACAGCCGTTCATGGTACCCGCATACGGCTGTTATTACGTTTGTTTTATCAAATTCAATATGATGGTCTCCTGGCTGCGAAGCACGTTTCACAACAGCTGATCTGTCATTCTCCCCGCTTCTATAGTTACGACAATGGGATTTGGCTGCAGTCAGTAGTGAGCCAGGGTGTCATTAGTGCCTCTGACAATAAAATTAAAACAAAATGGAATAAGAAAGGAAAACAGGGCAACTAAAAGAAGATGAAGACTGTATTACCATTCAACAGAATGAAAAATTTACTAACAAAAATTCAGAAATTGGGAATATTTTTATGATCATTTTTTAAATATTGGGGTGAAAATAGGATCCAGAAGTTCATCGGAAGAGGCAAGACTGTTAATGGAAGAGACTATACCTATGCAATTTGATACAATTGAAATTCCACCCACATCCCCCTTTGAAATTCGAAAAATAGTAAACTCACTAAAAAGTAAAACCTCGCATGGAATTGATGGATTTCCAGCAGAGAACTAAAAGCTTGTTTCCAGCAGATAAGCAGGATTCTGAGCCATATATTAATAGCTGTCTGAGTCAGGGTATTTCCCCCGATAGACACAAATATGTTATTGCAAAGCCATTACATAAAAAAGGATTGGTCGGATGTCAACAAGTATCGCCCAATCTCATTTCTGACCGCTCTATAGCAGATTCTTATAAAAGTAATGTATTCAAGTGTAACTTCCCACATTTCTGAAAATAAACTACTAACAAAATGTCAGTTTGGTTTCCAGAAAGACTTTACAACAGAAAAGGCAAAATACACTATTAATTATTAAATATTAAACACTTTGAACAACCAGACATCACCGATTAGAATTTTTTGTGATCTCTCAATGGCTTTTTATTGTGTAAATTATGGAATTCTTGTAGATAAGCTCAATTACTGTGATTTGAGTGGGGCCGTGCACCAATGGTTTGTTTCCTCAAAATGGGGAGCTATCAAGAACGGGATGCCACAGGGATCGATCTTAGGCCCTTTGCTGTTATTAATATAAAATGTTCAAATGTTTGTTAAGCTTATGGGACTTAACTACGTGGTCATCAGTCCCTAAACTTACAAACTACTTATGAACTACTTACGAACTAGGACGGCACAAATATCCATGCCCGAGGGGGGATTCGAACCCCCGACCGTAGTGGCCGTGCAGACCGTGACTGAAGCGCCTCAGTCACCTCGGCCACCGCGGCCGGCTATTAATATATATTAATGACTTGCAATTCTATATTCACGAAGATGCAAAGCTAGTGCTTTTTGCCAGCGATATAATTATTGTAATAACACTTGACAAAAAAGAATTAACTGATGAACTTTTAAATAAAGTCTTTCAGGATATCATTAACTGGTTCTCTGCAAATGGGCTTTCGTTAAACTTCGATAAAATACAATATATACAGTTCTGTACACTTAAGGGTCTGACGAACTTGTGGACGGAACTTTGGACGGAAGTACGTAGCTAAGAAAGAACAATCAAAAATGTTGGGTGTGTACATTGATGAGAGATTCAACTGCAAGAAACATTTCTTTTCAGCTACTTATGCAATACGAATTACTGCAAAATTTGGTGATAGACATCTTACAATGCCTATTTTCATTCACTTCTTTCATATTGCATCATATGTTAGGCTAATCATCACTGAGTAAAAAAAAAAAAAAAATATTCATACACAAAAGCGTGTAATCAGAATAATTGCTGGTACCCATCAAAGTTCATCCTGCAGACATTTATGTAAGGAACTAAGAATCTTCATGGTAGCCTCAGAATATGTATATTCACTTATGAAATTTATTATTAATAATTCGCCCCAACTCAAAAGTAGTAGCAACATGCACAACTACAACACTAGGAGAAAGGGTGATTTTCACTATTCAAGGTTAAATATATCTTTGGCCCAAAAAGGGGTGGATTATGCTGCTACAAAAGTCTTTGGGCACTTTCCAAATAACATCAAAAGTCTCACAGCCTGTGAACTAATATTGTAAAAAGAAATCAAAGGATCATTTGAATGGCAACTCCTTCTACTCAGTAGATGACTTTCGACATAAATTAGTAATTAAAAAAATGAAAATAAAATAATGCATATCTTTAAATACCATGCAATGATACTTTTTTTTAAAACTGACAAGTTCCACATCATTCTGAAATGTCGTATTAATTACCTGTAGAACGAGCAATAATTTAATCTAATCCATATAACTTCTCATATTCACGAAATGTATGGCATTAACTGCGAATGGGCAAAGTTGAAAATGTGTACCCAGCCGGGATTCGAACCCGGGTCTCCTACTTTCTAGGCAGTCGCTTTGATCACTGGGGACGCAACCTGCACGGAATTACTCAAGTAAGCATCCCATGAGATACAAATTCTCAACTTTGGTGAGTGGGCTGGGTGTCCTCAGGTGTCAGTTGTTCACTGTCAGAAAACGATCGCTGTTTCGTGTCCTTTCTTCTTTGCCTTTGAAACTGATTAGGGAGCTTGTGATGACATTTATATTCTAGCTTGTCACATATATTTGCCCATATTTTATGAATATGTCGCGATTTACGATGTTGTGGTTATGCAAGACTTTAAAAGAGTACAGCTTAAATAATATTTATAATTCATCACTTATGATAAATATCTACTGCTTTATTTCCAAAACTAATGCGTATTTCCGAGCAGTGGCGTAGCTATCATAGGGCTAGGCGGGGCAATGCCCCGGGGCCCCCGAGCACAAGGGCCCGTCGGCCTCCGTGAGCGACGTTCGAAAAAGTTACAGTAGAGCGTCAAATAATTTTTACGTCCATCACCTCCTCGTCCCTTCAAACCAAGTTTCCAACAGTACTCGCACTGGGCCACCGAGTGGCAGAACAGTGCTTCTAATGGGACCTTCATCCACACGACACTACTCGGTGGCTTTGCTAACCGGCCAAGCAGCCAGTCGCTGTAACTATTCAGTCGGCGTAGTAGCAGAAGTGGCGGCAGCAACAGAGCTGCTCACGGCAACAGCACAGCCTGCCAAGTGTTGCGGCGCAGTGTGAAGGATCGCCCGGCTTCAAATACTGTACAAACTTATTGGCAAATACAAGTGTATAGAACGATTATCCAAATAAACCGGTCTTTGGAACATCAAAGTCCCCCAGTTACTACCGATAATCGACGATCTACTGTATATATTTTACTTCAATGAAGCATTTTTCGACTTAAGTTTTTGAACCCTGACGAACTAGGGTTGCCAGACTGAACTCGAGACAGGCCCGGAGACCAGACGTGCCCCCCTCCCCCTTGGACAATGACTAACCCCCCCCCCCCAACTGCGACCAACTCCCCCCCCCCCAACCAGGATTACACGTGAATCCTAAAAAAAAAAAAAAAAAAAAAAAAAAAAAAAAAAAAAATCTAATCATCTCCACCCTCCCAGCAAGATCGAACTTAGATATCGTCTCTTCATTTCACTGTCTTTACTCACTAATCTAAGTTAATGTAAGCTTTCTGTTCACACACGATCCGAGTATTCCAAAAATTGCCGGTAAACTGATAACAAACAATGAACGAACGAACACAAATAATAGACGCCGCCAGTTGACACGTTGCCGCAACAGCGTTTGCTTAATAATGCGCTAGCTGATTACTACCGACTCAACAATGAAAAGTTTTCAGAGGAAGAATAGAAAAGTAGCGTTTTGTTCCAATAAGAAATTGACACTTATATAAAGTTGTTCATAACTACTAGAGAGGAGCCGGCCGGGAATGGTCGAGCGCACTGAGGCGTGCTCTTCTCTTTTTTTTTTTTTTTTAAAAAAAAAAAAAAAAAAAAAAAAAAAAAAAAAAAAAAAAGAGTCATTGGCCCGTAGACCCGGAGAATTCATTCCAAACCCGGGCACTCCGGGCGGCGCCCGGAGATCTGGCAACCCTATGACCAATAAACCTCAAACGCACGGAGTGAAATCCAAAAATTATTCCCTTCTCAGAATAGAAACATAACAAGGTCTATTGCTTGTCCCCTGAGACGTGTAGGCTACCTTGTCGGCTGAAGTCGGGAGTTGCCATGGCTGCCAGTCTTTACGAAATAACAGTCAATGGCGCTGAATTATTAGCACTGTGTTTGACAATAAACGGTGTGATCACATTTGAATATGAAGTCTCTGCAATGCATTGTTACAGAACGGTATTGTTATACTAACTCAACTGTTTGTGTAGTGAATTCCCCCAAGAGAGTGCTCCTTAATCATAGATCCCAATGAAGTGCTGTAACCAAATGCACTTTGAAATTCGTGCAAGAAGAAAATATGGGTAGTGAATGGTTTTGTGTTACTGATGGACGCTTCATCAGTGATGTTTCTGCCTGCAACTTCATTCGCCTAGTATGGAGCAACTTCGGAAACTATCCCATCGGGTCGTTTTATCATGTCTATCCCTCTGGAAAATTTCATCCGCATCCATCCAGTAATTTTTGTGAGAAATCATAACAAACAAATTTTCACAGTTATAATTATATTAGAGAGTACGATTAAATATAATCTACTGTGCGACACATAATAATTTACTCAGTAGTATTTAGGTTTGCCTTATTATGTCTTCCAGTGGGCGGTTAGGAGCTGACGATGAAGTAGTTTTGCATTTGTGTAGTTTTTGTTTAAAGAGGGCCCCAACGTCATTTTTGCCCCGGGACCCTTGCTGATATAGCTACGCCACTGTTTCCGGAGGTGTAGTTTTTAACAACCTTACAGTAATGCCGATATTGATGAAAGTAAAATGAACAGCAAAGGCATTGTCTTTATCGTTGTCAGAAATAGTCCCCTATTTGAAAAGGGGAGTGGAAATCAGGCTTTCCCCGTGGGGAAGACAAGGTGCGCAAGCTAGCTATAGAGTCTCTTGCTCACCCCTGACTTCTCTCTTAAGACTAAGACTAGAACGTCTTAGAGGCGAATTAATAAATAAATGAACTCTTGCATGCACAGTTAAATCACCTTATGTAATATGTGAAGGCCTATGTGGAAAGACAATTTGCCGGCCGCGGTGGCCGAGGGGACTGAGGCGCTCCAGTCACGGTCTGCACGGCCACTACCGTCGGGGGTTCGAATCCCCCCTCGGGCATGGATATTTGTGCCGTCCTAGTTCGTAAGTAATTCATAAGTAGTTTGTAAGTTTAGGGACTGATGACCCCGTAGTTAAGTCCCATAAGCTTTACAAACATTTGAACATTTGAAATACAATTTATTATGCCCATTACTTATTGTCGGATACAGGGGGGGGGGGGGGAGCAAGTGTCATAGCCCCCTCCCTCCCAGAAGCTCCACTATTTCTTAGAGTGCTATCATTGCACAGTCTTCGAAACTGTGAGAGTTTTGTTTGATTGGGCGTGGGGTAAAAAGGGTTGCCGGTACTTCAGGCCGTCCTGGATCAGCTCTTGCTTAAGGAAAAGAGATCTAGTGAGTGATGATACTTTGGTAACAGTAACATACTGATTAACTGGCACATTTTCACTGATGGACAGCGATCGTATAGCTTTTTTATTGTATACACTTTGTTTTTAAGTTCTTCTCTTAAAACTGTACTATTTTTCTGTCTTGTGTGCGAACTTCAGAGTCCTTGTAGGAACAAGGACGAGAGATTCTTTGTTTCTACAGGGTCTCTTGCAGGGAAAAAAGTGCAATCTAAAGATGACTATTTACATCTGCGAAACCGAACAAAAATTGCGATCTTGTCTTACATACCTTCAAAAAATGTGTATGCAATGAAAAAATATTAATATACGGCCGACGAAACGGAGAGTAACGAAAGTTTACACAACATAGTATTTTTTACTTGCTCTAAGCTATACATAATTACGTACAAAGCAACAAAATTCCACAAAGAAGTCCTTTTTCGTCAAACAAGTTATACATATTGTCACTGTTACTATTATTATTATTCCCACTGACTAAGGTTGCATAATCCTATTCTAAGCTGCTATTTCACACTTCCATGTTTATATGAATCTAAAAATTTGTAACACCCTAAATGGATTAAAGTTTTGACATCGGTTTGCAGCAGGTTATACTTTTTTCGAACATAATAAGCTATTTTAAAGAGAATGACCTGTTGACCCATACTCAACACGGATTCAGAAAGGATAGTTCTTGTGAAACACAGATGACTCTTTACTCACATGAATTGATCAGTGCTAGCTAGGGTTTTGACAATTTTACCTCACAAGCGACTTTTAATCAAATAGCGTGCTTATAGAATGTCGTCTCAGGGATTGGATTTGTGATTTCCTGTCAAAAAGAACACAGTACGTAGTTACTAATGGAAAATCATGAAGTAAAACAATGGTGATATCTGACGTTCCCAAGGGAAGTGTTATAGGATCCCTATTGTTACTTTTCATTATAAATTGTCTTGGGGACAACCTAAGAAGTCTCTTAGTCTGTCGTTTATCGGTTAGTACAGTTACCACAAGATCAAAAGCCGCCGCAAAACGATTTAGACAGGATATCCGCATGCTGCGAAAATTGGCATTTGATCCTAAATAAGTAAAAAGTGTGAAATCTTCCATATGAATACTAAAAGAAATATATTAAACTTCAGTTACACGATAAATCAGTCATATCTAGTGTGCACTAGTGTAGAGTCAACTACATAATTTCAAGAGGGTGAAAAACATGTCTTTAGAGAGTGTGTGTATCTCATCTGAGGAAATTATTGTTTTGTTCATTTATATGTAATATACTTACTGCATCTAGTACATTTTTACCGCATCAGAAAGATTATTTTTATAGAAATACATATAATACATGCCAAACCTCTTGATACAGATAGAGGATTCTATTCTATACGTGTTACTAGTATATGGAAATAATTACTCTGTTGGTGAATAAAGTCGAAAACCATTTAATAATTTCCAGACGTGACATACAGTCGTTAATGAGGTATGCGCCCATATCAGTATTAATTGATAAACAGTGCTATTAGGACGCTGTGCAAAATTATAGAGCCACAGGTAGTGATGTGGTCATGCGTTTATTGACGCGTTTCGATAAAAATCATCTTCAGAATCTGCAAAGTTACAAACATCAGTAAGCCTGGTGTCACAAAAAGAGAACCGCATGCACAAAAGAGATACCAAATTACATTCAAAAGCAGTCATCAATCCGAAGATTGGTTTGAACACCACAGTGCTTTACTAGGCATAGTCCTGTTTGGAGGTGGTATGCCGTTGCCTTCCTCCGACCTTCGAACTGACTTACCCAGCCAGTTATAGGGGGACCTACAGTTAAACGTGGGTTCCGAACCACGGTGCTACTCGGTATATTTCACATGAGCATTACTGCCAGAGGGGAAAGAAGTGGAAAGTGACAGATAAAAATCCTAGGACCTGGCGGGGAGCGAACCCGCGACCTTTGCATTTGCAGTGTGGCACTCTACCACTGTGCAACCAAGGCACACACCAAATTACATTATAAACAAAAATATCTTAAGTGCATACCGTGGAATGGGGTTTACATAATAAAATTGTATGGCGTCTAGGCCCTTTGGATTTGCAGTGTGGCACTCTACCACTGTGCAACCGAGGCGCACACCAAATTACATTATAAACAAAAATATCTTAAGTGCATACCGTGGAATGGGGTTTACATAATAAAATTGTATGGCGTCTAGGCCCTGCTGAACGTTACTTTTTGTGACACCAGGCTTACTGATGTTTGTAACTTTATAGATTCTGAACATGATTTTTATCGAACCTCGTCAATAAACGCATGACCACATCACTATCTGTGGCTCTATAATTTTACACAGCGTCCTAATAGCACTGTTTATCAATTAACATTTAATAATTATTTATGGGTAGTTGTGTTAGTCGCCAACAATCTTTTCTGTGCAGCCTGAGGGGCATCGTCTGAAAAATAAACGATGTACGGAAATGAATGTATAGATTACGATGGTAAGAGATTTACGAGATGTAATTAATGTAGTGATTTTATTAATTCCATAAAATACTTTAAAGTATTAGCATGAGTCCTCAATACAGTTTTTCTTGTTGTGTAGCTGAGGTAGATTGGGATTAATTAACATATTGAATATAAATTGCAGGAATTTTCTTCGTTTTTTAAAATTTTTCTTTCAATGAGACACTCTATTCGTTTTAAAATAAAAATCGACGATGGCTGGAACTCTGTTCTTAAAAGAGCACGAACCTCAGAAACAATAAGATGGAAGGGAAGTGTTTTTCTGATACTCATTATCTGCACAATAACAGTGTCCAAACGAATCACTCTGTTTATTGAAAGTTGTCTTTCTTCTGCTTCTGTATCACGTACTTCCAACGTCCTCATTATGTTTACTTCTTCGCCAAGAGGAGAAAATAGCTTATTTACTATGTACACTTCTGCAGTCTTAGTTGTCTTCTTTAATAAAATATTAGTATTTCCCTCTGATAACGAATGAAGAGCAAATTTTAGATTCTCTTGTGGAATTCTAGTCTTATTTTGAATGTCTTCAAAAGTCAAATGTCGATATTTATTGAAAAGTACGAGAATACACATCTGATAAGTAGTAGCGTATATGATACACGTTCTTTCTCTGAAACTCGTCTGACTGTATGCTGAAGCTCTTGATAGGATAAGTTTATCTGACTTTGATAGAATAAGAGAAAACGTAGACTTTTTCGAAGACGTTCTCATTTCTGGATAGCTCAAAGCAGAAGGCTGGTGCTTTACGTGGATATTTTTATTGAACTGAAAAATAATCTGGCATGTTCCAAACTGTGGCAACAGCACAAGACGTCGATCTGTCATAATTGTTTTATAAAAATTTTTAAATGTCAGATATTCGTTGTATTCTCGGGATGGAAGTATGCAGCTTGCACCGTCAGGACGAAAGGGCCAGTATGCTGGTGTAATCACACGGACTTGGATTTCAGGACATTTTGTCTTTTTTTCCAGATGCCATATGTAGTTGGTAAAATTTTCTTTTAGTCTGGATGATGATAACATGTCATTCATCATGCCTTGCATAGCTCTAGTAAATGTGTAGCACTCCCTCTTCAAATTAGATACGATGAACTCTTCACTGCCATCATCACAGTACTTGTTGTGAAGCAGTCTCTTGGATAGATTACTAACATGGAAATGTTTAAAAATGTCTTTATCATAAAGCATACGAAATATCTCAATGGCACTCTGTAATAGTTTATCCTTTTCATACGATAACACACTTTTTGTATTCGCACATAGTATTGAATGCAGGTACATAGCTAATGATTCAGCCAGCTCTCGATTCCTGTTTATAACTTTTGTAAAAACCGAAACAGTTCTTTTCTTAAGAAAAGTATCGTTATTGAAACATCGTGTGATATAGAAATTTAACTGGTCGTTGAGGCAAAATAGACAGGTAACATAGTCATAATAATTTGATAGACAGAATAATTCTTTCTTTAACAATGTTTCCCAATAATTCTGCAGGTGAAGACAAAGGCTATCTGCAAATATATGTAAACCTCCTTCAACACGTATGACAAGATTATACATTACAGTGATGTCGTCATACATTTCGTTTTTTAACATGTGTGCCAGACCAGACGAGTCCATGTTTATTACAGTATTTAAATACTTCGTTATAAGTTCCTGTTCTGCAAGTTCAATATTCCGCTTCTGTGTTTCCTCTAACAAGCAATAATTTATTCTGACGTTTTCACGAGTCAATATGTGCTGCACTCCTTGTAAGTATAAAGAAGCGTCATTACAAAACAGCAATCTCTGAGCTTCTTTTCTATAAAATTCTTGAGATTTTTGAATAAATGCTTCTCCAAAAACGTTTTTATACGTTGGATGGCCAAAACATTTCAGAATTAAACAAAATTTTTTAAATGTCATTCTATCAATAAGTTGTCCCTGTCTTTCACACATTAATATGTCTATCATAATGTTCTGAATACGTGGCAGCATAGAATCAGACAGTATCAGCGCTTCACAAAACTTGTTTGCTCCGAGCGAAACTATATTATATTTCTCATTCTCATAAAACACAATCCTATCAAGAATTTTGAATACTAGACGAATCCTAATTAAACGTGTTTTATAATCGAGCCACAAGTTAATAATTTCCCTCAAAATTTCTCTGGAAACTGGTTCTGATACAATATTAGTCACCCTTTGCTCCAGAAATCTGTCCAAGAGTTCATTAAATTCGTCATAAATGAATTTACTGTTTTTCAACAGAATAACTTTGGCAACTTCATCTTCGAAAGCGTCCATCTTAAACTCTTCATATCCACCTTCCAACATTTCCTGTAGCACCCTTTTCATCACATTCCAATAGCCGACCTTGCATTGTTCTGTCATAGAAACTGCTGACATAAAGGACATAACCCCACCTCCAATACTCCCAGAAGGATACCGTAGCCATAGTGCAGACATATTTGGAAATTATTCAGAGGCACAGTTCTTATCTGTATTATATATTATAATATTGGCGAAGAGCGCTTTTATATCTGTCACTCACCTTGAATTCTGGAGGTGTTTGTTTCTCTGACCTCTCTTTATCCTTCTTGAATATATGCTCTTCCACGAAGCAAGCCAGCCACAAATTTAGAAATGGATAAACAAAACAGGACTCTTCTAGTTCCTGTGAAGTAACAATCTGACGAAGATGTCGCTCAATACCACTTTTAGAGCACTTTGGTTACTTTATCACAGCCGGTGGTTCAAAAAAATGAAACAGTGTATTGTTCACGCTGTCGAACATAGATGTTGATACTTACTATATATAGATCGACACAGTCTACACACACTTCCACGATCATACAGAAACGTTCACTAGAGATAATCAAACGAATTCTGCTGACAAATATTAGCTACCATATTTGCCTTTACAGCAGTAACATGATAACTTTTCAGTTATAATTTACCATTCCTCGTGGACTCAGAGTGACCGAACAGCCGGAACGATTTAGTGCGCCGTATTTTACACGTTTTATCGCCCAAGAAATTTATTTACGGAGTCACAGAATAAATGAAAGCGCTCAGTAAGCAATTAATCCATATTATGAATTTGTGTCAATTTGCTTTGATAGCATGTTTGGCCAGCTTCAACATTGTAAATGTGCTTTCAGTACTATCGGGAAAAAATCCTGAAATCTACACTTCATAGAATAAATTTAAAAGATTCGAATGTACTTACTCTGGAAGCAGATGTCACGATCAAAATCTGACACTGTACCTCTTGAGATTTTTAAGAATCTCTCGAATGCTTTAAAGTTGAAGGCAAAGGCATGTCGCCATAGTATAGCTGTGGTTTTTACCTTGGTCACAAACTACTGTGATTGATATCAGAGAAATTCTAACTGGATTCGTGTAGCAAATAGCAGATTATGTATTATGCTTTGTCCAGCATTTTAAAGCACTCCTTGCCCTTCCATAGTGGGTTTGATATTGTGATTGTTTTAGCTTCATTTGTGCGCTCAGCTGCTAGGAGTATGATAGAAATCATACGCTTATCACCATTTCACGTCCTATATAATGCCTAAGTTAAGGAGCGTACGGAAACATACGATAATTTTGGAATTTTTATTTTCTGCCAGCGAAAAAGTTGAGCAACAAATGAACTCAGCAGACATTGTTAGGTTACTGTTAAGCAATTACGAACTTCGCTCACGTTAACTAATAACAGTCTTCCGTTACAAGCATCTCATAGGCACGTTGTTGTGCAGTAAGGTTCATTTTAGCGCTGAGCATCCATTACACCTCAGCTTAATATTTAAATATTTAACTTATAATTAATTTTGGTTCGGTGCTTCCTGTGGTGTATGATTTCTCACTGGACAAATTTACAGTGGCAGCTGTGGTCAATTTTTCTGAACTCTCCATGCTTCATGTTCATTAAGTATCACGCCTTATCAAACAACAGATACTGTAACGTGAACATTTTGTGTAATTTATTTTCGGGCCTGTCGGTCTCAGGATAAAGCACTGTGAACTGACGGGTCGTGGGTTCAAAACGTGGTCACATCATGAAATTTTTTGGTCTTCGTTTTATCTCAGCCTTCATCATCGACGTGAGGAGTCGCCAGAACGACACGTGATTCGGGTTCCACGTAAAATTGTGGGTCCCCTTTTTAACTGTGGAAGATTAGAGAAACACAAGTCGCCATAGTGCCACCCAGTTGAAAGACTTGTACCAGGCCATTGAGACACACAAAATTATTGCCATTATCGTGAAACATACTGAGAGGGTGTAATGCCTACTAGTGATGAAGAGTGCGGTCTTCTGCGGCAAAGAAAATTAAGCCTCAAAAAGTTGTCACAAAGTGCACAGGCATCAATATAATAATTACTGGTATAAGGCAAAATGTAAGCGATTTACTGATTCTGTAGTATTTACTCAAACTGAAATAAAAGAAACACGTGTAATCACAAAAGCATATTAACAGTGTTAAATTTCTAAAATTTTTGGTGTCGGAACGCACATTTTCAACTATATACCGACTTTCCCACAGACTCATAAGTTCCAATTTTTAAAACCTTCAGTAAAATTTATAGTTTTTTTTCCAGAACATTGTTCCGGAATCAGGATTTTGAATCATTATTATATCTTATAAACAAAAAGAAAATGAAACAACAATGTCACCTTGTTCCCTAGTTCAGCTCGAAGCATATCGGAACAAGTCTTCGGGGCTATAACGTCATGTTTCCAGCTGTTGACAGCCGCAACCAATGTCGTCAATTTCATGTTTTTAGCTCCAGATCCGGTGTTTCTACAGTTGGTCTGGTGCCATAAATTTTCATACAGCGTCATGGCGAAATACTAGAGTTATTTCAATAAATCCAGTGCATAACGCATTTTTCGATGAAATTGTCCCCTATGAGTAATCAGTAAATGCTGAATAGGGTTACCAGACGTCCTCTTTTACCCGGACATGTCCTCTTTATTGGACCCTAAAAATGGTCCGGCCGGGGTTTTAGGAAAATGGGGAAATGTCCTCTTTTTTGGGTTATGGAACTGCTTCAACTTGAAAATGTGTAAATACAACTCCCCAAAGTGTCACAATCACAAAATCTAGATAATTTAACCGTTCTTCAATGTGAATTTTTTTTCTAGAATTCTCTCTTCTCTATGCCGCCGCTGCGCTGAGGTAAAGCTACTTTAGAACAACTGAAATAACTGACCTGGCAGTTGTCGCGGAATAGGAGCTGCGAGGCAGCCAATTAAGAACACATGTCTGCAACAATGCAAGGTACACCGGCTTCTAAGAATTTCATGTTAGAACTGCTTAACTCTCAGTTGTCTGTTGGTTGCTCTGAAGGGAAGCAGTGGTCATGTTTCATCGAAATCATGCCAAAACGCAAATGTGTAGTGAAGAACTACAAAAACGATTTCTTGACTTCAGGCCCGGAAGAAACAGCTCCGAGGCAGAATGTCTTATCTGTCCACCTGATACATTCCTTTCAATTACCAACAAGTGTAAGGTTTATTACCTTACAACCGTTTGTGCGTAAAAACAAATCATGAGAGTGGAAATTCGGCTAAAATCGTTCAGTAGACATTTATGATACAGCGTATAATTATTATTTTGCAGGGGGGTTGGACCTAGAAGCTCACCAAAACACTGGTAAACACAAAAAGCGAGTTCTTACTACCAAATCTTCCTGCAAAGTTAATGACATTTTTGGCACACACACACACACACACACACACACACACACACACACACACACACAAAAAAAAAAAAAAAAAAAACAATTGACTGTACAGGAAAAATACAGGAAGTGTTCCAGAATGAAACTTCACTCTGCAGCGGAGTGTGCGCTGATATGAAACTTCCTGGCAGATTAAAATTGTGTGCCGGAACCTTTGCCTTTCGCGGGCAAGCGCACTACCGACTGTGCTATCCCGACACGACTCACGATGCCGCCTCACAAGTTTGGAAAGTAGGAGACGAGGTACTGGCGGAAGTAAAGTTGTGAGGCGGCATCGTGAGTCGTGTCGGGATAGCACAGTCGGTAGTGCGCTTGCCCGCGAAAGGCAAAGGTCCCAGGTTCGAGTCCCGGTTCCGGCACACAATTTTAATCTGCCAGGAAGTTTCACAGAAAGTGTTATTCAAAGACTCAAATATAGCTAAAGAAATGTCATGTGCTCGCACTAAAACAGAAACAATTGTTAATTCTGTATTGTCACCCCCACTCTGTTAATGTGCCTATTAGCGTTTTAAAGTGTATACCATGTTTTGGTGTTTCAACAGACGGCAGTAACCATGGTTCTACGAAACTGTTTCCAATTCTCATTCAGTACTATGACGCAAAACCTGGAGGTACTCAAACAAAGGTGACAGAACTTAAAAGCATGCCAAATGAAAAATCTGAAACGATTATAGTCTTATAAGTAGAGGTATCGATAGCAAATGTGTTGGTTTTCTCTGGAGACAATACCAATACCAATTTCGGTGGAATCAGTGGCATTGGTAAGAGTTCGAGAAATAATGTTTTCACCCGACTGAAAAAAGTAATTTAATTGATAGAATATTAGGAGTAGGTTAATCTGATCACGTTTTACATAACTGTATTGAACATGGTATTGATGCAGGATTCACTTTAGATGTTGATTCCACAGTATTAAAAATATTTAATTATTTTTCTGTTTACATAGTACGGACTGAAAGTTTTAAGGACTTTTGTGAATTTGTAGACACACAATGTAGGCAACTACAGTACGGAGTCATTCTAAGACTAGGTGGCTGTCTCTTTTCACTTATGTTACAAGAGTAATTGAAATGTATCCTGCACTGAAATGATATTTCATGTCTCAGGATGAAATTCCTATTTTGATTAAAATGTTTTTCCAAGATAAACTTATTGAAGCACGATTATGGTTTGTTGCTTCTTTTATGTCATTGTTTCAGCATATTAGCTCTAGAAAATGAGAAAATTCACTTGTGGAAATGATACTTATTCTTGAGAGTGTTTTGAATGTTCTTCAAGAAAGACGGTTATAGAGTTTCAAATCTTTAAAACTAAAAGAAATTTTGAGAAAAAAGAGGAATGTACGCTATGGTTCTAAATGCGAAATGCTAGAAGGAGAAATAGCCCATGTGTTTGATGCAACATTTAAATATCTTAAGAAAAGGTTGGTTCAGTATCAAGGGTTTTTTGTTTTACGTGGATGGGTTTGAAGAATGTTCCAATAACATAGGACAGCCACCAGTACTTGAATTATAAATACGATTTTGTCACAGCTTTACACTTAACATTTTTGTAATTTTCATTTTGTACATTTGAAGACTGTATGAAAACAGTATATTGCATCATATGAAAAAGAAGGTAGAGATCGTTGAAACTGGTAATGAAAGATTAATAATGATAATAGGCAATAGCGAGTATGGCATTTGACCTCATTTGTATGAAGTCTTTAAAAATTACTTACCATATGCATTCCTGAACCGTAAAAATAATCGTTTTTTGTGTCTGTTAGGCGCACAGCGTCATATATGTTTTCAGTGGCGTTATGTAATTAAAGCTCCAAAAGCAACTTTAGCAGACAGTTTCTATTTATTACTATCGGCCAGTATTTCGTCTTGAATACCAATATCAGGTTATTTTTAAAAAACGAACATTTACGACACATCAAAAAAATCACAAACACCAACAAGATTCCAACTGCAAATATTATGAAAATTATAAATTAACTGCATGTAACCAATATAGAATTGTTGATTTACCTGTCAAGGAACTGTCAAACGGTAATTACGAAAAAAAAAAAAAAAAAAAAAAAAAAAAAAAAAAAAAAAAAAAAAAAAAAAAACAGTATTGCTCCAGTACGAACGTAGGCGCATAAAAGAAACAGCTTGACAGTATCAAAACTCAGTCAGTTATAAAATTCGATGTATTATATTGAAAACATGCACATTTTCACAGACAACCTGATGATGGCATTTAAGCTGAAATAGATGCCTATAGATAGAAATTACTTTATAAGGCAGCATTTGGAGTTTCAACTACATAATTTCGTAAAAAAAATGTCATTTCATAAAATTTAACTATTTATTATCTCCGTAAAATGAGCACTTGTTTTGCAACGCAAACATCGTCACAATGAGGCAACTAAATAAATTTGAAAATAATGGACAGTTTTTCTTAAGTTTAAGATCACCTAGTGAGGATTGGATGTGGACAATTGGAATTATAACTGCAAAGCAATTGTGTTTTAAATAACATCGATTTATATCTATGTACTATGGTACATGAATTAATGAAAATTACTCATGTAATTCCTACTGTAAAAAATAAGTTCCTAGTATCACAACAGCAAACAATTGCTCACTTGCAGCTTCATTCGATCTAAATGTATCGTTGGGACCTTGGAGGACACCTCAAATCTAGATGGAAGACTGCTTGGGAAAAGTGTGACAAGTTTCCTAGTCTGTGCAGCTCTCAACTGCAAAATAAAACGAATGCAAGAGCCACCAAATAAAACGGCAACACTAGATGCAAATTGTGAGCTGCAAAGAGCCTGTATAGCGCAAACACAAAGAGTGGAAAGTTACTTAAAAGTGTAGCAGACGCGCCGTGCGCAGTGCCGCGTCGACAGCAACCTCCATAATTCAGAATTTCGTTCCTCTCTCCTCCACAAAACTCCTCTTTGAGGGCAATACTACAGACAGACTCTTATTACAGCTACCAGCGAATTCCGTCGACACAAAATGAAGCTTTCTTCCATAGCCAGTCAGCCACAAATATTGCTCCAAACTAAATAAAGAATAAAAATGACAAAAATGTCACACATGACGGAAAACCCACAAAATATTTTCATGATATATACACTGTAGATGTAAAAATTATAATTTATCTTAATGAGACTTACGTAAATGTCGCATAACCTATACCACCTTTAAATATTTTTGGTTGGTTTGATGTTTTAGGGGGACAAAACTGCGGAGGTCATCAGTCCCCCAAATATTTTTGTATGACTCTAGAAATGTCCTCTTTTTTGAAGGTGGTCATCTGGTAACACTAATGCTGAATGCTATACAATAATTTCAATGAAGTTAATAAATTCAGATTAGTAACTTCCGAAGGTTATAGAGATCAAAATTTTAAGTGTGAGTAACTACAGCAGTACTAGATCTGCCTACCCTGAAGATATAAAGAGCCGAACCATGCTCCTCAAATGAAGATTTTACTGAAAGAAATGTAAGTTGAAAAATCCGCTTATATGAATGTTACCTATTTTTCTAGTGTTTTGAATTACGGAACCCATCAGGAGCTTTTCTGGCGTTTTAAAGTATAGGGTATAGTGCTTTCCCATTTCAAGATTTGGCAACACTGGCCGCAACGTTCTAATTGCGTTGTTAACGGCTCCGTGAACGTTTGTCCAGTATTATTAACTCTTAATAGAAATAATGATGTAATGTAAAGCAAAACTAAATATACGTTTATTTTCTCGCAAATTGTTACATTAATCTGATAGTAATCGAACACTAACTCATTGTTCCAATATTTATTACTTTCATGAATACTCATACAATGGAAATCTACAAAAGCACATAATTTCTGTGAATAAAATTCAGGAAGAAGATCCAAATTCACAAACATTTTGGATAATTAAACACTGAACACATATATTCTGGAACATTTCAAGCATACTGGTCTATCGCAATCCATACATCTATATGCAGTGTCCCTGTTTTTCTGGTATTAACTACAAGTGCTCTTCCTCCTTCCTAGTTTGTCACTCATTACCCTTTCCTATTCTTTATGCTTTTTTCTGTGAGTCTTTGTCAAGTAGATCTTTAATTAATATCCTCAACGCTCCTCTGAAATTGGTGATAACTAGCCTATTCTCAAGAAGGGTCCTCATTACACTTAACAGATAGTTTCTCGAGGAATCTGTACCTGGTGATATTTTCACTGTTTTTAAAGCTGACGTAGGGAATGCAGATGTTAACTGTACTAGTGTCGATTAACGTAGAAATAATAAATAAATAAGAAAAAAACCTCTGCTAGAGGCAAGTGACAGTTTCTATTGGATGAGTGGTTTGCACAGTTCTGGTCCAACGTGTCTACTACATCCCTAGTGCTGTTGTAGAAAGACACAATTTCAGAATAGAAGCGAAGATAAGTTATGACATTTGTAACAGTTTTGCTGCTCATATTCAGAAGATAATTTGCACTGAAGCCTTTTCACTTGACCGAGATCAAGCTTTTCTATTATTGACATTAAATCAGAGAAATAAAGCTTTTTCCCTTAAATTCATTTGTTAGGGGGGGGGAGGCAATGGCCCCCTACCCCTTCCTTATATACGCTCCTGTGTCAGGTTTACCTGTCACTTCATAGGAAGGAACTCAGTTGAAATTGTCAGAAAATAAATTGTCTGTGTCCATTTTCTCTACCTATATTTTTGCAAGTTGCACTTGAAACTGTGATCATCCCTCTCAAAACCTCGGTTCCTCTTCTTTTGTGAGATGTAGATTGAATCTGGTTCATTTTTTCCAATTGTATAACAGATTACAAAAATGTCAGACGTTGTAACTTGATAGAACGTGTACATGAAAAAGCAATTGGCTGTACCGGTATGTAGTTGAACTCACCTAGGATTACCAGACGTCCGCATTTATGCCGTCATGTCCGCATATATATTTACGATTTCTGCTAAGGTCCATATTCTTTAGTTTTGGGAAACGATTTTTTCATATCGGTTCTTCATCATTGTACATACTCTTTACTTCCGCTATTGCCGCAGTGGAATGGCCGAGCGCTCTAAGGCATCTTGCTGCAGAGCAACCTGTTTCTTGCCATCGGAGGTTCGAGTCCTACCTCGAGCATGAGTGTGTGTGTTGTCCTTAGCATAAGTTAGTTTAAGTAATTTTTAAGCCCAGGGACTGATAACCGCAGCAGTTAAGTCCCTTTGATTTACAGACTTTTGAACGTATTTTTCTTCAGCTATTGAATTACATAATTTGTTATTTGCTTATAACAGTCCATTTGTTATGCTTCGAAAACTAGTTATAAATGCAAAAAGGCTATTTTTGTTGTTGTTTCAATCGAAGTTTCGGTCTGATTATGGGGAATATCTGATCATAACAAATAGAAGGTATATGTTGTGAGGTAGACGCAAGCATTTAAAGAATTTTCTTGTTTTAAGTGGCTTGAATTTCAAGATGTATTCTGCACTTACGTGGAAAAATATATAAAATTTATGTTCCATAAAAATTTTGAAATTTATGATAAGTTATTCGGTGAATTTTCAGATATGAAAAAAAAAAGTCGTTGCTACGTAAGATATCTGAAGCAAGGCAATAGAAACGTTGAATGCACAGTTTTCTGCGCTGCCATCCCATAAAGTTTGTGTTGGAAGGTTGTACTCCTTAACACAGGCAAAAA
This sequence comes from Locusta migratoria, assembly GCA_026315105.1. Classification (NCBI taxonomy): domain Eukaryota; kingdom Metazoa; phylum Arthropoda; class Insecta; order Orthoptera; family Acrididae; genus Locusta; species Locusta migratoria. Next base: position 569,883,488 of record CM048744.1, read on the forward strand.
ATTGGTTTGGTGTTTGGAATTTTTAAGGGAACTGACAGCAAGTTCATCAGTCGCCTGGAAAAAAGGGGTGAAACAGACTGACAAAAAGGGATTACAAATGTAAAATTAAATTTAGACATTTTAATTGTTTCTACAGAAGCAACTTTTAAAAAAAAGATCTGGAGCATTTTTCAAAGATACAGAAGACATAGGTTCTAATGTAACAGGTTACATATCAAATTAATTTGTCTTGTGGGGTTTATCAGCTTATGGAGGCAGTTATTGTACCGAGAACTCTGTTTGTACAGGTTCTGGACTGCCCCAGTACAGTGGCTGATAGTCATGGAGAAGTATATATCAGCAAGGAGCACCAAGTCCATGGAAGATCAGTAATATCTGTGTAACAATGGCAATGTACCTTTCTTTTGTTTGATATTCATTGATCTAGTTTCATGTGAGATATGACACAGTTTGTATTGAGAGTTGACTAAACTCTCCTTTGTCATAAAATCCTGACAAGACTATTTAAAGGAGTGTTAAAGAGATACTTCAAATAGAATACACTTCGGGAGTGAAGTTCGATTAAATAAATGGAAAAATAACTTAGAACTCCTATAGGGCACAACATAGCTGGACTATAACAGGAGTTAATGGGCACAGCATAGCTGGACTCGTGTAACAGGAGTTACATTTCATAATTTATTATGAAGAACCTGCACAGCAACTAAAAACGAAAAATGCGGTGGCTCGAGAATGCTCTGAGAAACACGGTAACACCACAATAAGTTATGTCTGATTTAAGTAACAATACACTTCTTTGTTCCTTTTGTAATAAATTAAAATTTTTAACCCTTTATTTGACAATGTTGTTCTCAAGCAACATCAAAATTCAGCGTGGGTTTTTGCAACATGTTTCAATTTTCGTCCTTTCGTGCTTGAAACTAACATTTAAGCTCTCGAATACGGCGATGCTTCATTGGCTTTTGTGAAAAATTTTTATATAATCTAAATTTTTCGATGACACTGCAAGCATTAGTTACTGGGGCATCACTCTCTTTCACTTTTGTGACGATATTTTTTTCTGATATATGAGAAACAGTAGTTTTATCAGCACTGGCACTTGACTATGAAACGTGGAAATTGTGGGATTATTCTGAACCTTTGTACAAAAAGGACTTATCACACTTTTTACATGAAATAGTCCAAAATACAATCATTTCTATAGCCACAAGAATAACAGCGTAATATTTATATTGTGCTACTGACGCGATTTTTTGGTCTATGTTTCTTACAGGCAGGAAACTATATTTTGAAAAAAATCATATAAAATTGTTCACATTGTGCTCAACGTCTAATTAAAGTAAATTAACATTTGTTCTTCGCCTGATTTCTGTGTGAGCCAAATAAAGGGTTAATGTGTCCCAATTTTTCACCCTCTTTTTAATCCTTAAATATAGAAACTGTCCTCACTTTTGCATTTCAAAATATGGTAACCTTATACTCACCAGAAATAAAAGTATCGGCTTTGGAAATAAGTGTCTAATACACACGCAACCAAGGGCGGATTCAGGGGGGGGGGGGGGGGAGGCACAGGGGCCTTGTGTCCCCCCCTCCAGACGGCCCTACGAAAAATGAGAGAGAGAAAAAGAGAGAGAGACAGTGAAGAGGGGAGAGAGAGAGACAGAGAGAGAGAAGGCGGGGAAGAATCTTAGCATTAGAATAATTCACTTTTACTCGCGGGCAGCATGTAATTGTGAGTTTAAAAATGCAAAATCCCTGTAATTAACATAACGTAATTTGACATTTTGTATTATGCTTCCATTTAATTGCTTCTTGATCTTTTTTGTCAGTAATTTACGATAAAAATAAATAAAAATTGTTTATCGTTTCGTCATTGCTTGGGAGATAAATGAGATATTGTGTATGTTTTACTCATATGCAAAGAAAGTTAAAGGATTTAACTATGTAAGATAAATAAATAAAAAGAAAAAATCCAGTGATTTTCAAGGGCTGCATTAGGCTGGCACATTCAGATGTTTTCAGTAAACGGTTTACCTGATTCTTTTCCTAGACACTAAGAAATGGTACTCCCACCCATTATAAACAGTTTTATTTGAAGCTACACGTTTCGATTTTCCGGTTATTGGAGCAAATTAGAAATTTCAACGGCATTTTTCCACAGATCAGATACAAAGGATTTTCATGGTAGTAGAAATTCTTCTTGAAACACAGTCAAGTGTAATTTTCAGAATCAATTTTTCACACTGCAGCGGAGTGTGTGCTGATATGTAACTTCCTGGTAGATTAAAATTGTATGCTGTACCCAGGATTTGAACCTGCGACCTCTGACTTTCGCGGGCTAGCGCTCTACCGTCTAAACTATCCCGACACGCTTCACAGTCCATCGTCACAACTTTACTACAGTGTGTTAACCGTTAGATGGCAGAGCTCTTCCTAGCCCTGAATTGGCACTAGTCGGTAGATGTCGGGCGGCTTCGGCCGGCAGTGTTAGTTTCGAGGCTGCAGCCAACATTACTGACTTAAAGTGCTGTGGGAGGCAACAATAGACGTCTGATTTCTTATTTTCTGCATAACAGTGTTCCAGTGTTCCGTTTTGTGTAACACGTAACTTAAGTGAGTGATTCCTGTAGTTGGTTTCGTTATCAACCATTCTTGTGAGTATGCTGCTTTGCAGTACAGGCGGAAGGGCCGGGCGAGCGGGGCGACCGCCCAGGGCGCAAAATTTTAAGGGATTTTGGGGGGGGGGGGGGGGCAAAATCGTTGCTAAATTTATATCATTGTAAACAGTGAACTAAAAATTAACTTTTTCATAAATTGTGTAGCAAAATTGGTTACTACCTCATGCCATAGGCCTCAGTCTTTATAACCATCCCACTTTCTTCTTGAATCTCCTATAAAGGAAATCCCTTCATCCCTTCACCTTGTCTATAAAAAAATATCCGCTGACAAAGCTAAAGGCTGTTGTTGAGAGTTGGGAGTTTTGAGCAACAATAACACGCTCTGACAATTACAACCACCGCGGTGCCGACAATTGCACTCCTAGCGACAAAGTTATGTCGGCCGCTCTAACATTACACAAACAATATTGAGTTATCGGCAACCAAAAAGAAATTAGTCCAGTTTGTACTGTCAAATGTCTCGTAAAAATATATATATATATAAATCAGTAGTCATGAACATGTAGTTCAGGCTTCATCGTGTGCGTGTTCTTCTTTTGTCTCCTGAATTTCTACTCTTAGTAGAAGAATCGTTGCGTTAATGTGTTCTTTATCAACATGTCGGAAAAAAGAAGCTTTCTGGAAATGTATACAGGAAAAGAAGAGCACAATTAGCGGCTTAAAATGAGAAACAGGCAGCAGCATTAAAGAAATTCTGTCGTACTCCTGAAACAGATAATAGTGGACATGTAAATGTAGAACCAGAGAATGAGGAAACCAGCAAGAAATCAACAAATGTTCCAGAAGATAACACAGTACAGGTAAGTAGGCCTACATTACGTAACGTATTTTCATTTTATTACGTTTAATAGAAAACAGGTGTTACTCGTTAGATGTGTATTAACCAACTTTAAAGACTTTGCAGAGAAAAAGTCACGAAAAGTTAACTTTACTTAGCTTTGTGAACAACTCAAAGGACAACTTGCTTTATAACTGTATGAAGACATAAAATTATATTACTGGTTGTATTATTTGTATTACGAAATCTTTGTACAATGCTGTTACAAAATATATTTGTATGTTCTTTTGTTCATGTGTGTTCTCTTCCGCAGTTAACAAGGTTGTTTATGTATATATGTGTAAATAAATGCTGTATCGCATCATCAATCTTAATTTTATATTAATCGTTCTGTAAATTTCTAATCAGTGACGTAAAATATTCTGCATGCTCATGTGTAAATAATTGTTTCGTATATCGTTAAACAAAACTTACTCTGGGTATTTAACTGACAAAAGTTAAGATCTTACTCAGTTTCATAATTGAATCTTATAGTTATAATAGAGTCGAAGGAGTTATCCTTTAAAAGCAGCTATCTGTAAGGTAGCATAGCAAATTTAAAGTCAGTAATACCAATGGGTTGTAGGGGGCGCCATATGAATTCTTTGCCCGGGTGATATTTTTCCCTTCCGCCGGCCCTGCTGCTTTGTTTCATTTGTGATCAACATTTAACCCTAGAACGGTCGGCCGAAAAATAGTCTCACGAACGGTCGGGCTGGGTCTGCAGTACTGTGTATGCAGAAAAGGGCCATAAGAATTATGTGTAGAGTCCAGCCTAGAGCCACATGCAGGAATCTTTTTAAAGAACTCGAAATACTCACATGCACTGCACAATACATTTACTCATTGATATGCTTTATAAGAAAAGATAATACAATTTTTAAACCTAATAGTGCATATCATAGTTACGATACCAGAAGGAAACATGATATCCACTATGAACAGGCAAACTTAACAATGATACAGAAAGGAGTCTATTTCAGTGGCTGTAAAATTTTTAATGCACTCCCCTCAAGTATTAAATGTGTGATAGAAGATGAGCCCAGGTTTAAAAAAAAACTTGAGGAAGTACCTATTGCAAGGAACATTTTACTCAATAGATGAGTTTCTTAAGTACAATACCTAGTATTTTCATGTAGGTCTAATGTTAACTGTAAATACATGAACAGATCAATAGTTGTAATCCTTATTATTTTTATTGTAAACCCATGTTCTATTATACTTACTTACTGTAACTATTGTTGGCTTGTAATTTTGTTTATCGGTTATTTTTTCTTGTAGTAGAATCTAGTAATTGTATAATGTAAGAAGAAAAGATTTTGTTTGATTTATGTGTTGTCATAAATTGTATCAAAACAAACTGTAAAATTGACACGTTCCATATCCTGTGATTTAGTCACAACATGGATCACCGGAACAAGAAATAAATAAATAAGTAAATAAATACCCAATAATTAAACTGCTTATGACAGGTGCCAAACAGTGTGTTTACATCAAATGACGAGTTTTTATATTGTTTAGGTCCTACTAAATGCTGTAGGAACATCGTTCTGAATATCACAATTACTGTAAAATAAAAATAAAAAAGTAGAAAATATACTTTTTTGTAGCAATAAATGTAAGCACACTGGAAGTACAAGTAAATTGTATTGAAATACAAATATAAATGAGAATAATTTACAGAACTGAGAAGCAGACTTGTTGAATTTTTGTCGTATAAATCAAAATTGTGAATATAATGAATAGTTTTTGTGATAGCGTCCTCTAAAATCGTCACTTTTCGTAACAGCCGACACAAACCATTTCTGCATGCACCAAACACAACAATATCACGCAAATTTTGCAGAAGTATTTAGTTTTGCTGTTCTTGCACTTATAGCATCTTCCCCTTCATCTCCACTTATTTCATTATTGCTATCAAGATCATTGTTTATTTCGAAGTCTGGGTCCGCGTCAGAATCGTCAATTTCATTATCATCGTAAAATCTCATGAAATTTTATATTTTACATTATTGACAATGATAATGTGGTGTTAGGACATCAGAAATAGTTCACAAAGGAATTTGAAACTGGATGAAACACCAAATAAAAATAGGTTCGCACTGGTAGAAATCAATAAAGTAAACGGTCGGGCTGGGTCTGACAGACACTCCCACTTTTTGGAGAACTGCCGAACATTGTCTAAACAATGCAGAACCTTATCATGATGTTAACGCTTTCTCTTGCATGTTTCAGGAAGCTAGCACAGCGCTCGAGTCAGAGCAGCGACTATAAGCATATAAATTCATTGAAATGGTAACTAGTGGGTCTCACAGACCCAGCCCGACCGTTCTAGGTTAAAGCGATGTGTGCCACGTGTACTTTCGCGGAAGCATGCCGCGTACTGTTTGGCCATGATAACTTGCGCGGTGGCTGCTGGGAGCTCCATCATGGCTGCTGCGGGGAGTGAAGGGCGAGGGGAAAGCAGCTTGCTTCAGTCACAGAATAGGGAGCATACAGAAGGGAAAGCTGGGGGCGGCGCCTTTGATCTGTATGTTACCAAGCGTTGCGCTCGACGCCATATTGAAAAGCAGTAAACGCGGAACTATAGCCACTTAGTACTTCGGCTAGAAATGGAGTTTTTACGAACTGCAGCTAATCTCACCGACTTTTACAAAAGGAAACGGCTTCCGTCTATTTTGCGCCATCTTCTTGCACCTAATTGTAACCCAACGAAAAAAAAAAGCCTAAATTTTAATACAATTACGAAAATGTACAGTGGAATCGATGATCGTTTTATTTGGTGCTTATCTCTAGAAAAATTCCAAATAACGCGGAGTTATGTGTGGGAAATTAGTTAGAACCAAGAAAGTGACTTTACAACTGCCAGGTTTTATTTGACACGAATAAATTCGCACAAAATATTAAGTCAGAGTTAGCAGTACAACGTGATTACACAGAACTAATGACATCTGGGCATATATAAAAGTTGTATTTGCTTTAGGAGTATCATTAATTTACTGATCGGAGAAGGGCATATAGAGGAATCTGTCAACCACAGAGCAGGAATAGCATAAAATAATTATTCCCCTTAATCTATTTGTTTGAGTATCCGAAGAGCATTCGTTGCCAACATTAGCACACTACGCCTCCAATGCCGTAAGTAAAATTTTACCTGCCTACTTATGCACTATTCTTTGTCATTCATTTTATATTATTTCCTGCAACATTAAACTTATAAAATATAAATGTACTTCAACATTTCGATGCTGTTGAAGTGCTGCAGCAACAGCGAGAGTTATCGTCAAGAGAAAAAGCAAGGCTACTTTTAATAATTACACACACATTACTCTCATTCGAAACTGATAACATTTAACTTTCACTACACATATAGCGACGTTCACTTACTGCTCAGCATCTTTTCTGAAGGTGAAGAAACATATCCTTATTTGTATTAGAATTATTGCGGCAATTAGGTGCTGAACACCGTCGGCCGCCTTTTATTGATGCTCATAACAAAAACGGAACAGCTCCAACTACTGACACACAGTCCTTTCTTTTCACTGTACCAAATACTTTTGTACTTTTATGTGATTCAGGCAGTTAAAAATACAGAATTAACAAACAAAGACGGCGCATTACCACGCCACAGAGTAGGGAGTGATCACACGTTTACTGCTTTTCAAGATGGCTGATTCCGCGCATGCGCACTAAATTTTGGACGACAGACTGCAGCGGGAGTTTCCTTTCTGTATACTCCTTATTCTGTGCTTCAGTGCTGCAACCGTTACTCTAACAATGTTTACAGTAATCTTTCGCGTCAAGGACCATTGTAACGTTGGCAGCACTTTAAATAAAAGAATAATTTTCAACTAGTGCCGATATTCGCTGCTTGTGGTAGCACCAGCAAAATCGTCAAGTTATCGCGGCCAAATAGTAGCTTGTGGTGTCACCACTGCAGGACATAGGCGTGGCTTGTCTGCCCCGCTCGCCTCTCTCCCCGCGGCTGTCATGGTTTGAGGCGAGACTTGCTTCCTCTGCTCCCCACACCCCTCTCAGAACTCTGCCACCTAACAGTTTAGACACTGTACTGCCTGTTCCTCACCTCCTACTTTCCAAACTTCACAGAAGTCCTCCTGCAATCCTAGCAGGACTAGCACTGCCGAAAGAAAGGATATGGTGGAGACATGGCTTAGCCAAAGCGTAAGGAATGTTTCCAGAATGAGGAGTGCTAGTCCTGAAAGGTTAACAGGAGAATTTCTATGTAGTTTGGAAAGTGGGAGGCGAGGTACTGGCAGAAGTTTTGTGAATGGGCCGTGAAGCGTGCCAGGATAGCTCAGATGGTAGAGTGCTTGCCAGCGAAAGGCAAAGGTCCCTGGCCCACAAGTTTAATCTGCCAGGAAGTTTCAAGTGTAATTTTGTTGTTCGCCTAACCTTTCTTGAAGACTTATCTCGTTTTGCATAGAAACTTTACAATGAATGAGGAAGAAATTGATTCAGTACAACGCAAACACAGGAAATCTGATTTTAGGTTTTGAGGGACTATCAAAATAAGCGCACATACTCGTATTTACTGGCTGTTTGTTTCTGACCTGGAATTGGGCGAGCATTTCGGATACACTGTTTTTCCAATTTCTGCATTGTCTGGTAATGACACAGCTACTCCGGTTACTGTACTGTTCATCCACGGTAAGTTGACAAGTCGTGCACGAAGCCTGCGCACGCGTCACAAGATGGCGGCGGTGAGAGGCTTGGAGTCTTCTGAAAGATTGTAAACATTAGCAGTGCACGCTGTTTATAGTGCATTCTTTCGTCCAGGAGTGTATTTATTACGTAAATTGGTGTTGTGTACGGTGTGATGGCTACGCTGGACGATTTGTGTGTGTGAGAACCACGTGTTATCTGTTTTACTGACAAAATGCCGTTTCGCTGTTCTGTGCCGAAATGTAGAGGAAATTATGACTGTGGCCCAAAAGTCACTGTCTTTAAACGTCCGCGGAAGAATAAGCTAATGGGGGTGGTTACGTAAATAAAATGAGTCGCAATATCCAAAGGTAAACAGTCATGACTTAAAACTCTTTGTCCAGCGTAGCGATCACACCGTACACAACACCAATTTACGTAATAAATACACTCCTGTACGAAAGAATGCACTATAAACAGCGTGCACTGCTAATGTTTACAATCTTTCAGTGGTCCCTACAACAAAACAGAATTTTCCTTTGAATGAACTTATCAGAATTATGTACATTTGTTTAGTGAATTTATTGGTTATTATGGTTAGAATTCACTTTACGGCTTATCCTAGCAGATAGATTAAGGAAAGGCAAACCTACATATCTAGCTTTTGTAGATTTGGAGAAGGCTTTTGACAATGTTGATTGGCATAAACTCTTTCAAGTTCTGAAGCAAGCAGGAGTAAAACATTGGGAGCGTAAGGTTATTTACAACTTGTACAAAAACCAGACAGCGGTTATCAGAGTTGAAGGGCATGAAAGAGATACAGTGGTTGGAAAGGGAGTAAGACAGGGTTGTAGTCTTTCTCCGATGTTATTCAATTTGTACATTGAGCAAGCTATAAAGGAAAGCAAGGAGAAATTTGGTGAAGGAATTAAAGTTCAGGGGGAAGAATTAAAAACATTGAGTTTTGCCGACGACATAGTAATTCTGTCAGATACAGCAAAGGACCTGGAAGAGCAATTGAACGGAATGGACAGTGTGCTGAAAGGTGCATATAAGATGAACATTAACAAGAGCAAAACTAGGGTAATGGAGTGCAGTGTAAGAAAATCAGGTGATGCTGAAGGAATTAGATTGGGAAACGAAGCAATAAATGAGGTTGATGAGTTTTGTTACTTGGGCAGTAAAATAACAAATGATGGTCGCAGTACAGAGGATACAAAATGCAGAATGGCAATGGGTAGAAAAGCGTTTTTGAAAAAGAGAAATTTGTTAACATCGAATATTGATTTAAGCCTAAGGAAGTCCTTTCTGATGGCATTTGTATGGAGTGTTGCCTTGTATGGGAGTGAGACATGGACGATAAACAGTGCGGACAGGAAGAGGATAGAGGCTTTTGAAATATGGTGCTACAGAAGAATGCTGAAGATTAGGTGGGTGGATCGCGTAACTAATGAGGAGGTACTGAACAGAATTGGGGAGAAAAGAAATTTCTGGCATACCTTGACTAAAAGAAGGGATAGATTGGTAGGACACATTCTTAGACATCAAGGAATTGTGAATTTAGCATTAGAGGGAAGTGTGTGGGGTAAAAATCGCAGAGGAAGACCAAGAGATGGATACAGTAAGCAGATTCAGACAGATGTAGGTTGCTGTTCTTATGTGGAGATGAAGAGGCTTGCTCAGGATAGGGTATTGTGGCGAGCTGCATCAAACCAGTCTCCGGACTGAAGACCACAACAACAACATGGTTAGAATACACAAAAAAGACTAGTGATTACTGTTTTGCAAATTGGACTTACGTTGCTGTTAAGGGTTTTTTTTCGGGATTTTTGAAATGCAAAATCTTCTATTACGTCTTCAAAGTCCAACTGTTGAAGGGTATCACTTTCTATACACATGATTGACAAATTAGTAAGTCGTTCCTGTAGCATAGTAGTTCGTAATTCATTTGTTATTCTCTTTAAGTGGGAAAATGAACATACTCCACTGCAATTGGTTACCATTAGACAAAGAAATATCCGAGTAGCAACTTTTATATTCGGAAAGGTTTATTCTATTATATCTGCTTTTATTAAAGAATGTAAGGATGATATACTTAGCTCTGGAGATTCATTTGGAAATATTTTCAAATATTGTTTTAAATGAAAACATTCTGATATGAGTTCATCAGCATTAACGCCTGAATGATGAAATTCTGCAAATATTTGGCATCTGTTTCTCAGCTGTTCAGAATCGAAACTAAAATGATTGGTAACTTTCTCGTATGCTTCTGAACGTCGCTTCAAACAAGAATCCAATGCGTCGATTATAGGCAGAAAAACTTCTACACGAAATGCTTCTTTGGTACTCAGCTGGACAGTCTCTGATGATTCTTTGGAAAAAGTTATATGCTTCCTGCAAATTCTCGTCCTTTGGCAACTACCCTTATAGTCTGCACCTGGATTTTTCTCTTTGGCTGAATATTCATACTGGTCGAATCTACTACGTGCAGAACTGATGAAATCGGAAATATATGCAAAACGTTTTGTTTCAAGTCTATTGTGACGGTACTACTTTGTAAAGTTACATTTGTGTTGTTGATAATTCTGGAAAGGTCATCCCATATCTCCGTTTGGAGAATGGTCTCCTGTTTTTTTTCATTTTCTTGCAAAGGCTTTGAGCTTCGTTTCTTGTTTCCACTGCCTGATCAGTGTTGCTACTAATTGACTTTAAAGCTTCAAAAATATCATTGTAGCCATTATTCAAAGCGTTAAGAGCGTCAGCGCGAGCAGACCATCTGATTTCAGAACTTTATTTGCACCTAAACATTCTCTCAAAACTTTCAACTATTGTTCGAAGCAGGAGAAACACCTTGCAGCCGCCTGAACACCTACTAAATTTAGTGAATGTGTGGCACATGGTACAAACATAGTAAATTCACATTTTTCTTTTATTCTTGCCTTACGGCCGGAATACTTTCCAGGCATATTTGCTGCATTATCGTAGCTCTGTCCGCGGCAATCTTTTATTGAAATGTCAAAGCTATCCTAAAACTTCATAACAGTGTCTTCTATACTTTGAGCCCTATGCTCCTCCATAGACAAAAATTGCAAAAAATCTCTCAACAGTCGGGCTATATTTTATGTACCGAGCGATGAAAGTTAGCAGGTCAACATGGGAGAGTTCTGGCGAGGAATCCACTCTTATTGAATAGTATCTGCCTGCTTTTAATTCGTCAACAATCGTCGTTAACACCTTCTGTCCCATTACATTATTAAATTCAATGCAAATATTTGCAGAGAAATATAATGTATTTCCTTTGCCACGATTGTCATACTTTCGTATATGATCAGCAAGAAAAGGAAATTCTAAGCATCCCAAATAATTTCCATTGTTTTCAGACTCCAAAATATAATTTTCTCCACGAAACCCTAGTCCTCTTGACGCCAAAAATGTCATAACTGCAACAATTCTTTTCAATATGCTCATCCTATAGTTGACCTCATTATTAAACTGCGAACGCAATCCAGTATCAACTCGAGCAACAATTATTTTGCTGGTTGCAACATAATTCATCATTGAATTGCTGTGGCGTAAACTATTCTCATGCTTCTTTAATTTTTATATGCTTCCAATCTTTGTATCCCCTGGAAGAACTCAAATTATTGCCGACAGTGTTATTGAATAGACGGCAACAATAACAGTACACAGATTTCATGGATAGTGAATACAGAAGCCACTTTCTTTCTACACAGTCAACATTCGTCAGTTTGCGAGTGAAAACAGTCCTAGTTAATTTTCTGGTTTTTGTTTTACCACTTACATCAGCAAATGTGTAGTGGTTTCTGAGAAGTCGCTATTTTTGTTTTGGAAAAACTCTGCGCTCTTGTAAATCCAAATATCACGGACTTCTTCCGTTTAAATTTCATCAGTATTACCAGGGTCGTGAGACATGTTTTCTAACATACTTCTGTCCGGTGAATCCAAGGGGCTTGAGATGGAAGAAGCATGTTGTCATGTGTGTGCAACTGTCGTCATAACTGGACCTGATGACCTCGGAACACAAATGTTATCCTCTATGTTAAACGTGGGCACCGTTTCTAAGCTTTGACATTTAGAGATATCTTGAGATGATGAGGTAGATGAATCACTCTGCCTGTTAGTTTCTTCAACAGTGAAAAGTGAAGTACGTTTAGGTAGTCTGCTGACGGTTTCTTTTTGAATTGCAAGTTTTTTTCTTTTTTTCTGAACCGGTTAAGTATATTCTTTTCGACATTGTTGAAAGACACTAAAAAAGTAACAAGTAATCACTGCCAAGTAAACATTAAATCGCGTAAACTCAAATGGCGCTTCGAAGCACCCCGATAACGAACTATCGCTTCGTAAGTAGAAACTCCAACAATGCCGAAATCACCGGGACTGGATGCATTGGCCGATGCGTAGTGCCGGGCGAGTCCATTGGGGAGGCCGTTTCGCATTGACGTCCTAAGCGCGGGCGAGTCCATTACTTTATTCTAAGGGGAGGCCGCATCAGTCTGCTCCAGACCCTTCTAGCTATCGAAGTTCATGTCTTTCTGCTTCCTTTTATGAAAGTTTTGGGTCTGTTTAAATAGGCTCTGTCATACATAGTTCGTCATTGCTGTCTCCAGGAAAGGAGGGTAAGGAAGGGTTCTGCATAACTAGAGACGAGATATTCTGTATAAAGTAATTTAGATCATGGTGGAAGACGTAAACGACAGGATAAAATCGCATAAAACAGTTCCCTTGATAAAGTTTAAGCTGCTACTGGGCTTTCACTTGAGATTATAAGAAGAGTAAAGAAAGTGGGAGAAAAGGAATAAAAAGAGTTGTTGCGTTTGTGGAGAGACTGACACGAAACTTCCACATGACAAGCAGCGTCCTACAATGTAGTCACTTCTCTCGGAATAAGAGAAAATAACTCTTAAGTGAGTAGCTTCTCCAATAGTTAGATTTCAGGTATATCAGATCATTTTGTTAATGCCCATCTATACACGTTGAAATCTCAGTATAAGTAACAATTCAGTTATTTGCTTGATGTGTTCAAAGGAACAAAAAACGGTACTGTGCTTGTGAAAACCAAGTCACTTGCCACACCATATATGACACGTTTAGAGACAATTTCTGGGTCTTTATAATAAGTGTGACAAAAGTTCACTTAAAAAATTGATTGCCTAGGAGAAAGGAACGAGTTTCTCGGGGACCCTGGGCCTGTGCCCCTTGTGGTCCTTTGGTAGTGTGCAGTAATATTTCGCGTCTAGGGGCGGCGTAACGTTGACAGCAATCCGAAATAAATAGATATCCTTCAAGTAGTGCAGATGTTTTGTGCTGCTGACATCACCAGGTAAAATCGTCTTCACTTGTCAATTAATATACTTCAATCTAATTATCAATGCACTACCGGTATTAATTTCGCCGCACTATGGCGTCATTCTCAAATTCCTTTGATTAAAAACAATATTACAGATTCAACCACATTAAACAGTGAAAAATTTAATGATATATCAAACTATGTGCCCCGCACGGGAATGGCCGTGCGATCTGTGGCGCAACGTCGTGACCACTCCCCCCAGACATTCGAGTCCTCCCTCGGGCATGAGTGTGTTGTCCTTAGAATAAATTAAAGTAGATTGTAAGCCAAGGGACCTATGACCTTAGCAGTTTGGCCACTTCGGATTACAAACATTTGAAAGTTTTTTTGTTTTTTTTTTAATTTTTTAAATCTATATGTCCTACTTTTTTTTGTACAGTCACCATTAAGTCTTTTGGATCTTTTATTATATACAAAACATTTTTCGACCATATTGTACAATTTTTTGAATTTTCAAGTGGTCAGTCTTAATCATTCTTATAGTTCAATTATTCCAAAGTTGTATCTATGTAGAGAAACCTATGTCAATTGTGCGTGGCTTCCTCTGTAGTGTATAGGGATTTTCATATACCCACCTGGGGAAGCTCAGAATCAGGTACATATTGAATTAAATTCAGAGCCTGAATGCAGTTTACACTGTTCAATGTGATTCAATCATTTAATGTTTTTGTGATAATAAGCATTTGAAAGTGATGCCATAGTGCACAGAAACTAATAGTACATTGGTAGTTAGATGGAAGTAAATTAAAGTATTTTTCTAAGAAGCAACTGTGGCTTTGGAACATATTTTGTACGTTTCCTATAGCAGTTATATAACTGTAATAAAATTTATTTCATGTGTGTGTGTGTGTGAGAGTGTGCGTGCGTGTCTTTTAAAATTGGCCTCACAAAGCTCTTAAGGACATGTTCACCCTCCTCAGGCTTGTGCCCCCCCCCCCCCCCCCCAGAAAAAAAAATTCTGGATTCGACACTGAACGCAACCAAACTTGCCTTACTGGAAATACGTGTCTCACAGACTGACGAATGTCAATGAACATATACCTGGACCACCAAGGCCACATATAGTTTTATGTACACTGTTGGTCATTCAAAATGGAACCAAAGAATGACCAGACATCACAGCCAAATTTATACGGCAGATAACAAGTTGTACAAAGATCACATTGTTGGAAATAGTTCCGTGTGAGGTTCTTGTGGCTTGTTATAATACATTTTGGATGTTCGTAAATTTTAGGTGATATAAACTCGCAAGTGTGAAATGACATCTGCATTATAACAGTTATGATTGTGAACAAACTTACAGAACTGTAGTCACGGCAAATTACAATAAAAATATGCATAACTTTTCAGAGTAAAGATAGAACTGGTTTGTGGAATTCTGTTGTTTTGTTCATAATTAGTACAGTTTATGTCAAGAAAGAAATAATGTGCAAGCTATCGCTAAGCTCTGTTTCAGATCAAGTGAGGTGGTTCAGGGATAACACAATGAACTCCATTCGTGAGAACGCTGTTCAAACCCCCTCTGGCCATCCAGATTTTGGTTTTCTGTGATTTCCTGATAGGGTAAATGCCGTGATGGATCCTTTCATAGGGAAAGGCCGATTTCACTTCCCATCCTTAAACGAGCTTGTGCTCCTCCTCTAATGACGGCAAGTTAAATCGAAATTTCCGTTCCTTTCCTTCCTTCGGTTTGTCAGCCATACATGTCTGTAAATCTATTGGACCAAACTGCTATGGTCATCAATCCATAGACTTACAAACTACTTAAACTATCTTACACTAAGGACAGCGCACACACCCATGCCCGAGGGAGGACTTGAACCTCTGGCGATAACGGCTGAAGCATGATGCCCGTCAGCTGTATATTAATGTTTTAAAGTTACCAAAGTATTAACGTTAGCTAGGTCTCTTTTTCTGAAGCAAGAAAATGGATAATTTCTTTTAATGAAATGTGCATCAAGGGTGGCTCAAGAAGGTTTTAGTAGGTCTGTAAAATTTTATTTATTTCTGCATTCATTCATACATTCATTTACCTTTAAGAAGTTCCATATTCAAGTAAGCAGCGACACAAGTGAGTCAGTGGTGAATACGACACTCTTGAGTCATTCCATGTCAACTCAACGCAGTTTACATTAAAATTTTACTTCACCATCTCAGATTTCAATGAAATTTGGTACACTGGCACCCCCCTTATAGAGAAAGAAAAATACCAATGGTTTCAAAATTACACCTTGTTAAAGTTTTCAAAAAACCTCATAATAGGACTGTTTCTGAAACTATAAACTGCTATGGCAACTCTCAGAATCAAGCTAGAAAGATGAGAGAGGTGTCATTTTGCAGTATTTTTCAAGCCCTTTCCAAAAATATGCAACCATACAAGGGTCATAATATATTTTTTTACCAATTTCAAAAAAAAAAAAAAAAAAAAAAAAATTAATTAAAAATTTTTCAAAATGTGCCACTTTTAAAATTTTGAAAAAATTCTCAAATAGTTCTTGTAGAGTGGTTAATTGATAGTATAAGTTTCATAATGGGTTCTTACAGAAAAATGCGTTCGAAAACAAGCTTACATTAGAATTTTCACTATAATAACGACTAATTGAGCTAATGTCACATTATACATTATGACATATGCTTCTTTAACAATGTGCTGTAAACAATGTAGTATAACAATGTGCTGTAAGCAATGTAGTATTACAATGTGCTACTACAATACTGCAAGTGCTGGACCGTAATTGATGGTGTGACAAGTATTGTGTTTATGTTTGATATGTGAGTAGAGTGGAAGTGTTTGTGTGTTGAATAAGTGTTTGTGCAGTAATAGAAAACACAAGGCATAAAACATTTCAGTGTTTCAATCCTTTTTCCAAAAAAATCATTGAATTAGAAATAAAATATACTTAGAACAGTAACACAATGGATGGTTGAACATTTTCTAGCACCTAATGATGCTAAAGTATGTTACTCTTGCAGAAAAGAGTTATCAACTCTAAAGAACAACAAAAAAATATATCAAGACAGTGCTACACTAAACCTAGAGCTTGAAATTTTAAATACTTCTGATTCTGAAAATGACCCTGATTTCAATTCTAAATCAGATGTCGTTGAGACACTTAATGCTTCTCTTCATGTACTGGGCGAAACACCCGTTGATTCAAGAAAAATAAAATCAAAGAGATATGCTTCACAAGTGCGCCTCGGTTGCACAGTGGTAGAGTGCCAAAATACAAATCCAAAGGTCACAGGTTCGATCCCTGCCAGGTCCTAGGATTTTTATCTGTCACTTTCCAATTCTTTCACTTCTGGCAGTATTGCGCATGTGAAAAATACCGAGTAGCACCGTGGTTCGGAACCCACGTTAAACTGTAGGTCCCCCTATAACTGGCTGGGTAAGTCAGTTCAAAGGTTGGAGGAAGGCAATGGCATACCACCTCCAAACAGGACCATGCCTAGTAAAGCACTGTGGTGTTCAAACCAATCTTCGGATTGTTGACTGCTTTACCTTTTTTTATGCTTCACAAAAAATTATCAAAATTAATTCAGCCATGAAGCATAAACTTTTTACTTCTATTCAAGACTCCTCCTCTGATGAAGCTCATGAAACCCTTGATGATTCAATTTTGAAAAAATCTAAAATACCACTTCTCACACTGCACTTCAAGGAACAAAAAGATTATGATATTAACTTGTTTGCCTGATTCATGGAGTGTAAGAAAAATGTGAGAGTTTAATGCTCCAAATTACATGGGCAGGCAGTCTAAGAAAATACTTAAAGTTATATTAGAGGGCCCTCACCGAAAACTTGGCAAGAGCCTGCCAATAGAAGTAGTAAGAGCAGTGCGTGATTTCTATGAGAGTGATAAAATCAGCAGGGTTTTAACTGGTAAAAAAGACTGTGTTTCTGTTAAGTCTGGGTCTGGAGAAAAAATCACAGTGCCAAAGAGACTAGTTTTATGCAATTTAATGGAGGCATTCTTATATTTTAAAGACAAAAATCCTATGTTAAAAATAGGGTTTTCTAAGTTCGCAGAACTAAGACCGAAAAACTGTGTCCTGGCATGTTCTAGTGGTACGCACTCAGTATGTGTCTGCACAAGCCATCAAAATGTAAAACTTATGTTAGAAAATGCAAAAATTAGCTCAATGACAAATGGTGAACTGCATACGTATAAACACTGTATTGCTAAAGCACTGTGGAACCCTGCCTCCATTAAGTGTTATCTTGGGGAATGTTCAACCTGTACAGGTACATATTACATCAAAAATTTGTTGGAAGAACAATTCGAAGAAAAAGGCATTGAAAAAATAACTTTTTGGCAATAGATATCGGTCGATAGATGCAACCTGGAGACAATAGAAAAATCAACTTCAGATTTTATTGAATTGTTCGTCCAACTTTTGTCTGCATTAATCAGACATGACTTTATTTCTAGACAGCAAAGCTCATTTTTGAACAACATAAAAGAAAATCTTGAAATCTCAGAGTATCTTGTCATGTGTGACTTCTCTGAGAACTACACTTTTGTGATTCAAGATGAAGCACAAAGCTATCACTGGAACAGTGGACAAGCAACAGTACATCTATTTGTGATCTACTATAAAAGAGAGGAAGAAACCAAACGTGTAAGCTTTGTTATCATTTCTGAGGTTCTAGAGCACAATACTATAGCAGTGTATTGTTTTCAAAGGAAACTGATTGAATTAATGAAACAGAAATTTGGAGACAGTATAGGAAAAATATATTACTTTTCTGATGGGTGCACTGCACAGTACAAAAACCGGAAAAACTTCATCAATCTAAGCTTTCATTTAGAAGACTTTAAAATTAATGCTGAGTGGCATTTTTCAGCCACCGCCCATGGGAAAAGTGCCTGTGATGCTGTTGCAGGAACTGGGAAGAGATTAGCCACCAGAGCCAACTTGCAAAGGCCCTATGAAGATCAGATTCAAACACCATTCCACCTATATGAGTGGGCGATGCTAAATATTTTCGCTGCAAATTTTGTTTACGTTACACAACAGGAGTACATTGAAACTGAGAAGCACTTGGAAAATCGGCTGAAAAATTCTGTGACCATACAAGGCACTCAGAAACTTCATGCATTCATTCCTATCCCTTCTAGTAACAGCAAAATGAAAGTAAAAGTTTTCTCAGAATCCAATGAGTTACAATGATTCAGGATCGTTTAAGTTTAGCAGAAGTCAGTGGGTATGTGACTGTCGTCTATGACAGTAACTGGTGGTTGACCTATGTACTTGAAAAAGATGAAATCAATGATGAAGTGATGGTTTCTTTTTTACATCCAGCCAGTCCATCATCTAGTTTTTCTTTCCCTACAAAGCAAGATATCCTGTGACACTTGTGCTAAGTAAAGTTAACCCAATAACTCCAACCGGCCGAACTTATAATTTATCAAATGAAGAACTGCAGAAAACCACTGAAGTCTTCATCCACTTTAGTAATTTAACCTTCTGAAAATATTTTTAAAAAAGGCTGTAAGTTAATTACGTAAGGTTTTTTTCTGTTATGTACATAGACTTTATTAAAATATTAACCCTGTTACAACACATTAAATGTTTTTACCAAACTTCATGTGTATATTAATCTTGAATTTCACCCAACTAAAATTTTTCAGTTTTAAAACTACCTAGTTTTAGTGCATAGGCTTCTTTTTCTATTAGTGATATGTCTAAAGCTTTCTAATGATTACATTTATCTTTTAAAAAGAGGTTGTAAAAATTAAATATCATTGATCAAATTTATAGACATATTTCTGTTGTTAAGTCTCTCATATAAATTTTTCATAAATCTAAGAAACTATTAGACCTTTCGGGACCAATGAGTCATTATTATAGTGAAAATGCTACTGTAAGCATATTATCAAATGTATTTTTCTATTAGAACCCATTATGAAATTTATACCATCAGTTAAGCACTATACAAGGACTATTTGAGAATTTTTTCAAAATTTTAAAAGTGGCGCATTTTGAGAAATTTAAATATAATTTTTTTTATTTTGAAATTAGTAAAAAAATTATTATGCCCCTTGTAGTGTTATATATTTTTGGAGAGGGCTTGAAAAATGCTGCAAAATGACACCTCTCTTATCTTTCTAGCTTGATTCTGAGAGTTGTTATAGCAGTTTAAAGTTTCAGACACAGGTCGATTTTTAGCGTTTTTGGAAACTTTAACAAAGCGTAATTTTGAAACCATTTGAGATATTGAGTTGATATTTGGAATTTTTATTTCGCTATATGGGGGGTACCAGTATACCAAATTTCATTGAAATCAAAGATGGTGAGGTAAAATGACTGTGTTGAGTTCACATGGAATGACTCTCAGATTTAACTAGTACTGAACCTCATCTTCCTCATGTTCAAAGCATGCTTTCCACTCCCCTTCTCAAACGTTATTTCTAACAACAAAGAATAATAATTTCACTTACAGCAATCTAACTTGTATCATGTTGCAGCCTCACTAATACCTAGGAAATCACGATATTTGCGAAAATAAACAGCGGATTTTTATGATACGAGTCGTGATGAATTATAAATATCATTTTAGTTATATCTTTATGTTCCTCGCTAGCCACACACTCAGAAATGTGACATATTCAGAGAAATGGGGAAATATTTGTGACAAGTAGAATAAGAGCCCAGCAGAACTCCTACACTGCCGACAGCCTCAGATGGTGCTTCACCTGTTGTGGCCTCGCCGGCCACGGTGGCCGAGGGGACTGAGGCAATCCAGTCACGGTCTGCACGGCCACTATGGCCGGGGGTTCGAATCCCCCATCGGGCATGGATATTTGTGCCGTCTGTAGTATTAGCTAGTTGATAAGTAGTTTGTAAGTTTAGGGACTGATGGCCCCATAGTCAAGTCCCATAAGCTCTACAAACATTTGAACATTTTGTTGTGGCCTCTGATGGGCCACCTCTTCACAGCACTGCTGGCCCATTTCTGTTCGGGCACTGCAGTGTGGGCCCGTGGGTTCACGCGCCGCCCCAAATGGATCCCAGCGGTTGTCGTGCGCTGTTCTGGCCGCCGTCTCTGTGAGGTGCGCACAGAGGTTGGCCTCACATCTCGACATGTGGATCAACTGCATCATAGGGTGGCAGGTCAGGAGTAGGTGGATGTCCCGACACTTGTGGGTTCGTCCGTCACTTGATGAGGTCAAACACCAAACCCAGCCTCCTCCTGGCCAACATTCCATGGCATCCTAAGAGTGGGGTCCAGCAACACCTATGAGTTGGCCTGCATCAGCCCCTCCTGTGGTACCAGCTCTGCATCCATTGTCGCCGTCACCGCCGTTGCCACCTCCGCCTCCACTGCCATCGCTGCTAGCAGTTCCGGCTCGGCGCTTTGGCGATGAGGACGAGATGGATGTGTCATGTGTAAGAGTTTAGTTTTTCTCCACAGAAGAGGGAGAAGTGCTGTAGCGTAGTGCACGCAGCTTAATTCTAATCGAGCCCACCGACAATGTACTGGCAGTGCCCGCCACCAGAGGTGCACAAGACTAGAAACGAGCAGCATGCCCTCTACAAACAAATGTGGATGTAGCACGGGGTTGCACAGGCAGTTGTGTAGTGAATGCCAAACTGTTATGTTCAGTTCTGTACTTCACAGCCGATGTGGGCCATTTGTTAGACTTTATATGATAAAGTTCAGACGTTACAATTGAAACAAATAAAGTGAATTTCAAGCTAGTGTTACTTAGAAATTTTATGAGATTTTGGTGTTTCTATGATACTTAACCAATAAACTGCCTCTGCTTTTGCTTTACACAATATTCATTAATGAAAACTTAGAATTATTATTGTAGAATAATAGTCAATAAATTCAAATTTTGCCAAGCTCAAATGGCATGAGTGAATAACATTATTTTTACAAAGCCCTTCCTGTATTTATCCCCCTTCTTTTTAAATTGTGATTTATTTGTATGGGGAATGCAATGAGTGATTGGTTAGCTCTTGAACAACATAACTAGACTATAATAAAATCCAATGATTCACTTTCATCCACGAGTGACTGCAACTAGCTTGAACTTAATACAGCACAATAGTGCTGAAGACTCTGAGCTAATTTTATTATGTGTCAGTTAAGGAAACATAGAGAGGAAAATTTTGAGAAATCGGTATGGTCACAGTTGATTCATATGCCTGTGTCACACATGAAGTCTCCCATCCACAGAGTCCAGTTGAAATCATGATTCGTCCAACCATATCACATTCTACCATTGTGCCAGCATCCATCACTTATGACTGGCAACAAATTCAAATCATTGTGTCAGCTATAGCACTGACAAACAGAGTGGGCTTCTATATCTTGTTTAAGCCATGTTATTAAATATTATCCACTGGGAGGAATTCCTATCACATTGTGCGTCAAACTGAACCATGATATGTTCGATTATTGTCCTTCTGTCACAATTAACAATCAGACTCAGACATTACTGATCATTATCATCGAGAGTGGTTGAATTCCTGGTAGTTTCTGTTGTGGAATTTGACACTCTCATTCAACCATTCACAATACCCCCTGGACAGCTGAATTCCTAAACCACTGACAAAATGAAAATTTCCATCCACTAAACACTGACCACCCATAGCCCACAAGAATGGTGCCAGCTCACAATGATGTTGTATGTTACTCAAACCACTTGGAGAATGAATTCTCATTATGTCTCCTATGACACTGCAGCCGGCATGGGAAAATGTGGTGTGAGAACAATACATCTTTTCCATCTGTGCTGGACTATCCCAACACATTTGCTAAGTGAGAAAATTGCAGAACTTGCAAAATATCTGCTATTCTAACTTATATTAATAGATGTAGTGAAAAAAATGTGACCATTACAATAGGAATCAGATACAAAAATATAGTAGAAGGGTTTCTGTTAATGTATTTCATTCATAAATAACGATCATCTGTACAACCAATTACTTGACTTCACATAAGTGGCTATCCCATATTTTGAATGGTGGATAGCTTCAACCAGTGTATAACTGGGTATTCCTCCTCTACACTGAAGTTCCAGTTCATCTTTGGTATACATTTCTTGAATATTAACAACATCAATGTTAAGGTCATGCTGTTGTTTTTGCAGATACTGGCATTTGGCAGAACTTATATTTTCAATATTAAGTTGCACAATGCAGACTTGGTGTTCCTCATCTCTAGTTTGAAGGTTCTGAGAAGAGCCATTACTTGTTATGTTTCTGTGCATACTGTATGTCACCTTTAACACTGTTGTTCATTTAGAACCACCTGGGAGTCATGTTTAAGGTAATTAAAGGTAATACCTATGGATGTGAGCAATGTTCAACCCCCAAAGTTTGATTTTACCATGCTGTATAAAATTACCACATGATTAAATAAATAAATTCATAAATAGTAAATCATTCTATCAAGCAGCATCATTAAACAATGTACTATTATAACAGTTAGATTTTTCAGTTATAACAACTTTGTCTGTAATAGGATCACTGAGATTTATGTTGTTTTATAGAATTGAGTTTTATTTAGTCCATTTTCATTAATTACAAAAATTTACTTAACTTAGTTCACACACAATGCAGCAGTAAAATATTTAAAACTAGTTATCTTTAACACGAAGTAAACTGTCGCTTATGATATCAAATTAATTGAAATCTAGTTATCTTTAACACAAAATGAACAGTTACTTTTGATACAATACATGAAAACATTAGGAACTACAAATTATTAACTAATTTGAACTTTACCAGACTCTTCCATAAATAATAGGTATAAGAAGAAATTCAAGTGAGTGTTGTATACTTAAGGGTTGGATAAGTCTTCAATCTTAATAACTCAAGCTCAGTCTGCAGAGCCAGTATTTCATTATGCTGTTTCTGTATTTTTGCAACCATTCTGTTCCGCTTCATTACTGTTTCCAAGCTATTAAGAAAACAATAGTTAGTAAACTTGTTTCTAAATGCAAATAAACTCAATGTCTCTGAAGTGCACATCATTTGATAGTGATGCCTATCCTTGAATTTGCAGCTCAGATGAAAAGTTAGGGGAAGTAATACCATGTTGCAGACTTAGATTTCAATAATTCCATTATAATAGTGAGTACATACATTTACTCTGGCATACCGTTTCTTCCTTCTCATATTCCGTAATTTTGACATATTGAAATAACAGAATGTTTAAAGACTACCTCTCATCAAATGAACACATCAGTGGGACAAGATATCTTAATGTTCACAAATACTCTCAAGAAATTTGAGAAGCAGATTTAAGGACATAAAGATCTTTCCAGATGTCTTGGGCATATCTCTTTGTCTACATTACACAAAATTATCATTGTTCCAATATATAGGCTAAGGTCTAATCAAAATTTAATGGAAATTTTAATTTTGCGGTCTTTATACACTACTGACCATTAAAATTGCTACAGCAAAAAGAAATGCAGATGATAAACGGGTATTCATTGGACAAATATAGTATACTAGAAGTGACATGTGATTACATTTTCACGCCATTTGGGTGCATAGATCCTGAGAAATCAGTATGCAGAACAAGCACCTGTGGCCATAATAATGGCCTTGATATGCCTGGCATTGAGTCAAACAGAGCTTGGATGGCGTGTATAGGTACAGATGCCCATGCAGCTTCAAAATGATACCACACTTCATTAAGAGTAGTGACTGGCATATTGTGAAGAGCCAGTTGCTCGGCCACCATTGACCAGGCGTTTTCAATTGGTGAGCGATTTTCCGTATCCAGAAAGGCCCTTACAGAACCTGCAACATCCTGCTGAAATGTAGGGTTTTGCAGGGATCGAATGAAGGGTAGAGCCACGGGTCGTAACACATCTGAATGTAACGGCCACTGTTCAAAGTGCCGTCGATGGAAACAAGAGGTGAGCGAGACGTATAACCAATGGCACCTCATAACATAACACCGGGTGATATGCCAGTATGGCGATGATGAATACATGCATCCAATGTGGCTGCACGATCTGTTACAGCCATGTGGATAAGATGCCTGTCATCTTGACTGCTAGTGATACGAGGCCGTTGGGATCCCGTATTGCCCTCCTGAACCCACCAATTCCACATTCTGCTAACAGTCTTTGGATTGCGACCAACGCGAGCAGCAATGTCGCAATACGATAAACCGCAATCACGATAGGCTACAATCTGACCTTTATCAAAGTCAGAAATGTGATGGTACGCATTTTTCCTCCTTACACCAGGCATCACAACAACATTTCACCAGACAACGCCAGTCAACTGCTGTTTGTGTATGAGAAATTGGTTGGAAACTTTCCTCATGTCAGCACGTTGTAGGTGTCTACACCGGTGCCAACCTTGTGTGAATGCTTTGAAAAGCTAATCATTTGTGTATCACAGCATCTTCTTCATGTCATGTAAATTTCACACATGTAGCACTTCATCTTCATGGTATAGCAATTTTAAAGTCCAGGAGTGTACATCCCTTTTTCAAATTTCTTCTCTTACCACATTGGTACAAGTGTTCCCGACGTATGTTTCCAATTTCAGCAGTTTTGAACATCAAGTTTAATTTTTATAATAAATAATGTTACACATGTTTGCAAGTATTCAGTGAATTTTTGCTTTCAAGAAAGGGGGATCAAAGAATTTTCTTTGGATGTTGCTTTAAAATGGAATAAAATGCATCACCACATTCAAAATGTTGACTCTGGCTTTTGGTGATGTACTATGAGTAAGTACGACAGGCTGCTTATGAGTGGTAAAAATATTTCAGAAAGGGTTGAGAATAAGTAGAAGATGATAACTGCCATTGATGCTCTGGCACATCAATTATTAATTATAATGTGCAAGAAGTAAAGAAAACATTCCCAGAACGTTGTAAAATTACCAGCAGAGTGGTGTTGAATATCCTTTGATCCTGAAAAGCAGTTTTTTTAATATTCTGGGCATGAATTATGTAAAGCAAAGTTTGTTCCAAAATTTTTGAATTTAAGGAAAAGCAACATCACCTGCACATCACCCGGGAACTGCTGAATGAAGACGAAAATGATCCCGAACCTTTAAGAAGTCTATTACAGGTGACAAAAGATGGACATATGGGTATGGCAATAAAACCAAGGTCCAATCATTCCAATGGAAACATCCTAAATAGTCATGGATGAATCAAGTTCAATTACATGTGAAGATTCCCACTCTTTTCTTCATTTACAATGGGGAAGTGCATTATGAGTTACTGCCTTGTGGTTGCACAATGAATAAGAAG
The DNA here is from genome assembly GCA_026315105.1 of Locusta migratoria. Lineage (NCBI taxonomy): Eukaryota > Metazoa > Arthropoda > Insecta > Orthoptera > Acrididae > Locusta > Locusta migratoria. The sequence goes on from CM048744.1 coordinate 569,909,260, forward strand.
GAATAATATCTAGAAGTTGTGCTGATTGCTAGAAACAATCTAAAGAAATTGAGCAGAAGTGTAGGAAAATCACTTGGCAACTGGAACATGATTATGCACCTGCTTACACCTCAATGCTTGTCAGTGATTCTTTAGCAACAATCAAAACTGTTATGTTGCATTAACCATTGTAATTGTCAAATACAGCCCACCCACCCCCACCTCCCTGTAACTTCATTCTATTCCCGAGGCTGAAGAGAACTATGAAAGAACATTGTTTTGTACCACTGATGAGATAGCATAAGAAGTACCAAAGGAGCCGAAAATCGTAATGAAAAGTAATGCTTCTAAGATTGGAAAAAGCATTGGCACATGTGCATTCTGTCTTTAAGGATTTTGTCTGAAGGAAACAAAGTTAATTTTGATATATAAATAAAGAGTCTTTACAAAAAATAAAAGTTACTGTTACTTTCTGATCACAAAGACAGGATTCTACATCCTACTCACAACAATTCGTGAAAGATGAAATAGTTACCATTTTGATGAAGATCAAGGAGGCAGCTGGCAATGGCATTTTGAAAGTCATTACAGTATTTAGTTTTAATATTTTTTTGAAACAAAATGAAATGTCCAGGGGCAGGGGGTTAGAATTGAGAATTAGGTTTGGAATGGAAGTTTACTTGGATAGCCTAATAGGTTAAGGTGACCGATTTCCCAAACCAGGAAATCCGAGTTCAAATCCCTATGGCTGTTAATGTCAATAAATGGTGTCAGAACAGACACCATATCAATAATTGTAAAATGAAAAGTGAGAGACAAAGGGGATTTCAGAGTGAATTTGGAAGAATAACTGTTGTGTTTAACTAATGGAACCCTAGCATTATATAGGGTGTCCCAGCTATCTTGTCCACCCAAAATATCTCTGGAACAATAACAGTTATTGGAAAATGACTTTCACCGATATCAATGTACGGCTGGGGCCCATGAATGTACATATTTGGAAACATTCTAAAACGAAAGCAAGTTTTGAAGAAAATACATTTGTCAAAATATCACTGCTGATGTATGTTGAAGATACTCCATAACTGTTTGAACTTCTACAAAAACCTGATACTAAACAATATTCTGATGGCACATAGAGTTGAAGTTGATGATCATTTAGCCAATGCTCATTAATACTTAGTACAGAATTTTTACTTTTTCCTATTAGAATACTAAGATCATCTATCTTGTTTTTTAATGATTGGATACTGACATGCCAGAATACAATAGAGTTATTACATAATAACAAGATAACAAGATAACCCACCCCCATGAACCACAGACATTGCCGAGGTGGGGTGGCTTGCGTGCCTCAACGATGCAGATAGCCGTACCGTAGGTGCAACCACAACGGAGGAGTATCTGTGGAGAGGCCAGACAAACGTGTGGTTCCTGAAGAGGGGCAGCAGCCTTTTCAGTAGTTACAGGGGCAACAGTCTGGATGATTGACTGAGCTGGCCTTGTAACATCAGCTAATGTGGCTTTGCCACACGGTTACTGCGAACGGCTGAAAGCAAGGGGAAACTACAGCCGTTACTTTTCCCGAGGACATGCAGCTCTACTGTATGAACATATGATGATGGCATCCTCTCGGGTAAAATATTCCGGAGGTAAAATAGTCCCCCATTCGGATCTCCGGGCGGGGACTACTCAGGAGGATGTGATCATCAGGAAAGACAATACTGGCATTCTACGGGTCGGAGCGTGGAATGTTAGATCCCTTAATCGAGTAGGAAAATTAGAAAATTTAAAAAGAGAAATGGATAGGTTGAAGTTGGATATAATGGGGATTAGTGAAGTTCGGTGGCAGGATGAACAGGATTTCTGGTCAGGTGAGTACAGGATTATAAATACAAAATCAGTTGGGGGTATCACAGGAGTAGGACTGATAATGAATAAGAAAATAGGAATGCGGGTAAACTACTATGAGCAGCACAGTGATCGCATTATCATTGTCAAGATAGATACGAAGCCAACACCGACAACAGTAGTTGTCCGGAATCAGGTTATAAACTGCAAGACATACCCAGGGGCAGATATAGACTCTGACCATAACTTGTTAGTCATGAACTGTAGGCTGAAACTGAAAAAACTGCAGAAAGGTAGGAAAATAAGGAGATGGGACCTAGATAAATTGAAGGAACGTGAAGTTCTGGTGAATTTCAGAGGGAGATTTAGGCAACAATTGACAGAAACAGGGGGAAATAAAACAGTAGAAGAGGAATGGGTAGCATTGAGAGATGAAATAGTGAAGGCAGCAGAGGACAAAATAGGTAGAAAGGCAAGACCTGCAAAAAATCCTTGGATAACACAGGAGATACTAAATTTAATTGATGAAAGGAGAAAATATAAAAATGCAGTAAATGAAACAGGCAAAATGGAGTACAGACGACTAAGAAATGAGATTGATAGGAAGTGCAAAATGGCTAAGCAGGAGTGGCTAGAAGCCAAATGCAAATTTGTAGAAGAATGTATAAGAAGGGGAAAAGTAGATACCGCCTACAGGAAAATCAAAGAGACATTTGGGGACAAGAAAAGCAATTCTACGAATATCAAGGACTCAGATGGGAAACCAGTTCTCAGCAAAGAAGGGAAAGCTGAAAGGTGGAAAGAGTACATAGAGCAGCTCTACAAAGGAAATGAACTTAGAGACGATGTTGTAGGAAGGGAAGAGGAAGTAGATCAAGATGAAATAGGAGATACTATACTCAGAGATGAATTTGACAGAGCCTTGAAAGACCTAGGCCGGAACAAGGCCCCAGGAGTAGATGATATACCCTCAGAGCTACTAAAGTCTCTGGGAGAGCCAGCCATGACAAGACTATTTGAACTGGTGTGTAGGATATATGAGACAGGCGAAATGCCCTCAGACTTTAAGAAAATGTAATAATCCTCATTCCAAAGAAATCAGGCGCAGACAGGTGTGAAAATTACAGAACCATCAGTTTGATAAGTTATGGTTGCAAAATTTTAACACGAATTATCTACAGGAGAATGGAAAAGCTGGTAGAAGCTGACCTAGGGGAAGATCAGTTTGGATTCAGGAGGAACGTAGGAATCCGGGAGGCAATACTCACTTTACGTCTTATCTTAGAAGATAGATTAAGGAAAGGCAAATCTACATTTTTAGCCTTTGTAGATTTGGAGAAAGCGTTTGACAATGTTGACTGGACTACACTCTTTCAAATTCTGAAGTCAGCAGGGGTAAAATACAGGGAAAGGAGAGTTATCTACAACTTGTACAAAAGCCAGACCGCAGTTATTAGACTCGAAGGGCATGAAAGGGAAGCATCAGTTGGGAAGGGAGTAAGACAGGGTTGTAGCCTTTCTCCAATGTTATTCAATTTGTACATTGAGCAGGCGATGAAGGAAAGCAAGGAAAAATTTGGAATAGGGATTAAAGTTCAGGGGGAAGAAATAAAAACATTGCGTTTTGCTGATGACATTGTAATTCTGTCAGAGACAGCGAACGACCTGGAAGAGCAGTTGAATGGAATGGACAGTGTGTTGAAGAGAGAGTACAAAATGAACATTAACAAGAGCAAAACAAAAATAATGGAATGCGGTCTTAGAAAATCAGGCGATGCTGAAGGAATTAGATTAGGTAACGAAACAATGAAGGTGGTAGATGAGTTTTGTTACTTAGGTAGTAAAATAACATGCGATGGTCGCAGTACAGAGGATATAAAATGCAGAATGGCAATGGGAAGAAAAGCATTTTTGAAAAAGAGAAATTTGCTAACATCGAATATTAATTTAAGTGTAAGGAAGTCTTTTCTGAATCATTTGTGTTGAGTGTTGCCTTGTATGGGAGTGAGACATGGACGATAAACAGTGCGGACAGGAAGAGAATAGAGGCTTTTGAAATGTGGTGCAACAGAAGAATGCTGAAGATTAGGTGGGTAGATCTCATAACTAATGAAGAGGTACTGAACAGAATTGGTGAGAAAAGGAATTTTTGGCATACCCTAACTAAAAGAAGGGATCGCTTGGTAGGACACATTCTTAGACATCGAGGAATCGTAAATTTTGCATTGGAGGGAAGTGTGTGGGGTAAAAATCGCAGAGGGAGGCCAAGAGACGTGTATAGTAAGCAGATTCAAGTGGATATGGGTTGCCGTTCTTATGAGGAGATGAAAAGGCTTGCTCAGGATAGAGTAGGGTGGAGAGCTGCATCAAACCAGTCTCCGGACTGAAGACCATGACAACAACAACAACAAGATAACACAAGATAACAAGATGACATTTCTTATGTTTACTCTGTTGTAGTTTAATATGAGAATTCATAATTCAAAATATTAAAGGTGATAACAACATGTTGATAGAAAAAGGGTGAAACACTTATTAAAACCTTGGTGATTTTACTTTGTAAATAAATACCTTCCATGAAAGCCTGCATTCTATGATCTCATTTTCTGTAATTGTTACATATAACTGAGATAATTTATTTTACATGTGAGACTTAGAAAATTCATCATTACTTACAGCCTCTTTGAGTCCAAAGCCTCCTTTGCTTCAGTTTCTAGATCTCTGCTTAACTGCTGTTCATTCACCACTACATTCATCTCCAGAATTTTCTTGTCAAGAGCACCATTTTCCTTTCTGTATGCAGTTATTTTTGCATCTATATCTTTGGCCATTTTATCTAATTCTTTCAACTTTTTTTCATATTGCTGTCAGTAAATAAATTGTACATTTCAAAAAATTAATTATTTGACATGTAACATGTATCAATAAATATTTATTTATTGAAAAACAAATGTCATGAACAAAACTTACATCTTTAATTATTGCTATTTCCTTATCAACTGGAACTAGCCCTTTAGTATCACTGTCACCTCTTGCACTTCTTTTTAAATATTCTTGCATTTCCTTTGTCACCTTTAATGTGTTAGAACATGAAAAGATTAGCACATATGGTGTCCTACAAAACAACAGGCTTGAGTTATGTAAGATATTTAATTAAAATGCATAGTGTAATGAAACAGTAATCATACAGTCACACAAAAATTACCTCGTAAGAAATAACATCTTTTGAACTTTGTGTAAGAACTGGTTTATTTTGAATGGTGATTTATGATGATGTGATTACAGTGGTTCACCTTGGGCATGAGTTATCAGTCTGAAGTGATGTGATCTATATTATTAGATTTCATCTTGACAACTTACAAACAATATTCTTCCCAGATTCCAAAAATAAATTTATTTGAAAAGTGCTGCAATGTTACTTAATGCTCTTTAAATGATAATGTAACAAAAATTACCTGTGATATGATTCTATAGCTTAGAGTGATTTGAGACTACAAACAGTTTTCATCTCTTTCTGTTTCAGCTGCAGGCTGAGATCAAAAAATATTTAATAGATTTGGGTTGTTTTAACATTTCTTTGGTCTCCTCATATTACTGACATTCCAATTCATATTACTGATATTTGATTTCATAGATGCATCAGTCTGCTCTTGATTCGTATCAGTTAATTTGTCGAATGAACTAAGACCTTGTTTTGTAAAAACAAGCTCATGGACTTGAGACTCAATATTTGGCAATATAAAAGAACATATGTTAATGTTTTTAGCTATTTTATTTTCTATAGTATTTAATAATGATCCTGTTTTCCATATTTAGATTTAACAAGAAAAAAGTGTAATAAAAATTTTAAGCACACAACACAATTTTTAAATTTTTATAGTCTAAGTGAAGAGTTTTTCTATGTTTTTGTTAAACATGATAATAGGCAGTTGTTATCAAATATCAATTTTACGCTGCTTTCACATTCAAAACCATGAACTAACTCTGTGGTAACATGCCTGCATTACCACAAGGCACGGGATTGCAGCACAGACACCCAGATGATCCTGCCAGATGGCCATAGTGTTACGGAAGAATAAGTCATTGTCCTGCTGCTGGTTGGCAACACCGTTGCAGCGAGGCGAGCTGCACATGACATTGCATACTGACGCACCCTCTATGACTGCCTGCCATTGAGCCTGGGCAGATGGACCTCAATGACTTCCTCAAGAGCTTTCACCCCAGTTACACCATCGTTAACAAAGCTATTTTAACAGTCTAGTTCAGCTCTCATACATGACTGTTTAGTGTGTTTAGTGCACCTCAAATAGTGATGAGCTCAGTGTAGCATATTATCCAGACAAGACTGTGGATGTGTTTGCAAAAGTGGTGACGACTCGGAAGCACTCATGCGTGTTTTCTCCATTAAGTTCAGGTGGACATTGTTCAGTTGTCTTCGGCAGTTTATGACTGTCAGTTCCATACCATGGCGACCCCACATTCTAACTGGTAAGTGCTATTCCAAATGCTTCTATAATGCCTAACAGACATTCAGCTTCACCTCAAAAAGATGCAATGTGACATCACACATCTGCAGCACTTATTAGCAGGTCTGCAACAGGCAAGTAACCCTGCAAGTGGTCCACCTGTCCCAGTTTTCTGCCTATGATGAGGTGCCGGAAGACAGAGGATTCATACAAGAAGTGATTGTGGCAGCATTTCACAGTGTTTCAGGTAATGAACACTTTTTTGATTAAGACCTTTCTTTGTCTTGAATTCAGCCACAGATGAAATACTGCATGCTTTGCAAACTGACCCCATCAACAGAACTGTCACAGTTGTCACTTGATGACATGTGCAAATTACTGTTTTCTATCTGTACCATGTGCATGTAATTTCCTCTTGGGTGGAATTCTACCAGTGAAAAAAGCAACCTAATTAATCATACAGAGCATGGGCGGTCATTTTATGATGGTTAAACATCGCGAGTCATATGTAGATGTCATAGTGAGGGACACTATTATTTGCTCTGCTCCTGAAAAGGAAGTCAAACAATGAGTACTGTAACTAGATGATCCTTCGCTCAAACAGGTACTGGCGTTAACACAGCCTTATGAGGTTTCTAAGTTGGCAGGACGACAACACGACACATGGGCAGAAGTTGTGGTGGCAAATGCACCACATGGCCTACGGCGCAATTTCCAAACTGCAAATGACGCGGAAATAGTAGTAGTCAGACATATCAATCAACAATCCCCGGTCCAGGCTGCATCTACTCTGGGAAAACAGTCCCCTCTATAACAACTTCCTTTCTGCCCTGCATATTTTAAAAAACATACTAAAGATAACTGTCCTAATTGCTGTGCCCTTTGTGATGCCTGCCAAATAATGGGGCACAATGTTGGGGCCTGCCACTCTTCACAATCATGCACATGGTGACAGGAAGAACAGTATATGGACACTAATGTGATTCACTCGAAGATTTCAAAAAAAAAAAAAAAAAAAATTGTTTATTGTCCTTTCCATCATTTTACAATTGATGCAGCTACAGGTGGATACAGGAGTGAGCCCTTCCTTAATGAACATGCAAATGTACCTACCACTGGGATCCCCACACCCCTCTTTGACAATGCATCGTTTGGTTAACTACACTGGTCAAAACAATTAGGGGATCAGCTGAGATATTTAGGTTCTGAAGAACTGTCATCATCAGAATGATCTAAAATGGTTTGACATCTGTTTGTTGGTTCTACGTAGTGAAGACAACAACATTACAGCAACCAAGCTATTGATAATAATAATAATAAAAAAAAAAAATTGCTGCCGAGGGGGTTGGTGTTGACATGAGTTTACTTTACCAAACAAATTACACATGTAGTAGGGTTCAGATAGTGTAATGGGCAGGTAGTGCAATGCAACAACAATTGACTTACCTGAAGCTGTGGCATTGAGAGCCATAGGAAAGTTGGATGTGGGACAGACACAGAGAGAGGTGGTTGCAGCTATTGGTGTGTCCCAAAGTGTAATATCCATGACCTGGACATGCTTTTAGACAGCAGAAACTGTTAAAAGAAGACAAGGTCAAGGTTGTCCATAGGCGACATCAGCAAGACATGACTATTATCTCTGGGGAACAACCCATCAAGACAGGAGGTTCAATGTAACTCAGCTGCAATGCTCAATATCAACACAATAAGTCCGAAATCACCTTTCAGGAATGTGGCTTCTATGTATGGAGGCCTATGGTGTGTGTCTCATTAAAAACATGACAATGTTTACCAAGCAGAAACTGGGTGGAGGAACATCGGGACTGAAGTTGTAATGAATGGTGCAAGGTTCTATTCACAAATGAGTCAAGATTTTGTGTTCAGCTGGACTATCATGATTCCCTTATCTGGAGAGACTGTGGAACTCGGAACAATCCTGCTAAAGTGCAGTGAACATCACCATATCATGGTGGTGGACAAATGGAGTGGTTATTGGCAAACATACAGGTTATATGTTGTTCAGAATGGCGCTTTGACTGCTCAGAGGTATAGATATGAGATCCTTCAATGTTTTATTGTGCCCTACACTGGTGCATATGAGTTGGGTACCTTTCGGTGGACAACAACACTTGGCCCTACAGAGCTGCACTGGTGGACAATACGCTTGAAGCTGAGGGAATTGAATGAATGGAGTAGTCAATTTCTTCAACAGACTTAAACCCAATTGAGCATGCCTGGGATGCACTTGGCAGACCCATTGCAGCCAGAATCTCCCAAAACGGTTTCAGAAATATATATTGCACTCATGGAAGAATGGCTAAATATCCCTCTAGAGCTGATTGGTAACCTCATACTCTCAATGCCACACAGGTATGCAACTGTAGTTGCCATCTGAGGTGAGCTCACACCATATTGGAGAGTAATGGAGAATGGCTTTTTCAATATTATGATAGCCACATGGTGCCTCACTCCAAGTAAATACCATGTAAACCTTGAGTTAAGAGTTAAGATAGCAAAATATCATACTCTATCACATACAAATTACAACTGTAAGCAATATCTAATCAAAATACATTACCATGTGCATATTGTGTATGATATCTCACCTGATACCCTAATAGTTTTGAGCAGTGTACAATAAGCAGATGATGCCAATGTTGGACAGTTTACAGCAGAAGCCAAATATAAGAATGTAGAAAGATAGTTAACTTTTTAATGGTGGACAGCAGTATTGCAGAAAATCTTTTTGGGTTGGACTTCTTCAATGCTTTTGGGTTCAGGATTACTAAAGATGTGAACTTAGTGTCAGACCTAGTGGCTTTTCCTGTTCTGAATACACTGTATGCCGAATATGCGGCATTTTTTTGCTGGATTTTGGTAAGGCAAAATCAGTGACAGCACATGTGACTGAAAGTTTCAGCACACCCTCACTTTTGTAAATCTTGACCCATTCCACTGGTATTGCATAATCAAGTTAAGGAAGAGCTCAATCACCTCTTGGACTAATCAGTGGGCAATGCCTCTGCTGATCCTCAAGAAGCAGAAAGGAAAGTTGCACCTTTGTAGCAATTATAAGATGACAGTCAATGCATAGTCATAAATAGACTCTTATCCCCTTCTTCACCAGGATGAGCTGTTGGCAAAATTGGTGTAAAAAAGGGGGGGGGGCAATATTTCTCAAATATAGATCTGGCAGAGGCTTACATGCAGCTACCCTGGATGAAGAAACTCAGCAGTTGGTGACTGTAAGCACTCCCCACAGGTTATTCAATTAGTAGCGGTTGGTTTTTTTAAATAGCCAGTAATTTCTAGATCAACTGACTCAAAACATCCCATCCTGTATAAATTATCTGGATGACAATGTGGTGACAGGCCCCACCACCAATCATCCCTTGAATAATTTCAAACCTTGCGGGAATAGTGCCTTAAGTGCAATCTTGACAAAGTGTCAGTTTTTTCAGCCCTACATTGAATATTTGGGACATATAATTTCTCAGGCAGGCATCACACCACGAACCTCCGACATTGAAGCGATTTTTTACATGCCCTGGCCTAATAATGTGACAGAATTGGCATGTTTTCTGGGGAAAATCATGTGTTACAACAAGTTTCTCTCCAAGGCAGCAGACATTGTGTATCCCTTAAATCAGCTTTGCCACAAAGGTGCAGCCTTCCGATAAACTCTTGACTGTGAAATGGCATTTCAGACCCTAAAGAAGTACTAGCACTTGGCTTCCTGCCTAGCCCCCTTTCATCCAAATGCATCTATTGTAGAGGTGGTAGGTACATCATATTACAGGTTGGGAGTGATACTAACAAACTGTGATACCCATGGCATGGAGAGACTGGAGACTGGTCGCTTATGCCTCAAATATGCTGAATGCAGCACAACAGAACTATTCTCAGACTGAGAAAGAGACCCTCACCAGTGTACAAACCTCATAAACATTTCATGTTTTTCTCTATGGCAAAATATTTTTTCATTGGTCATGGACCATAAGCCTCTAGTCGCCATATTCAACACTTCAGCATGCATTCCAGATGGGACTGCACACAGATTGCAGCAGAGAACATTGTTCCTGAGCTGGTGTAACAACCAGATTCACTACCAGTCCACGGATCAACATGCAAATGTGGACACCCTCTTCTGGCTTCTGGCAGGCTTGAACCCAGCTTTTGACAAGGACTGACTCCTTTGCATTTACATTGAAGAATAGACCTAACAGACACTGGATACTTTCCCTATCACAAGGAACCATATAGCAACAGTGGTCTGTGAGGACCTGATCTTCTAGCAGGTTCACCATTTCTTTGGACATGGATGGTCAGAAACCCTGCTACATTGATAGGAAGGACCTAGGAACTCTGTACCTTACCTTCAGCTTCAACACCATGCGCTGGTGGTTACGACCACAATGAACAAGCTGGTGCGACTTCCACTGGGCTTCACTGTGGTTTTTCAACCACTGTTCAACTTACTGCTGCCCCGCAATTGGGCAAGTGTATTTGTTTGGATGGCTCAGCACATGGCTCAGCAATTTTCTCTGGACTTGTTCAATTCGGCCTGGAACAACAAAGCGCAGAGCCACACAATGGACTTCAGCTTTGTGACTCCGAACTTGCAGTCTGGTGCTCAAATGATGAACAGTACTCATGTTTTGCAGGACCATTTAGTGTGGGCACATTCTCAACCAGTGTCAACTGCAGATAGTTCAGTGTACTGTGCTTCTATTCACAGCCTGCCATGGCTCCGCCATGTGCACCAGTGTATCCACGCATGAACCACATGTGGGGACATAGTTTGAGCAGTAGCACACTGTCACAGAACTATATTTCACCTCCTGTGTCTAATGAACTGGCTAGCGGACTCATTCCTGACTCTTCGAGTTCTGTGTTTCATTCAGGACCTTTGTCTCAAGCTCCTTCTGCACCTTTTCTGTGTGTGCAGTTTCGGTTGTGGACAGTGCAGTCCATTCATCTTTCAGATAACCACATATGCAGTGTTTACCCAGTGACTGTATTTTTAACCGTCATACTCAGTCGAGTGATTTCTTGTGTGTGAGGACAGAACAATGTGTTTGATGAGCAGCCACATTCGCCGTGCTGACACGCACCTACTGCACCCCCTTTGGTTTACTGCGTCCGCTTGTGTGGCTAAACACATTGTGTGACTCTCTTAAGCTGACTCATGCTCAATTGCCAATTTCATCGGCACAATTCAGTGCCTCTGTTGCAGCACCTGCCGCACCTCCTTGTGTTTCACTTGTGGCTGCTCCTGCACACTGGCCGATCTCATCGACCCGCCTGGCATTCCTTGTTGCCTCACAACCAAGACACCGCAGCTGTCTTCCTGCACAGAATCCAAAGATGGGCCTCCATTGACCACTCGCTTCCCACTGGAATAGGCACCTCATTACCCATACTGTTTCTTCCATAGTCACTTTGGTGCAGCTGCCAAGAAGTGCTGTCCTCCATGCTTGTACCCAAATACAATTTGTATGGGGGGGAGGAGGGACCTAGGCACCTAGGATCCTAGGATAACAATGCTGCACTCTGATCATCACACTTCCACTTAGGGCGGTCGACTCTGCTTGCACGACTGTTTTTCCGGCACCGGATTCCTCATTGATACAGGCACGGATGTTTCCCTCCTACCCACCACCATGACAACCAGCTCTCTCCCTCTGCATCACCCACTGCTGTGAGCTGTCAATGCCACACAACGGTGCGCAGGTTCAACCCCTTACTCTGTGCATCTCTCACCTGATTGCATTCTCAAATGGAACTTTTTAGTGGCAGATATTTCGGAACCTATTGTGGGCATAGATTTTTTAATGCATCACAAACTTTCACCCAATTTTGTGTGCTGTTCTGTTTCCCACATTCCTCAAACAAACATTTTTTGTGTGATTCGTCGAGCTTCTGCGAGTGCTACTGTTGTTGGTGAATATACCAAATTGTCTGATGACTTTGACACAATTCTGAATAAGTAGCTTGATGAACATAAACAAGTGGTTGACCTCAAGAGTGAATGGCAAAGCATCATATGCCGTCTTTCCCATGCTGAATCGCAGCTGTCTGTGGCCAAACAATGGCTTTCTGCTATGCGGGCGGATTGCAAGGTTAGTACCAGTGTGTCCTCTGGTATTAATGTTCCCATGCCCACTTGTAGGCATAATTGTGCTTCAGACAACCTGCCAAACCTTGCTCCTCGCTCTTATGCTGATGTGTGCAAACAAAACGTGGTTGCCAGGCCAACCACCTCAGTTGTCAAAACTGTATGTGCACTCTGCCCTCCAGTGCCTGCTCTGCACACTATTCACAATTCTCAGCCTACTGACCTGATAACTGAAACTTTATCTTTCCCTGTCTCTAAACAACCTGTCAGTCACCACCCCAAAGGCAAACATAACTCCAACTTTATCTCCGCTGGCAATAATTGTGCTTCTGTTTGAGCTAAAGACTCAAACGTTAATGTTTTCCCACAGTCACACAGTGCTTCAAATGTCCGTGCACCTGCTACCATGGTCCAGTCTCCTGTTTCTATTATGGTGGCGCAGTCTCAGCTGTCCTTCCGACTGCTTCGGCTCACCTGCCATCTTGCGCTGTGCCATGTACGGCGCCACCACCTTCATGGTGGCTGCCACGTCAACTACTATGTCGGCTGATCCGCACACTGCTGCAGCTCAGCCGCCAACCTTCTCGCGCACCCAGATGGTGCCCTTGCTACATGCCATGGCACCCGAGTCAACTACTTTGCCGGCCAACCTGCACACCGCCGCGGCTCAGCCGCCATCTTGCACTCAGGTGGTGCCCTCAACTGCACCGATGGCGTCCGCATCAACTACTCTGCCGGCCGACCCGCACACCGCTGCAGCTCGGCCTTCATAATGCTCGCGCACCCAGGTGGTGCCCTCTTCTGCTCTGACAGCGCCTGCTTGAACTACTCTGCCTGCAGACCCGCATGCCTCTGCAGCCATCTTGTGCCTTCGCAGTTGTGGTGCCTGCAGTGGCACCATAGGATATCACAGCCGGCCAGGACAGTCAGCTGTCGCCTCCAATCCTCATGCCAGCTGTCAGATCGTCCGCCGAATCCGACACACCAGATGCCTCCCCCCTCCTTGCCTCCCGCCCTCAGCAGTGCATTTCTGTAGTAACTAACAGCACAGTCCACAGACTCGGACTCACCAATAACATAACTGTGTATAGCAAATTACGCCACCACTGTTCTGAAAAATTCATGGCCGTGGAAGCACAGATTGCAGAATTACTAGAGGCAGGCATAATCAAATCTTCTAGCAGTTGGTTCTCCTTCATTCACTTAGTACAAAAAGCAATGGTTCTTGGAGAATGTGTGGGGACTGCTCACTGCTAAAATGATCATGGACAAGTATCCTATCCCTAATGTAGCTGATTTCACTCATGCTCTTGCTGAAACTAACATTTGTTCTGTGGCAGACTGCAAATGGGCGTACCTTCAGATACCCATGGCTCCGGAGGATGTTTAGAAGACTGCATCACAACTTCAATAGGTTTACACGACTACTTCATGCCATTTGGACTGGCAACGCTTCATCACTGAGATTCTCCTTCCCCTAAAGTTTTGTTTTGTTTACTTAGATGACATTTTACTATTCAGTACTCTGTTGAGGATAGGAAACTGCATTTACAAATTCTCTGTGACGCTTTGGCCAAGGCAGGAATTAAGTTGAATCACAGCAAGGACCAACTGCATCTACTTTCCGTTAAGTTTCTGGGGACACTGTTTCATCTGAAGGCATTTCCTCCCATCGAAAAAGGTCAATGCCATCAAGGAATTATTATCGTCAGCACTTACCCAGTGCTGATGACATTCAAGCCCCCCTTACTGATGGACTAGCAGGCAGAATACCTCGGGCACCCACGCCATCTCTTGGACCCCTATGATCTCCGAGGCTTTCTCTTCCCTTAAAGACCTTTTATCAAATGCTATTACTATCACTCACCCTCACCATGAGGTGGACAACTTCATTACTACTGATGCCAGCGACACTGGCATTGGTGCCATTCTTAGCCAATCCCTAGATGGCGCTATCTCTCCTCTCCAGTTCTTCTCTAAAAAATTAAATCATGCTCAGAGAAAGTATTCGGACTTCGACCAAGAACTCCTTGCCATTTACGAGGCCTTTAAGCAGTTCCAATACGAGATTGAGTTGCCGTCATTGACACGTCCTCACTGACAACAAACCTCTGGTCGCCGCAATGCAAAATCCACCAGCCACTCCTCCTCCTAGACGCTTCCGATACCTAGATTTCATCTCTCAGTTCACCACTGAGGTCAGGTTCATCAAGGGTGCTGACAACATTGTAGCCGACTTCCTCTCCCGAGTCAATGCCATGTCCTTCCTGATCGACCTCTCAACCCTTGCCATTCTCCAATCAGCTGATGATGAGCTTATGCAACTAGTTTCTGATCATTCCTCCTCCCTCCACCTCATCTGAACCTCTTTTCCTGAAGTGATAAGCAAAATTTGGTACGACGATTCCACAGGCAAGCTTTGCCCCTTCATCCCGTGCCCCTTACAGCGTGAGGTTTTCCAAAAGTTTCACGACCTCGCGCACCCTGGCATCCACTACATGACCAGACTTGGCACTGAATGTTTCATCTGCCAAGACTGTCAAGCTTGGTCTCAGGCCTGACTTCCCTACCAACACAATAAAATCAGCTCCCATAGCTCCCCTCCTTTAGGCTCTTTCCTCATTCGTGTGGGCAGATTTCAACATGTCCACAATGACCTCATCAGCCCTCTTCCTCTGGCTGATGGTTTCTGTTATGTCTTGTCGACCATCGATCGAACGACCCGCTGGGATGAGGCCACCCCTCTCAGCAACATCATGGCAGAGACAGTGGCTAAAGCCTTTTTTCATTCTTGGGTTTCTCGTTTCGGCTGCCCCTTTGTCATCACCACAGACCAAGGTCGCCAATTCAAATCTGCAGCATCAAATGCATCCACATCACCACCTACCACTCCCAAACCAATGGGCTGGTAAAGCGGGTGCACAGAACACTAAAAACTTCTTTCCATTGCCACAACTCTCTATGGATGTAGGCTCTGCCTCTCATTTTGCTTGGATTACGATTGACCTAGAAAGAGGACCTCCGTGGCACTGCGGTCGAATTTGTCTGCCGACAATCCTTACTTTCACCTGGTGAACTCATCTCCCCCTTTCCCATTCCTCACTCCTCTGACCTCCCCACCCTGGTAGGCTGGGTGCATCAGCATTGCACAAGGATCTGTCCTCCACCTCCCTCCAGTCATTCTCCCCCACTTGGAACCTCGCTAGTTCATCATGCTACAGGACGACATGGTCTATCCTCTGCTCAGCCCTCCTTATTCAGGCCCTCATTAGGTGCTCAGGCACTCGCCCAACACCTTCACATTACTCATCAATAGCTCTCTCACCACTGTGTCAGTAAACCACATTAAACCTGCTCATGTCGAGCCCTCCTCCTCCCCTCATAACTTTCAAGTCAGATACATTTCTTACAGCCTTTTCGTCCTCTCTGTCATCTCCTGCTGACACGCCCCTCATGCTCGAGTTGCCTCTTCGAGTCCTCCTACCCCTCCACTTCCTCTTTGTCCAAGGTCTCTCCACACTGTCCCACCTTCCCCTTCCGAGGCTTCTGCATTCGACCTCTCCTGAGGTCCTGGTCCTGGAATTCGAGGTTTCTATCCCTCCAGAACTCTCTTCCAACACTACAATTATTTTGCAGGGAGGCTCGATATTTATCATATGTATGGCCACCAGCACTTATTCCCCTCCCCACCAATTTAGGTGCGACTTATTGAAGTGTTTCTCCTCTCCTACTTCATTTAATTTGGATGCCACACGAGCCTTTCTGCTTCCCTTGGGTGTGGTTAGAGTGGTACTTTCCCTCCTGCCTGCGCAACCCTCAGCCTCACATCAGCTGGTGTGTTGGGTTCAGCAGCCCCCTCACCTCAGGGACTTTGAGGGTTTTGGCCCCACTGCTTGCCACCTACATGGACCATTGCCTCTTCGCCACTGCCAGACAACTCCATGAGCTGTCCATCACCTGGACTCAATGCACACAACCATTGCCAGCTGTCGCCCCACGCTCCGCCGTCACCTCAACATGAGTACTCTGTTCTGCGGGGGAGAGGGGGGAGGGGGGGAGGGGGTGGCAGCGATAGCCATAATTGACTGTGCACAAACAATTTCATCTTTATGATTATCTCTGGGTGAGGTGCTTTTCAGGTGCCAACAAAAATCACAGTTAGTCTGTGTTACGCTTGTGAACTGTCGGTTTAATAAAGTAAGTAAGTAACTTTGTTTTATTTGTCCTGTAGATCAAACATTTGTACAGTAGAGCACACAACGATATAGGACAAGTCACTAAAAATAAAACACTTTTGTACTTTCTACAATAAGGCAAATGGTGCTATAAAAATTAAATTAAGACTAAGGACATGGAGTTACATACTTCACATGGCAGAAAAATATATGCAAAATAATTATAAGCAGAAGAAGTACAGTACTCATTTAAATTAATCAAAGTATTTATAAGGAGAAAATAGTAGTTCTTTAAATTATCATGGATAATTTAGTATGCAAATTCTTTTAGCTGAAACATATTACATTAGTAAAAGTGTAATCCACAGGATTTGCAAAGTTACCATAATAGATTAATGTTTCAATTTAGCACAGGAAACTTTGTTGCACAGTACATACAAATAAGACATTATGTGTAAATCTTATAGCTATGACATATCAGTTCACAGATATTACTTAGAATTTTGTCTCCAGAAATTCCTGAATAGAAAAGAAACAGTGATTTAGTAATAGTTCCTTTAATTTAATTCTCATTGTTTTTGGATTTTTGATTGTTTTTAAGCCTGGAGGGAGGTGGTTATGAATTTTGATGCCCATATACGTAGCCGCATTAGCATATAGTTTAGTGTTGTGAGGTATAATCTACAGGTGGGTTTTATTTCTTGTGTCATGTGTGTGGCAGTCAGCATTTCTATCGAGGGATTCCAGATATTGGATTGTACAACAAGCCACTTCCAGTATATAGAGACATGGGAGTGGGAGTATTTTTAGCTTTTTGAACAGTGGTTTGCAGTGTTCAAATATTTTTTTCAAAGTTATTAATCTAACCACTTGTTTTTGAATTTTCAAAATTACAAGGGATTCAGAACTACTTCCCCAAAAGATCAAGCCATAGCTCAAAATGCATTCAAACAGGGCATGGTATATCAGCTGACTATATCTTTGATTGAGCATGTTTTGTTGAGTTTCTGTGACAAGGCCTCAATGTGTAGTTTCCAGTTTCCACTTATGGTAAGTTGAAGAAATTTGGTGTCCTGTCTGTTAACAATGGAGTCTTTGCCAATGGCTACTGCTGCATTACACGGCGCGTGTGAAAATTCATGCTTACAGTTTCCTGTGTATTTATGAGTAATCTATTTGCTTCAAACCAAGATTGTAATTGACCAGTGGTTTCATTGATTGCATCTTGCAATATGTTGACATTACCGATAATCAGGATATTTGTATCATCGGCATACAGAAAGGAGCTGG
This sequence comes from Locusta migratoria, assembly GCA_026315105.1. Classification (NCBI taxonomy): domain Eukaryota; kingdom Metazoa; phylum Arthropoda; class Insecta; order Orthoptera; family Acrididae; genus Locusta; species Locusta migratoria. Next base: position 569,927,139 of record CM048744.1, read on the forward strand.
CATCAGGTATGTGTTCTGGGAGGTCATTGGTGAACAAAAGTGTTGATACACAGACAAGTGTATTTTCTGGAGGCTCACAACCCTGTGAAAAACTCACAACATCATAAATATAGGAATATACCACAGCCTCCTGAATATCACTCTTCTAGGAATTTAAACAGTAAACAAATCAAAATTATGTAGGTAAATGTAATATTTATCACAAGTAAAAGCAAATGTTTATGGTATCTAATTAATTTTGAAGAGCTGAAAAACTTATGTTACCTCCCTACCTTAACACTTTCAATTGTTTTCAGTTCATCTTGCAAATCTTCTATCTTCATACACATTGTCTTGTGTTCCCATTCAAGACAAATGTTACCACGGCGAAAATTAGTAGCTTCATGCATTGCATCAAGTTTTTTCTTTCCTGCTTCCTATTGAACAAATAATATTAATAACATCTTCACAAACATTTTTTAGAACATTTCATTTTGTGGAATGCATGTACTGGGTGATTTTGTTCAATAATAAAATATCATAAAAACTACTGTGCTACATTAAGAAAAAATATTAAAAAATCCAGAAGCATATGCATCATGTCTCTGAGATTAGTTCCTCTAATAATAAAATTAAAACAATTTGAAATATTATTAAAAGGGAAACAGCAACCAAGAGCATAGGAAGGGGGTATTACCATCAAAACAAATGAAACACTTTAGTAACAAATTGTCAGAAGTTGAAAACACTTGTAATGATTACTTTTCAAATGTTTTAGAGAAAATAGGATCAAAATATTCATTAGAAGTAAGGCAGTTAATGGAAGAGGCGATACCCACACAATCTGAAATTCCACCCACCTCTCCTTCAGAAATTAGGAAAATAATAAAGTTTCTCAAGAGTAAAAGGTCACATGGAATTGATGGCATTTCCAGCAGGGTATTAAAAGCTTGATCCCAAGTGATACATAGAATTCTCAGTCATACATGTAATACCGCTTTAAAGCAGGATATTTTCCTGGATAGACTGAAATATGCTGTCGTTAAACCTTTGCTTAAAAAAGGGGATACATCTGATGTCTACAACTAACACCCCATCTCACTTCTGACAGCTTTATCAAAAAATTTTAAGTTGCTTCACATATTAGTGAAACCTGCTGAAAAATGCTCCTGCTGGAGCACAGTAAATGCAAATATGTTCTCTGACACAAAAGTGTGGAACCAGCTACATCACTCCTCATTCTGACTTCCTCACCAAAAATTTTGGCATGCGAACATATTCGCACACTTTTAGCACATAACTTTGCGCCCAGTTAAGCCGTTATAGTTAGGAATGTCGCCTCACTGTCAGTGTCTATATATGTCTCTGTCTGTTTGTTTGCTGTCTCTCTCACTGCAGCTTTCTGTCTGTGTCAAACTTTCAATGTCTTCATCCATTTCCCTCGCGATTTCTCATCGCTGTCTGTTTCTGCCACTTTCATTGTCTCCCTACCCCACTGACGTTGTCCCATTCACTTCCTGTCCTGTTGCCAGTATCCTTTCTTTCTCACTTAGAGTCGGCTTCCATTGTCTTCAATCATAGTTGTCTCCTTTACTCATATGTCCATGTGGATGGTGTGCTTGGGGTTTGAACTGTAGACAGCAAAACTTTAGCGTGCGGTTACTGGGGATTGAAAAAATTGGAGAAATTGTTTCATGCTATAGTATTGGAGAGCTGCACGCTCATGCTTTATGTATGGTCTCAATTTGTCTCAGTTTCCCACTGTTTTCTCTTTTGCTACAATTTCTGCTATCTGCATCTGTTTTTGCCACTGTTCCTGAATTTCGGCATCTAGTTTCACTTCCCACTGCTGTTTTCATGCATATGCCTTTCTCCTGAACTGACACTTTCTCAGTTCCATCATACATGGCTCTCTCTGCCTGTTGCACTGTCTCTGTCCTACTCACATTCAGCCAAAAAAAAAGCTCAAATATGTTTGTATGCCATAACTTTTGGTGAGGAAGTCAGAATGAGGATTCAGGCAGCTGGTTCCACACTTTTGTATCAGAGAACATATTCACCTTTTCTGTGCTCCAGCAGGAGAATTTTTCTGCTGGTTCTCATCTTATTCCCGTTACATTAGAGTGTACTGCTTATATAACATGAAATCAATGGTGAGTAAAATTTGGATAGTATTTTATATGTCTTGATACAAACCAAATTGACTATGTAGTAATTACTTTCTGAAAAGAGCTTCACATTCAGATGATTGCTAAACACCCTTAACTATTTCAAAGAACATTGTTAAACACTATCAATATTGTTCCTTAAAAACCATGTAAATATTTTCCAGTACAGCTGAGAATTTAGTTTTATATGATGTTGTTATTTCATGATAATTCAAGTCGTTCACGTTGATCCAACCATTATGATGACGAATTTTGCATGTCCAGTGGCCTGAAAGATGTGAATGAAGATGAAATATCAAGGGTTTAATAACATTGGCCGAAATGATTCTGTGAACCTATCTGTTCACAATGACTCTGGCGTTCCTGACGATGCACTGTAAGCTTGTAAAGTAAATTAAATGAAAAAGAAAGTGAATGCATCAGAAACATTTTAAGATGGTAATGATTACCTTAAAAGCTTTAGAGATGTGATGCTATCTTACTTTTCTGCGATTAGTTGTGTCATCATTTGTCATACCTTGAGACATATTAAGTTTTTTATAATATTTGTCAAAAAGGCAGTAACGTTTAACTGTTTTAAAGAGATATTACAAGTGATCTGCAATTAACAGAGACATTCTTGACTTTTTTTCCAAGCATGGAAGGATTATTATTATGCAAATACTCATATTATTCGAAAACTCGTGGAATGCAGGGGAGGTAGCAACGTTCGCCTTTTTGTGAAGAAACAAATTATATTTGATACATACATTTAACAGGGGGAATTTGAGGGGTAGCTCACCACAAAGAGTTCTTCGTTAGACACAATTTACAGTGATAAGTTATTAATATACATATCATCAAAACTACAAACTTTTTCAATGCAGCCTCAATTAACACCAATATGTAACCGGTGTAACGTCGTAACTGCAGACTGTTTCGTCACAGACCCGATTTACGGAAATAGATTAGATTAGATTAATACTTGTTCCTTAGATCATGTATACGACATTTCGTAATGATGTGGACCGTGTCAGTTTAGTAAATTTTGTCTATACTTGACAATCTATATTTAAAGAATTTTTTTTGTAAATTTTTTATTATTTTTTTAAATTTTTTTTATTTTTTTAATATATTTTTTTATGTTTTATCTAAAAATTCATCTACATTGTAGAAGGAGTTGCCATTCAGAAATTCCTTTAATTTCTTTTTAAATACTAGTTGGCTATCTGTCAGACTTTTGATGCTACTTGGTAAGTGACCAAAGACTTTTGTGGCAGCATAATGCACCCCTTTTTGAGCCAAAGTTAGATTTAACCTTGAATAGTGAATATCATCCTTTCTCCTAGTGTCGTAGCTATGCACACTGCTATTACTTTTGAATTGAGTCGGATTGTTAATAACAAATTTCATGAGTGAATATATATATTGTGAAGCTACAGTGAGTATCCCTAGATCCCTAAATAAATGTCTGCAGGATGCTCTTGGGTGGGCTCCAGCAATTATTCTGATTACACGCTTTTGTGCAATGAATACTTTTTTACTCAATGTTGAATTGCCCCAGAATATGATCCCATATGAAAGCAGTGAATGAAAATAGGCGTAGTAAGCTAATTTACTGAGATTTATATCACCAAATTTTGCAATGACTCTGATAGCATAAGTAGCTGAACTCAGACGTTTCAGGAGATCTTCAATATGTTTCTTCCAATTCAGTCCCTCGTCAATGCAAACACCTAAAAATTTTGAATATTCTACCTTAGCTACAGATTTATGTTCAAAGTCTAAATTTATTAATGGTGTCATGCCATTTACTGTATGAAACTGTATATACTGGGTTTTATCAAAGTTTAATGAGAGTCCATTTGTAGAGAACCACTTAATGACTTTCTGGAAGATATCATTTACAATTTCATCAGTTAATTCCTGTTTGTCAGGTGTGATAGCTATACTTGTATCATCAGCAAAAAGTACTAGCTTAGCATCTTCATGTATGCAGAATGGCAAGTCATTAATATATATTAAGAACAGCAAAGGACCAAAGACCGAACCTTGTGGGACCCCATTTTTAATAACTCCCCAGTTAGAAGAATTAATTGTCTCATCTACATCGTGTGAACTGCTTATTTCAACTTTCTGCACTCTTCCAGTTAAGTATGATTTAAACCATTTGTGCACTGTCCCACTCATACCACAATACTTAAACTTATCTAGAAGAATCCCATGATTTACACAATCAAAAGCCTTTGAAAGATCACAAATAATCCCTACTGGTGATGTCCGGTTATTCAAAGCATTTAATATTTCATGGGTATACCCCTGCGGAAAAACATCCAACAGCTGGTGCTTCATTTGATCAGAAAAGCAACAATTAGCATAACAAATTAAGATTATGTTCTTTACAGGAAATGCTCAATATGTTCACCATCATTCCTCATCAATAGCTGTAGTCGAGATATAATGTGAACAGTACTGTAAAGCATGTCTGGAGTTATGGTGAGGCATTGGCATCGGATGTTGTCTTTCAGCATCCGTAGAGATGTCGGTTGATTACAATACACTTGCAACTTCAGGTAACCCCAAAGCCAATAATCACACAGACTAAGGTCTGGGGACCTGGGAGGCCAAGCATGACGAAAGTGGCAGCTGAGCACATGATCATTTCCAAACAACACGCGCAAGAGATTTTTCTTGCATCTAGCAATACTTTTTTTTTTGTTCTAATAAAACCCCATGTCATTCCAAGCATGTGTGTCAATTTTTACCTTTCTATCTACATTATTCCATGATTTATCAAGTTTTAAAATTTATACTGACTTTTTGCTCACCTGGTATATTAATGACTTGCCTTTCTACAGTCACGAAGATGCTAAGCTAGTTCTTTTTGCTGATGATACAATTATAGCTATCATGTCTGACCAACAGGAATTAACTGATGAGATTGTAAATGATGTCTTTCAGAAAATTTTTAAGTGGTTCTCTACAAATGGACTCTGGTTAATCTTTGATAAAACCAACTATATACAGTTTCATACAGTAAATGACATGGCATCATTAATAAATTTAGACTTTGAACAGAAATCTATAGCTCAGGTAGAAAATTCAAAATTTTTAGGTGTTTGCATTGATGAGGGATTGAGTTGTAAGAAACACATTGAAGATTTGCTGAAACATTTGAGTTCAGCTATTTATGCTATCAGGGTCATTGCAAAATTTGGATATATACATCTCAGTAAATTAGCTTACTATGCCTATTTCCATTCATTGCTTTTATATGGAATCATATTCTGGGACCATTCAACATTGAGTAAAAAAGTATTCATTGCCAAAAGTGTGTAATCAGAATGATTGCTGGAGCCCACCCAAGATCATTCTGCAGACATTTATTTAGGGATCTAGGGATCATCTCTGTAGCTTCACAATATATATATTCACTCATGAAATTTGTTATTAACAATCTGAACCAATTCAAAAGTAATAGCTGTGTGCTTTGCTACAACACTAGGAGACACTAATTTTCAGCAATATTTTCTATTGTCACTTAGGAGAGGAGGAAAGAGAAAGAGGACAAAAGGAAAAGGTTACACACAACCCAGGCCATAAGGTAAAAATGGTGATATGTAGAAGTCAAAGATATTGCATAAGTACTGAGCAATGCCAATAGAAACTAAAGATGATATATATCAAAAAGTAAAGCAAAGTCAACTGAATAATGCTGGAGTGAGGGGGGGGGGGGGTGGTGGTGATTAGGTTAAATATTTCTAATTAATGAAGACATGAATGATATAGAAACATGCACATATGCACATTCATGAACATATGCAAACACACACACACACACACACACACACACACACACACACACACACACACAAATATGTAACAAGAGGAAGGGAGAAGAGGTGGTCAGAAATCAATAATGAATAAATGAATTAAGGATCGCTGGGTGAGAGGTTAATGTAAGTTTAGGCCAGGGCTAAGGTAGGCCAATTTGTTGGTGGTCATACCAACATAAAAAGCTGTGCAGTGAGTACCATAAATGTCACTTGGTAGATGGTGTAGGTTTCTCCTGTGGTAGGCTCGGAGTAGGAGGTTGTAGTTAGGAGGATGTATGAGACAGGTTTTTCAATGGTAGGAACCATTAAGCAGAGAGAGTGGTTTTGGGATTTGTAAGGTTTGATGGGCAGGTTGAGGTAATGGCAAAAGGCTTCTCTGAGCGGTGTGAGGAGGATTTTTTGGAGGGATGATCTCATTTCAGGGCATGACTAGAGAAAGTCAGAACCTGAGAGAGCAATTTTCTTAAGGCATTCTTGCCTGGGATGGTAAAGGATGAGTAAGAGGATGATTCTGGATGATTGGAGGTTAGGAACATTGTTACTGGAAGAGGAGGAATAGACTGCTCAGGAATCTGCTTACAGACAAGGTCTGTATGGTAGTTGCAGAGAGGAAAGCATTGGACAGGTTGTTGTTGGTGTAGATGGTGAGGGGTTCATAATTGGATCAGATATCTTTGCCATGGATGTCTACGCTGTAGGAAAGGGATTGTTTGATATGGAAGCATGACAGCTAAATATAACAATGGGAAAGCCAATTGGAATATCAATGCCTATCTGCTGGTGAATTACCAGATGAAAGTGGTATGCACATTAGTCATTTATATAAAAGGAGACCCAAGTGATGTCTTAAGCTATAGGCCTATCTCCATTAACCTAGTGGTGGATAGGGTGATGGAATCTCTAATGAAACACCAACTCTAACTTATTTTGAATAAAACAACCTCTTTAATGATATGCAGCATGGTTTTCAGAAGGGTAAGTCTATGACAACAGCTGTTCTAGACCTGATTACGAAAATAAACCAAGCATTTGAAGAAAGAGAGTCTGTAGCCCTTGTACTTTGTGATTTAGTAAAGCCTTTGATTGAAATCCACATAAGATCCTACTTTGTGAAGTAAAATCCTTCAGGTTTGGAGGAGCTACCCTGGCAACCCTCCATTCCTATCTAGCTGACAAGATGTCAGTTAATAGAACAGTCCAATGTGAAGAGAAATTGCAATATTGTGTACCTCAAGGATCTGTACTAGGGTCTCTGTTATTTCTAATTTTTGTTAATGACATAAGCTTAAATGGTCACATTTTGCAGTTTTCAGATGACACCATACTGTTTGCTAGTGAAAATAATGACATACCGGTGATGCAACAAGCTAATGTTTTGTTCAACAAAGCCAAGGAATGGTTTAATATTAATAAAATGAAAATAAATGAAACCAAAACACAGAGGACGGCACATAGCCTCAGTGACATTGGATCACTGGATAATGGTGGAGCAGTTAAACTTCTGGGATTCTCCAGTTGCAGAAAATTAACTTGGAAAGAGCACACTATGCATGTGTGTCAAACTGTCATGAGTTCTGTACCTATTGAGAAAACTGAAAAGTGTCAGAACAATACCTGCTAACTGTTTACTATGCATTATTCCACAGTCATATTAACTACAGAGAGCTGCTATGGGGCCATGCTGCAGGGTGCAGGAATGTCCTACTGTTGCAGAAAAAAGCAGTTAGGATAATTACCTCCAGTAAAAATATGGACCACTGTAAACCTATCTTTCCTAAGCTAGGTGTTATGGCTGTTTACAGTCAATAGTTGAACAACTGCCTCATTCACATGAAGCTGAATCAAAACACTATTAGTATGAGACTTCACATTAATCACTGCAACACCCAGAATAAGGACTGTATTCAACCAGAAACCAGGTTTTAAACTGTAAGACATATGCAGGGGCAGATACAGACTCTGATCATAACTTATTCCTAATGAACTGCAGATTAAAACTTAAACTGTACAAACTGAAGAAACCAGAGGTGGCTGAGAGTTTCAGAGGGGGCATTAGGCAAAGATTGGCTGAAACGGGGGGAAATAATACAGTACAAGAAGAATGGGTAGCTCTGAGAGATAGGGTAGTGAAGGGCACAGAGGATCATATAGGCAGAAGGACAAGGCCTAATAGTAATCCCTGGATAACACAGGATATACTGAACTTAATTGAAAGGAGAAAATTAAAAAATGCAGCAAGTGAAGCAGGAAAAAGGGAGTACAAATGTCTGAAATATGAGATTGACAGGAAGTGCAGCCTAGCTAAGCAGTAGTGGCTAGAGGACTCATGCAGAACCGTAGAAGAATGTATAACTAGGGGAAAGATAGATACCGCTTACAGGAAAATAAGAGAGATATTTGGAGACAAGAAAAGCAGGGTATAAATATCAAGAATTCAGACGGAAAACCGGTACTAAGTAAAGAGGGGAAAGCTGAATTGTGGAAGGAATATATAGAGGTCCAATACAAAGAAAATAAACTTGAAGGCAGTATTCTAGAAGTGGAAGACCAAGTGGAGAAAGATGAGATAGGTGATATGATACTGCGAGATGAATTTGACAGAGTACTGAAGGATATGAGTTGAAACAAGGCCCCTGGAGTAGATGATATTCCGTCTGGACTGCTCATATCGTTAGGAGAGCCAGTCATAAAAAAATTGTTCCACCTGGTATACAATATGTATGAAACAGGGGAAATAGCCTCCAACTCCAAGAAGAATATTGTAATTCCAATTTGAAAGAAAGCAAGTGGAGACAAATGTGAAAATTACAGAACTATCAGTTTAATAAATCATGGTTACAAAATACTAAAATGAATTATTTACAGACGAATGGAAAAATTTGTGGAATCAAACCTTGGGGAAGATCAGTTTGGATTTAGGAGAAATGAAGGAACATGGGAGGCAATACTCACATCACGACTTATCTAAAAAGCTAGGCTAAGGAAAGGCAAACCTACATTTTTAGCATTTGTAGGTTTGGCAAAAGCTTTTGACAATGTCAACTGGAATACATTCTTTCAAATTCTGAAGGTAGCATGGGTAAAATATAGGGAGCGAAGTGTTACACTCAACTTATACAAAAACCAGATAGCAGTTATTAGAGTCGAATGGCAAGAAAGGGATGGGGAATGGTGTAAGACAGGGTTATAGCCTTTCCGCAATGTTGTTCAGTCTGTACATTGAGTAAGCAGTGAAGGAATGCAAGGAGAAATTTGGAGAGGGAATTAAAGTTCAGGGAGAAGAAATAAAAACTTTGCAGTTTGCCATTGACAGTAATTTTGTCAGAGGCTGCGAAGGATCTGGAAGAGCATTTGAATGGAGTGGACAATGTCTTGAAAGGAAGATGTAAGATGAACATTAACAAGAGTAAAATGAGGGTAATGTAATGTAATGTCAGAAAATCAGGAGTTAGATTAGGTAATGAGACAATAAAAGTAGTAGATGAGTTTTGTTATTTGGGTAGCAAAATAACTTCTGATGCCCAAAGTAAAGAAGATATAAACTGCAGAATGGCTATGGGAAGAAAAGCATTTCTGAAGAAGCAAAATTTGTTGACATCCAATATTAGTTTAAATGTTAGGAAGTCCTTTCTGAAAGCATTTGTCTGGAGTGTAGCATTGTAGGGGAGTGAAACGTGGATGATAAGGGGTTCAGACAAAAAGATGATAGAAGCTGTTGAAATGTGTTGCTACACATGAATGATGAAAATTACATGGTTAGATAATATAACTAATGAGGAGGTGCTTAACCGAATCAGGGAGAAAAGGAGTTTCTGGCACATCCTGACTAAGAGAAGGGATAGATTGGTAGGACACATTCTGAGACATCAAGGAATTGTCAACTTAGCATTAGAAAAATGTGTGGGGAAAAATCATAGAGGGAGACCAAGGGACGAATACACTAAGCAGATTCAAAAGAATTTAGGTTGCTAAATGTATTCTTAGATGAAGAGACTTGCACATGACAGGGTAGTGTAGAGAGCTGCATCAAACCAGTCTGCACACTGAAGACCACAACAACAGTTGAGCAAAGGTGTCATTTGCACTAGACCTGATATGGTTTCCCTGTCACAGCTGTGAAAATGTTCAACACTTTGCAGTCTGGATGTAAGCTATGCTCACAGTCTGAGCACTACACATTGCATGACGAGCCATGCTCGCAGTGACACAAAAAAATCCACAGGAAACTAATTAGGGGCTATACTTGCAGTTCGTGTGTTTTGTTGTGCAGCTTTTCAAGTCCCCCCCCACTCTCTCCCCATACTCCTCTACACCTCCCTTTTATCCTCTTTCGTCCCTTCCCTTCACTGTATTCAATGTAGCATCTGACAAAGGGTAACTATCATCGCCACCCCTTCCGCTCCCCTCCTCATTCACAGTGAAGATGCTTGTGGCACTGGACATGGTGGTTGTGTGTGTATAAGTGGTTGTCTATGTATAGTTGTCAGTGCAGGAATAGTAAAGAATATTATACAACATGTTGGCTTTGACCAGTGACGTCATATACAAAACAAAGATATGGACATAATAATATTTGAACATCTTATGTCTATCAAGAAACATATCCAAGATAATACTATAAACGACTTTACAGATATATAATTATTTGCTAGTTTAAGAAATATGCATCATATTCTTGACTTGAGCAGGGGGAGGTCACGTCTGGTTTACAATACAATTTTTAAATGGTACCATATTTCAAGAGATATCTGTATCATATTCATGGCTTGAACAGGGGGAGATCAAGTATAGTTTACAACAAAAATTTTAAATGAAACCATATGTCTCTATTTTAAAAGATATCTGTATTGTATTCTTGACTTGAGCAGGGCGAGGTGAAGTCTAGTTTATGATACAATTTTTAAATAATACCAAATTATGTTATTTCATGAGATATCTGTACCGTATTCTTGACTTGAGCTGGGAGAGGTCAAGTCTAGTTTACAATTTTTAAATGTTACCAAATGTCAGTATTTCATGAGATATATGTGTCATATTCTTTTCTTAATTGGGGGATATTAAGTAAAGAATCCAATACAGATAGCAATTGCAAAGTCATTAGTAGATTTCTGGCCATCTAATACATTATGTAAGCAATTATACATTTATTATTATCAATTTCCAAATTAAAATATTTTTTTAATTAGGACAAACTTGTCCAATCAGTTTAACCAAGAACGAATCAAGCTATCAATTGTCTTTCTTTAATAAAATCAACAACCGTATGCAAATAATTCCACGTCTTTGATACAAAAATTTAATATCATCCTCATATATATATATGCTTCATTTATATACTTCTTACTGATGACATCATTGGTCAAAGCAGGATGGTTGTATCATAAACTTGACTTGACCCAACAGAGTGTTGTGTGAATGTATGTGTTTCTTTTTCTGATGAAGGCCATTGCCAAAAGTTTAAGTTGTCTGAATGCGGTTGTCTATTTTGTGTGCCTGTTGGCAGCTCAGTGAGCCTCTTTATGCTGAGTTTCTATCCATCCTCCATAATTGACAGCTAAGCATAACTTAGTTTTGTTAGCCCACAAATGATTCTGAAATATTCTGTTGCTGTTCGTTGCCAGCTCATGGTGTTGTGACCTCATGCTACCAGTGAGTTCAGTTGTAATTCCAAAATCTTACTCAGTGGTTAACTGAATTACAAGTTACCCCATTACACTGAGCTGACTTATACTGCCTGATAGCAATCAGAATAAGACTTTGTGAAAAAATGTAACATTCATATGCCAAATGTTATTGGTGTACAGCAACCCTCACCTATTTTGAAAGACTCATCCCAAAACTTTTACGATGAGTCTTCATTAGAATTAACTTTGTCTATACCACTCTCTACTGTGCTTGTAGCAGTATCTCCTTTAACAATGAGCCGACCCGAATAGGATCCTCCTTTGACTAACAAGACTTTACACTTACAGTACAGTTTTGGAACATCATTACCTTCATCTAGTGCTAATATGCTAAAGTATAGTGGGTTTGCTACCAAGAATTGTTCCCATGACCCATGCTGGCTAGTCTCTTGATTAGCAGCTGAGGCATTGGTGGATCTGCACTCTATACACAGTTGTATGTATAATAGAAATAAAATACCTGATATAAACACACCACCACTTTTAATTGAAATGCTTATCAATATAATCTGTGCCAAAGATTTTCCTGAATATTTTGGAACAAACTGCAACACCTGTACCAATGAAATTTTTCCTTCTGAAATTCAATAAAGTTGTTCAATGAATGCATAAGGTCAGGGTCGAGGTTGACATTTACATAAGTTAAATTTTTTGATGGACCATTCTGACCACTACATCATATTCTTTATCAGTGTTATGAAAGTTATACTTTTGAGTCCAGATGGAAGGTGGAAATCTTTCCTGGCTATTATGCAAGCCATACTGTTAATGATAACACCACTCAACTGTAACTAATTTACTTAACCGAAGAGGTCTCCCTTCTACAAAGCAATTTATCAAAACAGTTTCTGGTGCAAATAACTAGTACTTTCTGCAAATAAATCTGTGTGGGAATGATGTTCTTCCTGCAGTTTGTTTCATTCATTTTCTCTCTACACACTTGGCTCACATGCCCACATGCCAGTTTGTTTCAATCTGCCTGGTCAGACAACAAAACTGCCTTAAGTGCTCTCTTCCATATTTGCTAGCTGAAGAAAGGAAACTTCTTATACTACCCTATCTTCTATTGAAATGAATAAATAATGCCAAGAAAAATAAGAAACACAATATAAAAAACTGACAATTATTGTGGTACTGCACCAATGGTACTTTTCAATATTTTTACGTGACTGACATGAATGACAAGAGTTTTGGTAGAGTTGGGCTTTCCCTTCCACTGGTCAAGTCTTTTCCATGACCTGATATCGTCCATCATACACTGATCAAGCAATTTTTTCATTCATTTTGGAGTATAGGGATTAGTAATAAATAGCCACTACTTTACACACTAATGTAGTAGTTTGCCCATGCATTAACTCAGCTGCTCCTGGCATTCTAGAATCTTCACATTTGCCTTCTGCTCATTTTTTCAAACTTCCTTTATTCTTCTTGTTGCAAACTTTTTGATTTATTTACCATCTGGTTCCAACTTACAACATCATAGAGGGGATGGAATGTTCCTCTCGTATATCACTTCAAATGGTGACATGCCTCTTTCAGCATGAACCTACAAGTTGTACACACATTTCATGTATGGAAGATAGAAATCCTAATTAATGTGTCTAGCGTTCATCTAGCAGTTGAGACTTAAGGATAATGAAAACAGGAGACAGACTTTTGTCCAAACATGAAACTACATGTGTATATACACATTCAGTTATTGAAATCCTAGAACAAGGTCATAGCTACAGCAGAAGAAAGTGAGTAATAATTTCATCATCAGTTAAGCATGTAGAGTTAAACAGAACATCATATATATGTAGATGCATAATTTCAATTTATAAGTGATGTACTTACAAGAATTAGGGCATTAATATTCTCAACATCTATTCTGTTTATCAGTATAGCATCATCAAAGTCAGAGAGTGAACCTGTTGTAGGAATTTCTACCATTCCTTGTTTCATGACAATCTGTATCTGTAAAAGAAAATAACAACAGATAAAATGACTTCTCAACATCTATTTTGTTTATTACTATAGAATCATCAATGTCAGAGAGTGAACCTGTTGTAGGAATTTCTGGCATTCCTTGTTTCATGACAAAGTTGAAGTAAGTGGGTTATGTAATGTCAAAACTTCAGCCGATTCCTCAAACTTGGGGACTATCAAGGGTGGGGTGCCCCAGGGTTTGGTCTTAGGTCCTTAACTGTTCTTGATATACATAAATGACTTACCATTCTACATTGACGAAAATGCAAACTTAGTTCATTTATCTGATGATACAAAATATAGTAATCACATCCAAAAAAGCAAGAAGTAAGTGATGTAATCGTAAATAATGTTTTTCAAACGATTATTAAGACGAAAAATTCCTAGCAGGAAAAATAAAATATAAAAAATAGACGAAGATTACTCACCAGGCGAAGGAGCACAGGTGTGACAGCATCACAAATAAATAAATGAATACACACACACACACACAATCGCAAGCTTTCGCAACCCAGTTGCGTCTTCAGGCAGTAGGGAAGGAGAGGGAAAAGGAAATGATGAGGGTTTTAAGGAAGGGGGTAAGGAGCCATTCCAATCCCGGGAGAGGAAAGACTTACCTTGGGGGAAAAAATGGAGGGTAAACAAATGCACACATGCCCACACATTCACACAGACACAAGTCAGTGTCTGTGTGAATGTGTGGGCATGTGTGCATTTGTTTACCCTCCATTTTTTCCCCCAAGGTAAGTCTTTCCTCTCCCGGGATTGGAATGGCTCCTTACCCCCTTCCTTAAAACCCTCATCATTTCCTTTTCCCTCTCCTTCCCTACTGCCTGAAGACGCAACTGGGTTGCGAAAGCTTGCGATTGTGTGTGTGTGTGTGTATTCATTTATTTATTTGTGATGCTGTCACACCTGTGCTCCTTCGCCTGGTGAGTAATCTTCGTCTATTTTTTATATTTTAATGTTTTTCAAAAATTTATTAAGTGGTTCTCTGCAAAAATGGAACAACTCCAGTAATAATAATATAGTAAGGACAGTTTACAACTCACCACAAAGACGTGGCGACAGCTGCGACAGGCACATACAAAAGACACACACATACAACACTTTCAGCTACTGGCCATGGTCTTCTTCACGTAATCACACAGGCACACAACACAGTCATACAACCATCACCTCTGGCTGCCGCACTTTGAATTTGAACTACAACAGTTGGTTCCGCACTCACACATGACTGACACATTCAGACACTCGTGACCACCCGTTTATGCGGCACATTCCGGTGCCTCCGCTGCATCAGTCTACAACACCATTGTGCCGCACCTTGTTTCCGATCTACCGCTCTCATTTCCTGTCCCACTGGGGACATCTGCCATGCCGCGTGAACTTCATATCTCACCTCGACAAGTGTGCTGTGATTCCACTATCATCGAGACTCCATTTCCAACACCCCGTGAGTGCCTTCGATTTGCAGACTGAATCTACGATGCTCACTCTTGTGACGTCTGTCAAAATTTACTTGTGCCTACGCTGCAGTACATGGCTCACTGCCCTGCTGTCATTCGTGGTCGCTTCCGGAATGTAGACGACACACACAAGTCACCTTACTCATCTTGCCACCCACTTGCTGCCCGAGTTACAGCCTTATTGCCGTCTTCTTCGCCGGTGTTGGAGTTGGCCGCCCTGCAGCGAGTTATTACGACTCGTCGAGTAACATCAAAGGATAATCGCACCCAGATCAGCACTTGTATTCCTCCTGCTAGTGTTACTAGTGACATTGTGCCAGCGTGCATGGTTACCAGTGTTTCCCCACGCCGCTCCCATGTGAGCGCTTGTAAACAAAACCTGGTTGCTATGCCAATGCCTCGCTCGGACGCACCGCCAAAGCTGCGTCCTACTCTAGTGGCCGCCTCCCACATTTGGTGTACCATTTTGATATTTACCAAATTTCTAGTAACATAATGGAACAATAAAAAATATTTCTTCCAGAAAATTTGAAGATGGGGTGTTTTGAAATATACAAGGACAAAAATCAAGTTCAATGACCTTTAGAATAGAAATATTCAGAAACCTGACCTGTGGCAATCAGTGTAAATGTCTATTCACTAGCTTTTAAATGGTACTGTTTTCTCTGCTGTAACTTAATTAGAACCAGAATTACAGTCTTTTATGTTGAGACGGACACATGTAGTCAAGAGTTTTAGACAATACATTTCACTATAGAAAGTAGCTCAGAACATTGATTACATAACTCGTACTTTGTGTGATCTGAGCAGATAAATTGAAATTATTAAAACCTATTATTTCACTATGACACTCAACCCTTTCATTCCCAAAGCTGTTCCTCAACAACAACACATTATGAGGGTTAGGACGTCAAGCAGGCCAACTTCAGCCGGAGAGGCAGGACATTTCAATTTCTACTGTCTATACTTTTAGAAATAAAATCACAAAACTTTGGCAGCATGACCGGGAAGGATTCAGGATTCACATTCATAGGAGTGGGAGTTGTAAAACATAATGAAATAATTTTTATTTACATGTGAAATTTCGACATTTTTTTCATTTTCTATTGGCTGCAGTTATTGCTATAGGTATACTTTTCTTCATAAGTAAGAGAGATTCTTTGATGATTTTTGCACAACATACAAACCGTACTTACAGGTGCATGAAACTCTATCATTTTCCAAATATATTAAAAATGTGATAACAATTAAGTTTGTTAACTGTAATGTTTTTTTTTTTTTTTTTTTTTTTTTTTTTTTTTAAACACAAAATTTTAAATGTAACAGCTCACTCAGTTTCAAATAAAAGTATTGTTTGTATGCTTTGTGAAACTCATAGAAGAATCTCTCTTACTTATGAAGAAAATTGTACCTATAATAACAAATGCAGCTAATAGTAAGTGCAAAAATAATGAAACTTCACATGTAAATAAAAATTATTTCATTATTTTAGAACTGCCACTGCTTATGAGTTTGACTCCTGAATCCTTCCCAGTCATGCTGATAAAATGTTGAGAATTTATTTGTAAAAGTATAGACAGTGGAAATTAAAATTTCCAGTAGTGCCTCTCCTGCCTCAAGTTGGCCCACTCGATGTCCTAACCCCCTTAAAAGCTGATTTATACTGTATTTTGTGTATCAATCCTTAAATTCACATTGTTGTTGGTGAACAACATGCTTCTAGTTTGCCATTTTGCTACTTGGTACAGTGTGTAGCCACTTCTAAGGCATTAATTTGTCCATCTTGGAGGTTGTGTTCATTTCCGACTGTACTTGGCCATGAGTGTGAGTATGAATGAGATTCATGTTATTTTATTTCAGAAGTCTTTGTTGCTGTGGTGAAGATTATTCTAGCATTATTGCTTTGACAATGTTAACTATTAACAAAATAATGTCCCAAGTAATAAAATACCCCGATACAAACGTCTGTGTTGTGCATGAAATACACAACATAAAAAAAAAAAGTAATAGTTCGATCAAAAATTCTAAAACATTTATTTTGATGATTAATGCACTGTATTAATACAGAACACACTGAATTTTAATTTTTCCCAAGCTGAAATCATAAGTGGGACTGAAAGGGTTAAGTTGGATGCATAATGACTTCATTATTGTTTTGCAGCATTTCACACATAATTTTATGTAATTGCACTTTTATTAATATTAGCCGATGTACAAAATAAATAAAGTGTAACATTTTGCCGAGTTGTCATCTAGAGCATTTTCACAAACACATTTCACTGCAGTACTTGTCTATAACTTTATCTTTTCATGTCAATTGAAATATCACTCATTATGATTGATTTTATTTTGTAATTATATATGTCAGTTTGGTGAAAAACTCAAATATAATACATCAGTTTTTGACGATCTTATAAAAGAAATCTGCTGAACTGCCTCATTCTCAGTTAACGGTGGGATGCTGTTTGGAGAGGATGTATTAGAGACTGTGTTGAGTAAATAGTGTAAGCAGCTAAATGTGACCAAAGCCGTCCCCAGACACAGATATCACAATTTTCTTTACTTATGTGTCCAATCAATGATCCCTACCACTGGAAAATTCTTGACAACTACGGGATTAGTGATAGTGACAACATGACACAACAGGTAAACCAGAACTCATTACTGCAATGTCAGACTCGCCAGATAAACCTCAGATATCACCATTGTGAAGGTAGTGGTCAATGACTTACACATAACTGTCAACAAGGATGATGCCCCACAACACTATTTAGAGCAATCATATGCCCTGCCTGATGTCATTATGGATGTTTTGCTGTAGGCTCATTTTGTCACACATTATTCACTGATATATGCCTGTGAATTCTCTGCTGTGCCCCTTTCTGTAGATTCTTGGGGACATAGCTTTAGTTCTGCTGGCACAGCAGCTGACATCCCATTACAGATATCCTCACCAGATAGTGGAACGTTTTTGCCCAAACCATATATGCAACAATACCACCACCACAACACACCACATCATGAGAGAGCCACCCACAGTGCAGTAGGCCAAGGCCTGTCAATGCCCTGCATCTGATGTTCCCCACAGTATGTTGCACTCTTAGAGGATAGCAACTCCATCAGACATAGCTGGCTGGAGTTGACTGACATATCTCTTGCTGCAGCAAACTGTTCCGTCATGATATGTTCTCTATGTGTTAGATAATAAATAAAGTTACCATTGTAATTGTACCTTGTGTCTGTCATTTGGATTTTACCTTACTCATCAGTAGAGAGAGACTTCCTCACCACCATATCACACATGAGGATTTTATTTTAATTAAATTAGAACTAAGTCTATTGGCATATTTTGCAGACATTATGCTTCAATAGTACAGATAGCTGTACCTTCGATGCAACTACAGCCAGCAATGTGGTTCCTTAAAAAGGATCAGCAGCCTTTTTAGCAATTGCATGGGCTACAATCTGGCTGGCTGACTGATTTGACTTTGTAACATCGCTAACGTGAAGTTAGTAATATGATGTCTGTGGAACACAACCCCACTTTAGGAGGAGTGACAAAGATCTTGGGTTGGATGTCGATTATTTCTGGGCTTGATGGAAGATAATCAGTATCCTGGTAAAAGGCATACTTCAGTTGTTCAAGTCTGGAGGGTTCTGAGTGATGAGAAGTGCTCCCTTCTAGCAGGTTGTTGTGGGTCAAGTGAGGTTTGGGGATGTGCTAGGAAAAGACAGACTAGGTCTGGGCAATAATGCCTGGCTTTAATAGGTCTTTATGAAACCTTCAGGATACTGGACAAGGAGTTCTCATCACTACAACTATATAGTCGTTGTTGTTGGATTTTTGAAGGGACTAAACATCACTAGTAAATATGAGGAAAGGATACAAAAACCATCACCATTAAATCACATGATAAAAACCAGCTGCGCGAATAAAATCTAAAACACGTTCAACCATAGCAGCATCATCTCCTAGCATAAAAGAAAGCACAACTGGCAGATTAAGAGATTGGCGCAAGGCAACTAAAAGTGGACAGTCCACCAGAACGTGGACCACTGTCAAGGGGGTGCCACAGTCACACTGTGGTGCGTCCTCCCACCGAAGAAGGTGGCCATGCATCAGCCGATTCCCTATGAGACGACCACAGTGAGGACTTCCATGCAACCGAAGAGAGCTTCACTGCACGAAGCTTGTTGGGTTGAGCAGAGTTAGCCCACTTGTAATCCCACAGGCTACGGATCTTCCGATGGAACTCCAGTCGGAGATCGCTCTCTGGAAGACCAATAGCCAATGGACTGGAGGAAGTAGCCTGCTTAGCCAGCTGATCCACACGTTCGTTTCTAGGAATGCCGATGTGGCCTGGGGTCCAAACAAAGACCACTGAGCGACCAGACTGAACAAGCTTGAAAACAGACTCCTGTATGGATTGCACCAAAGGATGTTTCGGGAAACATTTTCCGAGGGCTTGCAAGCCACTCAGGGAGTCAGAACAGATGACCAGAGACTCCCCAGGGCACGCTCTGAGATGTTCAAGTGCCCGATAGATGGCAACCAATTCTGCAGTGAACACGCTACTCCCACGGGGCAGTGAATGCTGTTCGAAATGCTCACCATGGACATATGCATATCCAGTAGGGCCGTCGACCATGGAACCATCCGTGAACACGACTTCTGCACCACAGAACGACTCTAAAACTGCCTGAAACTGGCGACTGAGACTCAGTGGCGCTACAGAGGCTTTAGACGCATGTGACAAGTCCAGTCGAAGCTTCAGATGTGAAAGAGACCAAGGAGCGCTAAGGCAAGGGCAGTGAAAAGTAGGAGGGTTGAGATGACAGGAGGGAACGAACACGGACCGCGATCGGAAAACCCGACCTCGGTTGTTGTTGTGGAGACGGTAGTGTAGCAGCTGGAAAAAGAAGCCTGCGATTCAGATGGTGCGCTAATACATGAACATGGGCGGCATAGGAGGATAACAGCTCCTGCCAGTGAAATCGCAGGGGAAGGAGTCTAGCTTCAGCCAGTAGGCTTGCCACTGGAGTTGTCTGAAAGGCCCCTGTTGCTAAACGGACGCCACTGTGGAGTACTGGGTAGAAGGCCTGCAATGCAGATGGGGCTGCTGAACCATACACAAAGCTCCCATAATCTAATCGGCGATTGAATCAGCGCCCTGTAGAGCTGCAAAAGACTCATACGGGCGGCTCCCCAACTAGTGTGGCTGAGGCAGCGGAGAATATTGAGGTACCGCACGCACTTCTGCTTGAGCTGACGAAGAAGGGGCACCCAAGTGAGCCGGCTGTCGAAGAGCATGCCTAGAAATCGGTGGGTCTCTTCGACACGAAGAAGTTCGTCATATAAATATAGTTCCGGGTCCAAATGGACAGCTCGAGGGCAGCAGAAGTGCATAACCCGGGTTTTTGATGGAGAAAACTGGAATCCATGGGTTGAAGCCCACGACTGCGCCTTTTGAATGGCTCCCTGTAGACGCCTTTCAGCTACCCCAATGTTAGCTGAGCTGAAGTATAAGCGAACAAGGAGGAAGAAACCGATGACCCCACTGGCTCAGCAAGTCCATTGATGGCAATTAAAAAGAGAGGTACACTAAGGACGGAACCCTGTGGGACACTGTTCTCCTGGACGTGAGAGGAGCTGAGGGAAGTACCAACCCGTACTTGAAAAGATCAGAAAGAAAGAAAGTTTTGAATAAAAAGTGGGAGTGGACCTCTCAATCTCCAACTGTGCAGTGTTGCCAGAATGTGGTGGCACAAAGTGGTATCGTAGGCCTTTCTGAGGTCAAAAAAGACGGCAACAAGGTGCTCACACCTGCTTAACGCTGTGCGAATGGCAGACTCCAGGAGCACTAAGTTATCAACAGTGGAGCGGCCTTGGCGGAAACCCCCCTGATGTGGGGACAACAGACCCCTATGTTCAAGTATCCACATAAGCCGCCGGCTCACCATACGTTCGAATAGCTTGCACAGAACGTTGGGCCACCTGTGGATCAGCACCAGGTTTGATCACCGGAATAATGATGATTTCACGCCATTGTGACGGGAAAGCCCCCTCCGCCCATAAACGGTTAAACAGGGCGAGAAGCTGGTGTTGAAACTCCAAGTAAAGGTACCGGATGAACTGGTTGTGGATCCTGTCCGGTCCCAGAAAGGTATTAGGGCATGAATTCCCATTCACTGAAAGCAGAGTTGTACAATTCGGCTGGTTTGCGTGTGAAAGGACAGCCGTCGCTGTTCAACCCGCTCTTTCAGTGCATGGAAGTCTACACTGTATTCTTATGTTGCAGAGGTGGGAGCGTAATGCTCGGCCATGTGTTCTGCGATGGAAGTCGGGTCGGTGCATAGGGTACCCTGGATGCGTAGGCTAGGAATCGCTGCTGGTGGACAGTACCCAAATAGGCGTCTAACCTGGGACCACACCTGAGATGCAGAGGCACGACGGCTGATGCTGGCGACATACGTCTTCCAACATTCCCGTTTATCCTGCCGGATGAGCTGTCGAGCCCGGTCCCAGAGCCGTTTAAAAGCTATAAGGTTTTCTACAGTTGGGTGTCGATGATGGTGCTGGAGCGCCCGACGACGATCCCGGATGGCCTCAGCAATTTCCGGCATCCACCAGAGCACAGACTTACGCCGCGGGGAGCCAGACGTGGTGGGAATGGTTGCCTCAGCGGCTGAAACTATCGAACTGGTTACCTGGTGAACTGCCATGTCCACGTCGGCTGGCAGTGGAACAGGAACCGTCGCAGCTGAGGTGTAGTGGTGCCAATCAGCTTGACAGAGAGACCATCGAGATGGGCAGCCTGCAGGTTGAAAATCAAGGAGCATCAAGAAAACAGGAAAATGGTCACTGTTGCAAAGGTCATCATGGACCCTCCACTGGAAGTGTGGGAGCAGGCTCGGAGTACAAACAGAGAGACCAATCACGGAATATGTGCCTTGCGCCATACAAAAATGTGTGGGTGCACCAGTGTTTAGCAGGCAGATGTTGTGCTGTGATAAAAGCATCTCTATGTACCTACCACGGCCTGTTGTCTGCGCTCCACCCCACAAGTGATGGTGGGCATTGAAGTCCCCCAGAAGCAGAAATGGAGGGGGAAGTTGTGCCACCAGGGCAGCAAGGTCAGTAAACGAGACCATCTCGCCTAGAGTAAGGTAAAGAGAACAGATCGTCAGTTCTTGCATAGCACGGATGCGAACAGCCACTGCCTCGAGAGTCGTGTGGAGAGGCACAGTGGCAAGAACATAGATGCATACACCTCCAGAGACCCTGTCATACATGGCACGGTTTTTGTAATAGCCCTGATAGCCTGAAGGGCTGGGGTCCTTTGAGCAGGAAACCAGGTTTCCTGCAGGGCTACACAAAATGCTGGGAAGCGGCACAACAATTGCTGCAATTCTGGCAGATGGCGGAAAAAGCCACCACAGTTCCATTGGAGGATCATAGAGGCTCCTGGTCGCTGGGACATGCTGCTTTCGACGGCGTAGTAGGGTTCACAGTTTCTCCTTCTGTTGCCGATTTTTGAAGCAGATCCTCAACGTCCATAGCTTCCAAAGACTCGGCAATGGCCAAGTTTTTTTGCGACGCGAGGATCTCTATTTCATCCTCAGATGAAGAGGAATGTTTTGGTGGCACGGTAGCCACCACAGAATCTTTGGTTTTACTCTTATTCTTTTGTTTTTTCTTCTTGCAAGGTTCCATAGGCTTCTCATGCCGAGAGGGCAGAGATACCACTTGAGGCTGCCTCAAGTGGTATCTCTGTCTAACTTCTTAACTTCTTTGCTTTCTACAGTATGTCTGCCTAGGTGTACTTGTGTCTGTGTGAATGTGTGGGTGTGTGTGCATTTGTTTACCCTCCTTTTTTTTTCCCCCAAGGTAAGTCTTTCCTCTCCCGGGATTGGAATGGCTCCTTACCCCCTTCCTTAAAACCCTCATCATTTCCTTTTCCCTCTCCTTCCCTTCTGCCTGAAGAAGAACTGGGTTGCGAAAACTTGCGTTTGTGTGTGTGTGTGTGTGTGTATTCATTTATTTATTTGTGATGCTGTCACACCTGTGCTCCTTCGCCTGGTGAGTAATCTTCGTCTATTTTATATATAGGGAGTGGGTAAGGAGTCATTCCAATCCCGGGACAGGAAAGACTTACCTTGGGGGAAAAAAAAGAGGGTAAACAAATACACACACACCCACACATTTACACAGACGCAAGTGTGTGTGTGTGTGTGTGTGTGTGTGTGTGTATATATATATATATATATATATATATATATATATATATATATATATATTCAAAACTGACTTCATCTAACAATAGAAGGTCTGGTTGAAATTCAACAATATAATGAGGACAGTATACAACTCACAATGAAGATGTACAATGAACAACAACAGATACATAATAAATAAATAAACACACACAGAACTTATGTTTCTGGCTACAAGTCATCCTCAGAAAAAGTAGACACCACTCAACCAACCAGACAGTCACACTTTACAGACACAAAATTTTCATCCCCTGTCACCGCACCTCGCAGTTGTGTATCTGTGGAAAGTGCCTGTGTGATTGTGTGAATGGTGTCTTTCTTTATGACAAAGACTGTTAGCTGAAAGCTTAAAAACTGACTTCAATAACACAAAACTAAATTCTCTTTCTCACAGGTATAAACATTATTTTATTTAGTCTCAATCAATTACTGCTAGTATTCTGTCTTGTGGTTTTTTTCGATTGTAATTCAATTGGGACCTCATTTTCGAGAAATACAGTATTTATAAATCTCTAACTATATTAAATAACCTTAAAATTAATATCTGAAGTAGTGAAGATCACAAATTTCTAATTTTATTTGAATTTGTAATCAGTTTCAGTCAAATGAAGACATCTTCATTCAGTCACCACCATAATGCCTGGCAGTGGTTGCAGACAGAGCAGGCTGCATGGAAGTCAAGGACCTTTGAATTTCACTGAAGATATCACAATACTGAGAAAACATACCCTATACTACATTGCATATGTGTACTGCTTACTTGCATATTATGAGACTGATGAAGTTTTTCATCTCTCAGATTTTTTAGGCTGGTCAGTAACTTTACATGATTTTCTTTCTCAGCACTTAATTGTTTCTGAAACACTGCCACTGTTCTTTCTGATTCAGCTAATTCCATTGCCATTGCTTTTATCTGTTAGAAAGAAGAGATACATGAGATTAAAGTTTTACATGGTGATGTTACAATCATAGATGTGAAACTTAATGAAATTTATACTACAATAAAGTTGTAAAGCCACTGTGTCTGTATTTTATTCTGTTGAAACACACTTATATCCAAAACTATTTAATGAATTTCCCCAAGGTTTTTACAATAAACAAGAAACAGTATTATCTACAGGCTGTTTAATCAAAATAAAAACATGAAAAAACAAGATACCACTTGTCTAAACATGTCAAATTCCGAAAATAATAGGTGCATTTATATAGGGTCTTCATATGTAATCTGAGTTTAGTTTGGGCAACATATAAATCACTGTATCATCATAATGGACCATGAAATCAAAGACATCATAATTCAAAATATAATAATGGAAAGTCCAGGTTGGAATAAATAATATAGTGAGGACAGTTTACTACTCACCGCAAAGACGTGGCGACGAGCTGCGACAGGCACATACAAAAGACACACACATACAACACATTCAGCTATCGGCCATGGCCTTCTTCAGAAATAGAGCACTCACGCAATCACACAGGCACCCAACACAGTCATACAACCATCACCTCCGACTGCCACACTTCGAATCACGCTCTGCAGCGAATCGGGGACGGGAGGGGAGGGGAGGGGGAGGGGATAGAAAGGTTACGTCACGGTGGCGGGGATGGGTTAGATGGGAATAACGAGATGCAGCTTAGGAATGGAGTGGGGAGGCGGGTGAGGGGAGAAAATAAAATAAAATAAAATAAAGTAAAATAATTCATGTACACTGCAAGTGCACAAGACCACATACACACACACACACACACACACACACACACACACATACATACACACACACACGATCACACATTCACACACCACTCAAATCAGGCGAGGTTTGGGATACAGAGGTAGGAACTGTAAGGTATGGAAGGGGGGGGGGAAATAATAATAATAATAATAATAATAATGAAGTTATCGTAGGTTGAGGCCTGGTTGATTTCGGGATCGGAGAATGTATTGTAGGGATAACTCCCATCTATGCAGTTCAGAAAAGCTGGTGGTGGATGGGAGGATCCAGATGGCCCGGGTTGTGAAGCAGCCATTGAAATCAAGCATGTGCTCCGCTGCATGCTGTGCCACAGGGTGGTCCACCTTGTTTTTGGCCACAGTTTGGCGGTGGCCATTCATCCTAATGGACAGCTGGTTGGTGGTCATGCCAATATAGAAAGCTGTACAGTGCTTGCAGCACAGTTGGTAAATTAAGTGGCTGCTTTCACAAGTGGCCCGGCCTCTGATAGGGTAGGATAAGCCTGTGACAGGACTGGAGTAGGAAGTGCTGGGTGGGTGGATTGGACAGGTCTTGCAGCGGGGTCTTCCACAAGGATATGATCCCTGTGGCAGTGAGCTGGGTTTCGGGGTGGCATAAGGATGAACTAGGATGTTGTGAAGGTTGGGAGGGCGACGGAACACCACTTTAGGAGGGGTGGGAAGGATCTTGGGCAGGATGTCTCTCATTTCAGGGCATGAGGATAGAAAATCAAAACCTTGGCGAAGGATGGAATTTAGTTGTTCGAGACCAGGGTAGTACTGGGTGACAAGGGGAGCGCTCTTTTGTGGATGGTTACCAGGCGAAGAAGCATACATAGTGATAGTAACAAATAAAACACACACACACACAGGGGTTAGGATGAAGCTGTTCCTCACTGCGATGAAGTATTTCCTTTCATGCCAACCATTCACTTCCCTACCTAAAACCTCTTTCATTAATACCCTAGCCAGCTTCATCCTAACCCACAACTTCTTCACTTTTGAGGGCTAGACATACCAACAACTAAAGGGAACAGCCATGGGAACCAGGATGGCCCCCTCATACGCAAACTTATTTATGAGATGCTTAGAGGAAGGCTTCCTAGATACCCAAGCCTGTCAACCCAAAGTTTGGTATAGATTCATTGATGACATCTTCACGATCTGGACTCACAGTGAAGAAGAACTCCAGAATTTCCTCTTCAACCTCAACTCCTTTGCTCCCATCAAATTCACCTGGTCCCATTCCAAATCCCATGCCACTTCCCTCCATCTGTCCAAAGGCCAACTTCACACATCCGTCCACATCGAACCAATAAACAACTGTACCTGCATTATGGCAGCTGCCATCCATTCCACATCAAATGTTCCCTTCGCTACAGCTTAGATCTTCGTGGCAAACGAGTATGCTCCAGTCCTAATAACAGCTAATCTAATAACAGCTTTCACACCCTGCAGCTATCCTCCTGATCTGGTACAGAAGCAAATTACCAGTGCCACTTCCTCATCCCCCCAAATTCAGAACCTTCCACAGAAGAACCCCAGAAGTGCTCCTCTTGTCACCGGATACTTTCTGGGACTGGAGCGGACTCTGAATGTGGCTCTCCAGCAGGGATACGACTTCCTTAAATTCTGCCCCAAAATGAGATCCATCCTTCATGACATCATCCCCACTCTGCCGAGAGTGTCTTTCTGCTGCCCACCTAATCTCCATAACCTGCTAGTCCATCCCTATGAAATCCCCAAACCACCTTTCCCACCTTCTGGCTCCTACCCTTGTAACCGCCCCCATTGTAAAACCTGCCATATGCACCCTTCCACCACCACTTATTCCAGTCCCGTAACCCGGAAGGTGTACACGATCAATGGCAGAGTCACTTGCGATAGAACCCACGTGATTTACCAACTGACATGCCTGCACAGTGAAGCGCTCTATGTGGGAATGACCAGCAACAAACTGTCCATTCGCACGAACGGTCACAGGCAGACAGTGTTTGTTGGTAATGAGGATCACCCTGTGGCTAAACATGCCTTGATACACGGCCAGCACATCTTGGCACAGTGTTGCACCTTCCGGGTTATCTGGATATTTCCCATTAACACCAATCCTTCAGAACTCCAGAGATGGGAACTAGCCCTTCAGCATATTCTCTCTTCCTGTTGCCCACCTTGTTTCAACCTCCGCTAAATTCTAATTCCTGCCCAGCATCTTTAACTTCTCTGGACAGAGCCTCTGCCTCAAGTGGTATGTCTGTCTAACTTCTTTGCTTTGTACAGTATGTCTGCCTAGGTGTGTTTGCGGTTTGTGTATATATGTGGGTGTGTGTGTATTTGTTTACCTTCCTTTTTTTCCCCCAAGGTAAGTCTTTCCTCTCACGGGATTGGAATGGCGCTTTACCTACTCCCTTAAAACCCTCATCATTTCCTTTTCCCTCTCCTTCCCTTCTGCCTGAAGACGCAACTGGGTTGCGAAAGATTGCATTTATGTGTGTGTGTATGTGTGTGTGTTTTATTTGTTACTATCACTACCTGTGCTCCTTCGCCTGGTAAGTAAACTTCATCTATAATTTATATTTAGATACAATAACAGATAGAATTAACAGACTAACTAGTTCCTACTTAAATATCATGAACAGCTATGGAATTTCTCCTTTGCTCAACAATGCAGCTAGTGTTACTAAGACTTCAGCAACAGCTTCAGACCATGTAATGACAAACATAACCAGTAACAACTGGACAGTTATTCTACCTGATCTTGGCCTTTCTTATAACTCTTGTCGAATCATTAAACTGAAAGGACTCACAAAAAGTTCTTCCAAGTCACATTTTTACAAAAGAAATTTTCTAAATCAAATATAAATCAGTTTGTGAGGGAATGACTTTCCAAAAATGGGAAGAACTATATTGTGAACAATCTGCCAACCAAAAATACTACATTTTTTCCACAATATTTAAATCAATATTTGAGGAAAAATTCCCTAAGGTGCTAACTTCCATGAGACCACCGACCAATAAATAGATCACTGCATCAGAAAATCTTCTCTGACTCTTCGATACCTAAAGTCAGTAAAAAACAATCAAAACATCCAGATTTTTACAGTTATTATCAAAATTCTACATCTACATCTACATAGATACTCTGCAAATCACATTTAAGTGCCTGGCAGAGGGTTCATTAAATCGTTCTGTTTTCAATCTGATTTCTCTTATTTTATTGGGATGGTCATGTCTCCCTAAGTAGCAAAATATTTTCACATTCATAAGTAAAAGTCGGTGATTGAAACTTCGCAAACAGATCACGCCGCAATGAATAACGTCTTTCTTTTAATGATTTCCACCCCAATTCGTGCAACATTTCCATGACGCTTTCCCCCCCGTAACGTGATAATACAAAACAAGCTGCCCTTCTCTGAACCTTCTCAATACCTTTCGTCAGTCCCACCTGGTGAGGGTCACACAAGGGGCAACAGTACTCCAGGAGAGGACGCACAAGTGTGATGTAGGCAGTCTCTTTGGTGGAGCTGGTGCATCTTCGAAGCGTTCTGCCAATGAAACGTAACCTTTGATTCGCCTTCCCCACAATATTTTCTATGTGTTCTCTCCAGTCAAAGTTGTTTGTAATTGTAACTCCTAGGTAATTGGTAGAATTTATGACCTTAATGTTTGACTGATTTATTGCGTAATTGAAGTTCAGTGGATTTCTTTTAGTGGTCATGTGTATTACTTCACACTTTTCTTTATTTAGTGTCAATTGCCAATTTTCGCACCAAGTAGAAATTTTGTCTAAATCGCTTTGCAGTTGCTTTTGATCCTCTGTTGACTTCACTAACCGATAAACAACAGCATCATCCGCAAACAGTCTAAGGGAGCTATTCAGATTGTCTCCTAAATCGTTTATAAACACGAGGAAGAGTAGGGGACCTATAACGCTTCCCTGTGGAACGCCAGATATCACTTCTGTTTTACTTGATGACTTACCGTCAATTACAACAAACTGTGTCCTTTCTGATAGGAAATCGTGAATCCAATCGCACAATTCGGAAGATATTCCATAAGCACGCAATTTCATTAGAAGCCGTTTGTGGGGTACAGTATCAAAAGCCTTCCGGAAATCCAGAAATATGGAATCGATTTGAGATCCCTTGTCGATGGCACTTAACACTTCATGTGAATAAAGGGCAAGCTGTGTTTCCGCAAGAGCGATACTTTCTGAATCCGTGTTGACTATTGGTTAATAGGTCGTTCTCTTCGAGGTAGTTCATAATATTCGAACAAAGTATTACAAAGTAATTACAAAAAGATATACAGGAATATTCTCTGTGCTGCTAAAAAGACAGTGAATGGCAGTATAATATTGAACTAACAAAATAAAACAAAGCCATCTGCAAAAAAAAAACAAGCAGGAAACTGGGAAAGGGGTCAGAAGAAACAAAAACATTCAAATCAGGGTGGAAGGTAGGCTGATAAATGACCCAGAAAAGTTAGTTAGCTTTATAAATAACCACTTTTCTAGTATTCCAACAAAACTACCAAATAAATTGCCTGACAACATTACTGCCTCCATAAATTATTTTGCAACAAATTAAATGTTGTTGTTTCCTACAACAGAAAAAGAAATAAAGAAGATTGTATTGAAATTAAAGGATAAAAATCAACTGGACTTGATGCATGCATAGATAGTTTAAAAGTTCCATTAGCTAATATAATAAATGAATCCTTCATATTGTGTGAGTTTTCAGAATATCTTAAACATGTAAAAATCATACCTCTGCTAATAAAGGATGACCCTGAAGACATAGAAAACTACAGACCACTTTCTCTTTTATCAACATTTTCCAAAATAATAGAAAATGTCATGAAAAACAGATAATATCTGGATAAATATAACATCTTGGCAAATTGATAGTTCGGTTTTTGGATTGGTAGAGGCACAATATTAGCCATAGCACAATTCCAAAAAATTGTTCTGGAGGCTCTCGACAAAGGTGACTGTGTGGTAGGTATCTTTTTAGACCTCTCCAAAGCTTTTGACACTGTTGACTAAAAGATACTACTGAATAAACTAGAGGCAATATGCATAAAAGGTAGAGTAAATGATTGATTTCGGTCATACTTATAAAACAGAGTGCAGAGAGTAGAAGTCACACAGACTGTTAGTGCATCCCAATTTATTGTCAAGCATTCATCAAATCCAAAATACATTAACATAGGAGTCCCACAGGGGAGCATATTATTTTTGATGTACATCAATGATGTCCCAGATAGTGTTAATCACGGAGATAAAATTCTATATGCAAATGACAGCAATGTAATAATCACAGAAAAGACTACTGAAATGTTACTAGAAAAAGCAAATTGCACGTTAACAGATACTGATAAATGGACAAAGACAAATAAATTAACACTAAATATAAAGAAAAAAACAGCATGAACTTCTTCATAAATAAGGAAAAGAAAACTGTATTCTAAAACTTGAGAGGTTCCAACATTAACTGTGTATCAAGCACCAAGTTTTTAGGACTGATAGTAGACAGCCAACAAAAATGGGAGGAACATACAAGGGTTCTAGCCAAAAGAAAGTCATTAGCTTGTTATGCTCTCAGAATTATATCACAAGTATGTAACAATGCTTGTTTGGAAGCCACATACCATGCATATGTACATTCAGTACTCAGTTATGCCATAAGTTTTTGGGGAACAAATAAAAAAAAAAAAAAAAAAATAAATAAAAAAAATAAAAAAATAAAAAAATAAAAAATGGAGATTATTTTTAAGATTCAGAAAAAAAACTATAAGAATCATTTCATACAGCAGTAAACAGGCCCAATGTAGTGAGTATTAAAAAAAACTACAAATCTTAAATGCACCAAGTGAGTACATATTATTATATATAAAAGTCAGTACACTACAAACAGCTCAATGCATTCTCATGCTACCAGAAACAGAGAAAAATTACACCTAGAAGAAAAAATAAGTGCAGGATACAAAATAGTGTACTATATCAAGACATAAAGCTGTATAATAAATTGCCAGATAATATCAAACAAACATCTGATGTAGGCCTCTTCAGGAAAAGTGTTAAGACACGCCTTTTAGGTATGAGCTATAACTTTGTAAATGAATACCTACTAAACAATAATGTAAACTAGCACATACTGCTTTATGCAAGTTATTATAACATACTGTGTGTACCTTTCCTGCAATAAAAGCAATACCTCTGCATTCTTGCACCCAGGGCAGTACTGTGTATGAAATAAATTTTTAAAGCTTGAGTTTCATTCTGTTATGGTCCATTATATGCTTCATAGTAGTTTATTTATGTTGTGGATATTAATTACATTTGTGTTTATTTATGTATATGTACATTCTGTATTTTAAGTGTCAGTGTGACATCATAATATTATTTTTTTCTTAAACACACTTAATTACTGTAGATTAACCTAGTTTCTGTATTTTTTAAAATTATATTTCACTCTATGTAAAATCTATTTTTGCAGTAATCAGTACTTGTGTACTGTATTAATGTAATCATTTGTGGCTATATGTGTAACAACATATACTTGACAACTCCTATACCATGTATATGATCTACTGGATGCTTAAATAAATAAATTTCTGTGGGGATTTTCAGGTATCTTGAGTGTAACTTTGGCTATCATATACCATATAATTCTGCAGATAAGACAATGGCTGAATCATTTAAAAAAAGGTCCCAATATCCAAGGTAATATTATACGACAGTACAAAACAAAGTTGGATTGAAATTTAGTCTGAAATTTACATCATGGAGGAAAGCTTTACAAAAACGAAGGTTTGCATAATTTAAAAAAAAAAAAGATAGAGAACTTTCACTTTACGAGCTTTATTAACACTGCAATGGTCGTTCACTAGGAGGAACATTGGTGGTCGCATTGCGTCTGAAAGAGACAGGGTCAACATTGCACCGTTAGCTTTAAATAACCTCAGATTTTGCAGTTAACAAGTTAACAAAACGAGTGGAAAACTTGTAAGTATTATAAAAGTAGCAACTGAACGTTTATTTTATGAAAATTAATCATATAATGTTTAGATATGCTGACGCGTGGGTTGCCTATTCCAGGAGTACATATCTGTGAGATCCTATATGACTATTCTAGTGTTAAGTTACTGAGCAGACATGGATATATAGGATAACCTATACACCATAGAGCAAGAATATAATTAATTATTTACAATACAGCTTAATTTCACAATGTCACTTGTCAAAAATATTTTCTCAATATATCCAGAGTCCCACTGAAACGATTAGCATATATTTACATATGGAGCAGTGAAAGGGTTAAAATATTTTGGAGCTACAAACAAAGTGTTTTTTCACCTGCATAATATGTGCATCGGAGCAATTAAATGTCGTTTCGGTGAAAGAAATTACTTTTCTCTTCATGATGTAAAAAAACCATGCTTCTTCACGATCGGATACATGAACATGCATGAAAGTTCAAAATGAGACTGCAAACACTGCAACAAAGTGTGAAATCCAGATGTACCAATCACGGAAACTATTTATGGTGGCTTCTAGTGGTATTTTTCAGTCGGAACTAACATTCACAAAACCTACTTATGGCAGCTTATAGCGGCATTTTTCGGAACTTTCTGAAGGTTTTTTTCCGAATCTAAGCTGCAAGCATATTTTTAGATCCTGAAAACTGGAAAAAAAGTGCAGCTTGCAACTGGATAAATACAGTAATTTGCGGGTTGTCTTATAGGCCAGATATATGCGTAAAGTATAAATTTTTGATGAAAATTTGTACCGCGTCTTATCTGAAGGTTGTCTTATCTGCAGAAATATATGGTAGGTCTTATTTAAGCAAAGTTGGGTCATGGAAACAAAAGCTATCATAATTTATATTTTTACCTAAAACCATAGTTTTTGCCTCTATGTTTTTTGAACGCATAACATGCAAAACCTTATATGAATTTTGATGGAATTTTCACATATATATTGAACACATCTAGGAGCATAAATGGGGCTTCATTTCATCACAGACTAGAGAAAGAATAGATATAATAATTTCATGATTTATTATAAATGTAAGTTTTTACGTCTGCTCTGCTTAGTAGTACTGGTGTGGTGTAAACACTAAAAAACCAATAGATGGAGCTATTAATTTTGTATAACACCACAGAATAAACAGTCAGTAATAACAGTGTATTTGGAGCTTAGGTCAGTGACAGAAGTTATGGCCACAATCTAATCTTTATGAAAACAAACTACAATTGAATTTATGTGACCAGGATGTACACATTTATTGATTTTGTTTAATGTATTAATAACTTGGTGAAATTTATTTGCTACTTACAATAGTTTTTACTCAGACTTCTCTTTTATAAAAAAATAAATTTTACTCTCTAAGTCATCCTATATGGCTTCTGTTTTTACTGTTTGAGGTACTGAAGCTTTCTTCAGATTGTATCATAGCATGCTGGCACGGTATGAGGTAGGCAGGTGCTTAAACTGTGGCACAAACAAAGAATGGCCTGACAGTTATTTGGCAATATGGGACACATTCAAAATACTGCTAGTGACTTTAAATACATTTTATTAACTGCAAAAGATGTTTTCCCCCCTGAGTTTAATAATTCAGGTAGCAAAATTTTACCACAAGTTATTTACAGAAGAATGGAGAAACTGCTAGAAGATGACCATGGGTACTGTCAGTTTGGATTTAGGAGAAATATAGGGACACATGAGGCAATACTCACCTTATGATATACCTTGGAAGATAGAGTAAGAAAAGACAAACCTATGTTTCTAATTTTTGTAAATTTGGAGAAAATGTTTGAGAATCTGGATTGGTATACACTCTTTCAAGTGACATAGATTTCTTGGCAAGTACTTACCTTAGTTCTGTACTGTCGAGAGTCACACAAAAAAAGAAAAAGGATAAAAAATAGGACAAGCTTTTGGAACTGGGTTCCTATATCAGGTAGAAGAGGAGGGAAGAAAAAGGGAAGAGGGGACACAAGGGGAAGTAATTCACAACCTAGGCAATGAGATGATGATGGGTGAAGTTTGTACTGAGCCAGGCCAGAGAGGACAGATAACCAAAGAGGATGGATCAAGCACTAAAGAGAAGTGAACCAAATAATTCTGAATGGGAGAAGGCAAAGATATAAAGAAAACACACACTTAACTATATACAGATGAGAGGAAGGCAAGGAAGGGAGTGAGAAATGGGTAATGAATAAGTGAGTTGAGGATTGAGGAGGGGGAGAGATTAAAGTATATTTAGGCCAGGATGGTGGCAGGAGGAGAGGAAATGTTGGAGGGCAAGTTCCCATCTCTGTAGCTCTGAGGAACTGATGTTTGATGGTAATATCCAAATGGCATGTATGGTGTAACACATGCCAAGGTGCCTGAAATCATGCTGGAGGGCATGTTCTGCCACAGGATATTGGGTGACTCCCAGGCGAACAGTCTGTCTGTGACCATTTATCTGTTCAGCCAATTTGTTGGTGGTCATACCAACATAAAAACTGTGCAGTGGGCATATTTTAGTTGGTATATAGCATGCTTTGTTTTGAATTTGGCCCTGCCTTGAATTGAGTAGGCTTTTCCTCTGGTGGTGTAGAGTATGTGGCTGTGGGAGGATGCATGGGTCAGATTTTACTGTGGGATTGGTCACAGGGGTAAGAACCATTAGGTAGGAAGGGTGGTTTTGGGATGTTGTAAGGTTTGATAAGAATGTTGTAGAGGTTGGAAGGACGACAGAAGGATATTCTGGGTGATGTGGGAATGATACTTTGGAGCAATGATCTCATTTTAGGTCATGCCTTGTAGGTGGTGAGGGATTTGTCACTGAAGAAGATACATTTCCCATGGATACTTATGCTTTATGGAAGGAATCATTTAATATGGAAAGGATGGCAGCTATCAAATTGGACGTCCTGTGCTTTGAAACTTCCTGGCAGATTAAAACTGTGTGCCGGAACCGGGACTCGAACCTGGGACCTTTGCCTTTCGCGGGCAAGCGCTCTACCGACTGAGCTACCCCGACACGACTCACGATGCCGCCTCACAACTTTACTTCCGCCAGTACCTCGCCTCCTACTTTCCAAACTTCTCAGAAGCTCTCTTGCAAACACGCAAGACTAGCACTCCTGGAAGAAAGGATATGGTGGAGACATGGCTTAGCCACAGCCTAAGGGATGTTTCCAGAATGAAACTTTCACTCTGCAGCGGAGTGTGCGCTGATATGAAACTTCCTGGCAGATTAAAATTGTGTGCCGAAACCGGGACTCGAACCTGGGACCTTTGCCTTTCGCGGGCAAGCGTTCTACCGACTGAGCTACCCCGACACGACTCACGATGCCGCCTCACAACTTTACTTCCGCCAGTACCTTGCTCCTACTTTCCAAACTTCACAGAAGCTCTCTTGCAAACACGCAAGACTAGCACTCCTGGAAGAAAGGATATGGTGGAGACATGGCTTAGCCACAGCCTAAGGGATGTTTCCAGAATGAAACTTTCACTCTGCAGCGGAGTGTGCGCTGATATGAAACTTCCTGGCAGATTAAAATTGTGTGCCGAAACCGGGACTCGAACCTGGGACCTTTGCCTTTCGCGGGCAAGCGCTCTACCGACTGAGCTACCACGACACGACTCACGATGCCGCCTCACAACTTTACTTCCGCCAGTACCTCGCCTCCTACTTTCCAAACTTCACAGAAGCTCTCTTGCAAACACGCAAGACTAGCACTCCTGGAAGAAAGGATATGGTGGAGACATGGCTTAGCCACAGCCTAAGGGATGTTTCCAGAATGAAACTTTCACTCTGCAGCGGAGTGTGCGCTGATATGAAACTTCCTGGCAGATTAAAATTGTGTGCCGGAACCGGGACTCGAACCTGGGACCTTTGCCTTTCGCGGGCAAGCGCTCTACCGACTGAGCTACCCCGACACGACTCACGATGCCGCCTCACAACTTTACTTCCGCCAGTACCTCGCCTCCTACTTTCCAAACTTCACAGAAGCTCTCTTGCAAACACGCAAGACTAGCACTCCTGGAAGAAAGGATATGGTGGAGACATGGCTTAGCCACAGCCTAAGGGATGTTTCCAGAATGAAACTTTCACTCTGCAGCGGAGTGTGCGCTGATATGAAACTTCCTGGCAGATTAAAATTGTGTGCCGGAACCGGGACTCGAACCTGGGACCTTTGCCTTTCGCGGGCAAGCGCTCTACCGACTGAGCTACCCCGACACGACTCACGATGCCGCCTCACAACTTTACTTCCGCCAGTACCTCGCCTCCAACTTTCCAAACTTCTCAGAAGCTCTCTTGCAAACACGCAAGACTAGCACTCCTGGAAGAAAGGATATGGTGGAGACATGGCTTAGCCACAGCCTAAGGGATGTTTCCAGAATGAAACTTTCACTCTGCAGCGGAGTGTGCGCTGATATGAAACTTCCTGGCAGATTAAAATTGTGTGCCGGAACCGGGACTCGAACCTGGGACCTTTGCCTTTCGCGGGCAAGCGCTCTACCGACTGAGCTACCCCGACACGACTCACGATGCCGCCTCACAACTTTACTTCCGCCAGTACCTCGCCTCCTACTTTCCAAACTTCACAGAAGCTCTCTTGCAAACACGCAAGACTAGCACTCCTGGAAGAAAGGATATGGTGGAGACATGGCTTAGCCACAGCCTAAGGGATGTTTCCAGAATGAAACTTTCACTCTGCAGCGGAGTGTGCGCTGATATGAAACTTCCTGGCAGATTAAAATTGTGTGCCGGAACCGGGACTCGAACCTGGGACCTTTGCCTTTCGCGGGCAAGCGCTCTACCGACTGAGCTACCCCGACACGACTCACGATGCCGCCTCACAACTTTACTTCCGCCAGTACCTCGCCTCCTACTTTCCAAACTTCGCAGAAGCTCTCTTGCAAACACGCAAGACTAGCACTCCTGGAAGAAAGGATATGGTGGAGACATGGCTTAGCCACAGCCTAAGGGATGTTTCCAGAATGAAACTTTCACTCTGCAGCGGAGTGTGCGCTGATATGAAACTTCCTGGCAGATTAAAATTGTGTGCCGGAACCGGGACTCGAACCTGGGACCTTTGCCTTTCGCGGGCAAGCGCTCTACCGACTGAGCTACCCCGACACGACTTACGATGCCGCCTCACAACTTTACTTCCGCCAGTACCTCGCCTCCTACTTTCCAAACTTCACAGAAGCTTTCTTGCAAACACGCAAGACTAGCACTCCTGGAAGAAAGGATATGGTGGAGACATGGCTTAGCCACAGCCTAAGGGATGTTTCCAGAATGAAACTTTCACTCTGCAGCGGAGTGTGCGCTGATATGAAACTTCCTGGCAGATTAAAATTGTGTGCCGGAACCGGGACTCGAACCTGGGACCTTTGCCTTTCGCGGGCAAGCGCTCTACCGACTGAGCTACCCCGACACGACTCACGATGCCGCCTCACAACTTTACTTCCGCCAGTACCTCGCCTCCTACTTTCCAAACTTCACAGAAGCTCTCTTGCAAACACGCAAGACTAGCACTCCTGGAAGAAAGGATATGGTGGAGACATGGCTTAGCCACAGCCTAAGGGATGTTTCCAGAATGAAACTTTCACTCTGCAGCGGAGTGTGCGCTGATATGAAACTTCCTGGCAGATTAAAATTGTGTGCCGGAACCGGGACTCGAACCTGGGACCTTTGCCTTTCGCGGGCAAGCGCTCTACCGACTGAGCTACCCCGACACGACTCACGATGCCGCCTCACAACTTTACTTCCGCCAGTACCTCGCCTCCTACTTTCCAAACTTCGCAGAAGCTCTTTTGCAAACACGCAAGACTAGCACTCCTGGAAGAAAGGATATGGCGGAGACATGGCTTAGCCACAGCCTAAGGGATGTTTCCAGAATGAAACTTTCACTCTGCAGCGGAGTGTGCGCTGATATGAAACTTCCTGGCAGATTAAAATTGTGTGCCGGAACCGGGACTCGAACCTGGGACCTTTGCCTTTCGCGGGCAAGCGCTCTACCGACTGAGCTACCCCGACACGACTCACGATGCCGCCTCAACACTTTACTTCCGCCAGTACCTCGCCTCCTACTTTCCAAACTTCACAGAAGCTCTCTTGCAAACACGCAAGACTAGCACTCCTGGAAGAAAGGATATGGTGGAGACATGGCTTAGCCACAGCCTAAGGGATGTTTCCAGAATGAAACTTTCACTCTGCAGCGGAGTGTGCGCTGATATGAAACTTCCTGGCAGATTAAAATTGTGTGCCGGAACCGGGACTCGAACCTGGGACCTTTGCCTTTCGCGGGCAAGCGCTCTACTGACTGAGCTACCCCGACACGACTCACGATGCCGCCTCACAACTTTACTGCCGCCAGTACCTCGCCTCCTACTTTCCAAACTTCGCAGAAGCTCTCTTGCAAACACGCAAGACTAGCACTCCTGGAAGAAAGGATATGGTGGAGACATGGCTTAGCCACAGCCTAAGGGATGTTTCCAGAATGAAACTTTCACTCTGCAGCGGAGTGTGCGCTGATATGAAACTTCCTGGCAGATTAAAATTGTGTGCCGGAACCGGGACTCGAACCTGGGACCTTTGCCTTTCGCGGGCAAGCGCTCTACCGACTGAGCTACCCCGACACGACTCACGATGCCGCCTCACAACTTTACTTCCGCCAGTACCTCGCCTCCTACTTTCCAAACTTCACAGAAGCTCTCTTGCAAACACGCAAGACTAGCACTCCTGGAAGAAAGGATATGGTGGAGACATGGCTTAGCCACAGCCTAAGGGATGTTTCCAGAATGAAACTTTCACTCTGCAGCGGAGTGTGCGCTGATATGAAACTTCCTGGCAGATTAAAATTGTGTGCCGGAACCGGGACTCGAACCTGGGACCTTTGCCTTTCGCGGGCTAGCGCTCTACCGACTGAGCTACCCCGACACGACTCACGATGCCGCCTCACAACTTTACTTCCGCCAGTACCTCGCCTCCTACTTTCCAAACTTCACAGAAGCTCTCTTGCAAACACGCAAGACTAGCATTCCTGGAAGAAAGGATATGGTGGAGACATGGCTTAGCCACAGCCTAAGGGATGTTTCCAGAATGAAACTTTCACTCTGCAGCGGAGTGTGCGCTGATATGAAACTTCCTGGCAGATTAAAATTGTGTGCCGGAACCGGTACTCGAACCTGGGACCTTTGCCTTTCGCGGGCATGCGCTCTACCGACTGAGCTACCCCGACACGACTCACGATGCCGCCTCACAACTTTACTTCCGCCAGTACCTCGCCTCCTACTTTCCAAACTTCACAGAAGCTCTCTTGCAAACACGCAAGACTAGCCCTCCTGGAAGAAAGGATATGGTGGAGACATGGCTTAGCCACATCCTAACGGATGTTTCCAGAATGAAACTTTCACTCTGCAGTGGAGTGTGCGCTGATATGAAACTTCCTGGCAGATTAAAATTGTGTGCCGGAACCGGGACTCGAACCTGGGACCTTTGCCTTTCACGGGCAAGCGCTCTACCGACTGAGCTACCCCGACACGACTCACGATGCCGCCTCACAACTTTACTTCCGCAAGTACCTCGCCTCCTACTTTCCAAACTTCACAGAAGCTCTCTTGCAAACACGCAAGACTAGCACTCCTGGAAGAAAGGATATGGTGGAGACATGGCTTAGCCACAGCCTAAGGGATGTTTCCAGAATGAAACTTTCACTCTGCAGCGGAGTGTGCGCTGATATGAAACTTCCTGGCAGATTAAAATTGTGTGCCGGAACCGGGACTCGAACCTGGGACCTTTGCCTTTCGCGGGCAAGCGCTCTACCGACTGAGCTACCCCGACACGACTCACGATGCCGCCTCACAACTTTACTTCCGCCAGTACCTCGCCTCCTACTTTCCAAACTTCACAGAAGCTCTCTTGCAAACACGCAAGACTAGCACTCCTGGAAGAAAGGATATGGTGGAGACATGGCTTAGCCACAGCCTAAGGGATGTTTCCAGAATGAAACTTTCACTCTGCAGCAGAGTGTGCGCTGATATGAAACTTCCTGGCAGATTAAAATTGTGTGCCGGAACCGGGACTCGAACCTGGGACCTTTGCCTTTCGCGGGCAAGCGCTCTACCGACTGAGCTACCCCGACACGACTCACGATGCCGCCTCACAACTTTACTTCCGCCAGTACCTCGCCTCCTACTTTCCAAACTTCTCAGAAGCTCTCTTGCAAACACGCAAGACTAGCACTCCTGGAAGAAAGGATATGGTGGAGACATGGCTTAGCCACAGCCTAAGGGATGTTTCCAGAATGAAACTTTCACTCTGCAGCGGAGTGTGCGCTGATATGAAACTTCCTGGCAGATTAAAATTGTGTGCCGGAACCGGGACTCGAACCTGGGACCTTTGCCTTTCGCGGGCAAGCGCTCTACCGACTGAGCTACCCCGACACGACTCACGATGCCGCCTCACAACTTTACTTCCGCCAGTACCTCGCCTCCTACTTTCCAAACTTCGCAGAAGCTCTCTTGCAAACACGCAAGACTAGCACTCCTGGAAGAAAGGATATGGTGGAGACATGGCTTAGCCACAGCCTAAGGGATGTTTCCAGAATGAAACTTTCACTCTGCAGCGGAGTGAGCGCTGATATGAAACTTCCTGGCAGATTAAAATTGTGTGCCGGAACCGGGACTCGAACCTGGGACCTTTGCCTTTCGCGGGCAAGCGCTCTACTGACTGAGCTACCCCGACACGACTTACGATGCCGCCTCACAACTTTACTTCCGCCAGTACCTCGCCTCCTACTTTCCAAACTTCACAGAAGCTCTCTTGCAAACACGCAAGACTAGCATTCCTGGAAGAAAGGATATGGTGGAG
Organism: Locusta migratoria; assembly: GCA_026315105.1. Classification (NCBI taxonomy): domain Eukaryota; kingdom Metazoa; phylum Arthropoda; class Insecta; order Orthoptera; family Acrididae; genus Locusta; species Locusta migratoria. The sequence goes on from CM048744.1 coordinate 569,968,109, forward strand.
ACATGGCTTAGCCACAGCCTAAGGGATGTTTCCAGAATGAAACTTTCACTCTGCAGCGGAGTGTGCGCTGATATGAAACTTCCTGGCAGATTAAAATTGTGTGCCGGAACCGGGACTCGAACCTGGGACCTTTGCCTTTCGCGGGCAAGCGCTCTACCGACTGAGCTACCCCGACACGACTCACGATGCCGCCTCACAACTTAACTTCCGCCAGTACCTCGCCTCCTACTTTCCAAACTTCACAGAAGCTCTCTTGCAAACACGCAAGACTAGCACTCCTGGAAGAAAGGATATGGTGGAGACATGGCTTAGCCACAGCCTAAGGGATGTTTCCAGAATGAAACTTTCACTCTGCAGCGGAGTGTGCACTGATATGAAACTTCCTGGTAGATTAAAATTGTGTGCCGGAACCGGGACTCGAACCTGGGACCTTTGCCTTTCGCGGGCAAGCGCTCTACCGACTGAGCTACCCCGACACGACTCACGATGCCGCCTCACAACTTTACTTCCGCCAGTACCTCGCCTCCTACTTTCCAAACTTCGCAGAAGCTCTTTTGCAAACACGCAAGACTAGCACTCCTGGAAGAAAGGATATGGTGGAGACATGGCTTAGCCACAGCCTAAGGGATGTTTCCAGAATGAAACTTTCACTCTGCAGCGGAGTGTGCGCTGATATGAAACTTCCTGGCAGATTAAAATTGTGTGCCGGAACCGGGACTCGAACCTGGGACCTTTGCCTTTCGCGGGCAAGCACTCTACCGACTGAGCTACCCCGACACGACTCACGATGCCGCCTCAACACTTTACTTCCGCCAGTACCTCGCCTCCTACTTTCCAAACTTCACAGAAGCTCTCTTGCAAACACGCAAGACTAGCATTCCTGGAAGAAAGGATATGGTGGAGACATGGCTTAGCCACAGCCTAAGGGATGTTTCCAGAATGAAACTTTCACTCTGCAGCGGAGTGTGCGCTGATATAAAATTTCCTGGCAGATTAAAATTGTGTGCCGGAACCGGGACTCGAACCTGGGACCTTTGCCTTTCGCGGGCAAGCGCTCTACCGACTGAGCTACCCCGACACGACTCACGATGCCGCCTCACAACTTTACTTCCGCCAGTACCTCGCCTCCTACTTTCCAAACTTCGCAGAAGCTCTCTTGCAAACACGCAAGACTAGCATTCCTGGAAGAAAGGATATGGTGGAGACATGGCTTAGCCACAGCCTAAGGGATGTTTCCAGAATGAAACTTTCACTCTGCAGCGGAGTGTGCGCTGATATGAAACTTCCTGGCAGATTAAAATTGTGTGCCGGAACCGGGACTCGAACCTGGGACCTTTGCCTTTCGCGGGCAAGCGCTCTACCGACTGAGCTACCCCGACACGACTCACGATGCCGCCTCACAACTTTACTTCCGCCAGTACCTCGCCTCCTACTTTCCAAACTTCACAGAAGCTCTCTTGCAAACACGCAAGACTAGCACTCCTGGAAGAAAGGATATGGTGGAGACATGGCTTAGCCACAGCCTAAGGGATGTTTCCAGAATGAAACTTTCACTCTGCAGCGGAGTGTGCGCTGATATGAAACTTCCTGGCAGATTAAAATTGTGTGCCGGAACCGGTACCCGAACCTGGGACCTTTGCCTTTCGCGGGCAAGCGCTCTACCGACTGAGCTACCCCGACACGACTCACGATGCCGCCTCACAACTTTACTTCCGCCAGTACCTCGCCTCCTACTTTCCAAACTTCGCAGAAGCTCTCTTGCAAACACGCAAGACTAGCACTGCTGGAAGAAAGGATATGGTGGAGACATGGCTTAGCCACAGCCTAAGGGATGTTTCCAGAATGAAACTTTCACTCTGCAGCGGAGTGTGCGCTGATATGAAACTTCCTGGCAGATTAAAATTGTGTGCCGGAACCGGGACTCGAACCTGGGACCTTTGCCTTTCGCGGGCAAGCGCTCTACCGACTGAGCTACCCCGACACGACTCACGATGCCGCCTCACAACTTTACTTCCGCCAGTACCTCGCCTCCTACTTTCCAAACTTCACAGAAGCTCTCTTGCAAACACGCAAGACTAGCACTCCTGGAAGAAAGGATATGGTGGAGACATGGCTTAGCCACAGCCTAAGGGATGTTTCCAGAATGAAACTTTCACTCTGCAGCGGAGTGTGCGCTGATATGAAACTTCCTGGCAGATTAAAATTGTGTGCCGGAACCGGGACTCGAACCTGGGACCTTTGCCTTTCGCGGGCAAGCGCTCTACCGACTGAGCTACCCCGACACGACTCACGATGCCGCCACACAACTTTACTTCCGCCAGTACCTCGCCTCCTACTTTCCAAACTTCGCAGAAGCTCTCTTGCAAACACGCAAGACTAGCACTCCTGGAAGAAAGGATATGGTGGAGACATGGCTTAGCCACAGCCTAAGGGATGTTTCCAGAATGAAACTTTCACTCTGCAGCGGAGTGTGCGCTGATATGAAACTTCCTGGCAGATTAAAATTGTGTGCCGGAACCGGGACTCGAACCTGGGACCTTTGCCTTTCGCGGGCAAGCGCTCTACCGACTGAGCTACCCCGACACGACTTACGATGCCGCCTCACAACTTTACTTCCGCCAGTACCTCGCCTCCTACTTTCCAAACTTCACAGAAGCTCTCTTGCAAACACGCAAGACTAGCATTCCTGGAAGAAAGGATATGGTGGAGACATGGCTTAGCCACAGCCTAAGGGATGTTTCCAGAATGAAACTTTCACTCTGCAGCGGAGTGTGCGCTGATATGAAACTTCCTGGCAGATTAAAATTGTGTGCCGGAACCGGGACTCGAACCTGGGACCTTTGCCTTTCGCGGGCAAGCGCTCTACCGACTGAGCTACCCCGACACGACTCACGATGCCGCCTCAACACTTTACTTCCGCCAGTACCTCGCCTCCTACTTTCCAAACTTCACAGAAGCTCTCTTGCAAACACGCAAGACTAGCACTCCTGGAAGAAAGGATATGGTGGAGACATGGCTTAGCCACAGCCTAAGGGATGTTTCCAGAATGAAACTTTCACTCTGCAGCGGAGTGTGCGCTGATATGAAACTTCCTGGCAGATTAAAATTGTGTGCCGGAACCGGGACTCGAACCTGGGACCTTTGCCTTTCGCGGGCAAGCGCTCTACCGACTGAGCTACCCCGACACGACTCACGATGCCGCCTCACAACTTTACTTCCGCCAGTACCTCGCCTCCTACTTTCCAAACTTCGCAGAAGCTCTTTTGCAAACACGCAAGACTAGCACTCCTGGAAGAAAGGATATGGTGGAGACATGGCTTAGCCACAGCCTAAGGGATGTTTCCAGAATGAAACTTTCACTCTGCAGCGGAGTGTGCGCTGATATGAAACTTCCTGGCAGATTAAAATTGTGTGCCGGAACCGGGACTCGAACCTGGGACCTTTGCCTTTCGCGGGCAAGCACTCTACCGACTGAGCTACCCCGACACGACTCACGATGCCACCTCAACACTTTACTTCCGCCAGTACCTCGCCTCCTACTTTCCAAACTTCACAGAAGCTCTCTTGCAAACACGCAAGACTAGCATTCCTGGAAGAAAGGATATGGTGGAGACATGGCTTAGCCACAGCCTAAGGGATGTTTCCAGAATGAAACTTTCACTCTGCAGTGGAGTGTGCGCTGATATAAAATTTCCTGGCAGATTAAAATTGTGTGCCGGAACCGGGACTCGAACCTGGGACCTTTGCCTTTCGCGGGCAAGCGCTCTACCGACTGAGCTACCCCGACACGACTCACGATGCCGCCTCACAACTTTACTTCCGCCAGTACCTCGCCTCCTACTTTCCAAACTTCACAGAAGCTCTCTTGCAAACACGCAAGACTAGCACTCCTGGAAGAAAGGATATGGTGGAGACATGGCTTAGCCACAGCCTAAGGGATGTTTCCAGAATGAAACTTTCACTCTGCAGCGGAGTGTGCGCTGATATGAAACTTCCTGGCAGATTAAAATTGTGTGCCGGAACCGGGACTCGAACCTGGGACCTTTGCCTTTCGCGGGCTAGCGCTCTACCGACTGAGCTACCCAGACACGACTCACGATGCCGCCTCACAACTTTACTTCCGCCAGTACCTCGCCTCCTACTTTCCAAACTTCACAGAAGCTCTCTTGCAAACACGCAAGACTAGCATTCCTGGAAGAAAGGATATGGTGGAGACATGGCTTAGCCACAGCCTAAGGGATGTTTCCAGAATGAAACTTTCACTCTGCAGCGGAGTGTGCGCTGATATGAAACTTCCTGGCAGATTAAAATTGTGTGCCGGAACCGGTACTCGAACCTGGGACCTTTGCATTTCGCGGGCATGCGCTCTACCGACTGAGCTACCCCGACACGACTCACGATGCCGCCTCACAACTTTACTTCCGCCAGTACCTCGCCTCCTACTTTCCAAACTTCACAGAAGCTCTCTTGCAAACACGCAAGACTAGCCCTCCTGGAAGAAAGGATATGGTGGAGACATGGCTTAGCCACAGCCTAACGGATGTTTCCAGAATGAAACTTTCACTCTGCAGCGGAGTGTGCGCTGATATGAAACTTCCTGGCAGATTAAAATTGTGTGCCGGAACCGGGACTCGAACCTGGGACCTTTGCCTTTCACGGGCAAGCGCTCTACCGACTGAGCTACCCCGACACGACTCACGATGCCGCCTCACAACTTTACTTCCGCAAGTACCTCGCCTCCTACTTTCCAAACTTCACAGAAGCTCTCTTGCAAAAACGCAAGACTAGCACTCCTGGAAGAAAGGATATGGTGGAGACATGGCTTAGCCACAGCCTAAGGGATGTTTCCAGAATGAAACTTTCACTCTGCAGCGGAGTGTGCGCTGATATGAAACTTCCTGGCAGATTAAAATTGTGTGCCGGAACCGGGACTCGAACCTGGGACCTTTGCCTTTCGCGGGCAAGCGCTCTACCGACTGAGCTACCCCGACACGACTCACGATGCCGCCTCACAACTTTACTTCCGCCAGTACCTCGCCTCCTACTTTCCAAACTTCGCAGAAGCTCTCTTGCAAACACGCAAGACTAGCACTCCTAGAAGAAAGGATATGGTGGAGACATGGCTTAGCCACAGCCTAAGGGATGTTTCCAGAATGAAACTTTCACTCTGCAGCGGAGTGTGCGCTGATATGAAACTTCCTGGCAGATTAAAATTATGTGCCGGAACCGGGACTCGAACCTGGGACCTTTGCCTTTCGCGGGCAAGCGCTCTACCGACTGAGCTACCCCGACACGACTCACGATGCCGCCTCAACACTTTACTTCCGCCAGTACCTCGCCTCCTACTTTCCAAACTTCACAGACGCTCTCTTGCAAACACGCAAGACTAGCACTCCTGGAAGAAAGGATATGGTGGAGACATGGCTTAGCCACAGCCTAAGGGATGTTTCCAGAATGAAACTTTCACTCTGCAGCGGAGTGTGCGCTGATATGAAACTTCCTGGCAGATTAAAATTGTGTGCCGGAACCGGGACTCGAACCTGGGACCTTTGCCTTTCGCGGGCAAGCGCTCTACCGACTGAGCTACCCCGACACGACTCACGATGCCGCCTCACAACTTTACTTCCGCCAGTACCTCGCCTCCTACTTTCCAAACTTCTCAGAAGCTCTCTTGCAAACACGCAAGACTAGCACTCCTGGAAGAAAGGATATGGTGGAGACATGGCTTAGCCACAGCCTAAGGGATGTTTCCAGAATGAAACTTTCACTCTGCAGCGGAGTGTGCGCTGATATGAAACTTCCTGGCAGATTAAAATTGTGTGCCGGAACCGGGACTCGAACCTGGAAACTTTGCTTTTCGCGGGCAAGCGCTCTACCGACTGAGCTACCCCGACACGACTCACGATGCCGCCTCACAACTTTACTTCCGCCAGTACCTCGCCTCCTACTTTCCAAACTTTACAGAAGCTCTCTTGCAAACACGCAAGACTAGCACTCCTGGAAGAAAGGATATGGTGGAGACATGGCTTAGCCACAGCCTAAGGGATGTTTCCAGAATGAAACTTTCACTCTGCAGCGGAGTGTGCGCTGATATGAAACTTCCTGGCAGATTAAAATTGTGTGCCGGAACCGGGACTCGAACCTGGGACCTTTGCCTTTCGCGGGCAAGCGCTCTACCGACTGAGCTACCCCGACACGACTCACGATGCCGCCTCACAACTTTACTTCCGCCAGTACCTCGCCTCCTACTTTCCAAACTTCGCAGAAGCTCTCTTGCAAACACGCAAGACTAGCACTCCTGGAAGAAAGGATATGGTGGAGACATGGCTTAGCCACAGCCTAAGGGATGTTTCCAGAATGAAACTTTCACTCTGCAGCGGAGTGTGCGCTGATATGAAACTTCCTGGCAGATTAAAATTGTGTGCCGGAACCGGGACTCGAACCTGGGACCTTTGCCTTTCGCGGGCAAGCGCTCTACCGACTGAGCTACACCGACACGACTTACGATGCCGCCTCACAACTTTACTTCCGCCAGTACCTCGCCTCCTACTTTCCAAACTTCACAGAAGCTCTCTTGCAAACACGCAAGACTAGCACTCCTGGAAGAAAGGATATGGTGGAGACATGGCTTAGCCACAGCCTAAGGGATGTTTCCAGAATGAAACTTTCACTCTGCAGCGGAGTGTGCGCTGATATGAAACTTCCTGGCAGATTAAAATTGTGTGCCGGAACCGGGACTCGAACCTGGGACCTTTGCCTTTCACGGGCAAGCGCTCTACCGACTGAGCCACCCCAACATGACTCACGATGCCGCCTCACAACTTTACTTCCGCCAGTACCTCGCCTCCTACTTTCCAAACTTCGCAGAAGCTCTCTTGCAAACACGCAAGACTAGCACTCCTGGAAGAAAGGATATGGTGGAGACATGGCTTAGCCACAGCCTAAGGGATGTTTCCAGAATGAAACTTTCACTCTGCAGCGGAGTGTGCGCTGATATGAAACTTCCTGGCAGATTAACATTGTGTGCCGGAACCGGGACTCGAACCTGGGACCTTTGCCTTTCGCGGGCAAGCGCTCTACCGACTGAGCTACCCCGACACGACTCACGATGCCGCCTCACAACGTTACTTCCGCCAGTACCTCGCCTCCTACTTTCCAAACTTCACAGAAGCTCTCTTGCAAACACGCAAGACTAGCACTCCTGGAAGAAAGGATATGGTGGAGACATGGCTTAGCCACAGCCTAAGGGATGTTTCCAGAATGAAACTTTCACTCTGCAGCGGAGTGTGCGCTGATATGAAACTTCCTGGCAGATTAAAATTGTGTGCCGGAACCGGGACTCGAACCTGGGACCTTTGCCTTTCGCGGGCAAGCGCTCTACCGACTGAGCTACCCCGACACGACTCACGATGCCGCCTCACAACTTTACTGCCGCCAGTACCTCGCCTCCTACTTTCCAAACTTCACAGAAGCTCTCTTGCAAACACGCAAGACTAGCACTCCTGGAAGAAAGGATATGGTGGAGACATGGCTTAGCCACAGCCTAAGGGATGTTTCCAGAATGAAACTTTCACTCTGCAGCGGAGTGTGCGCTGATATGAAACTTCCTGGCAGATTAAAATTGTGTGCCGGAACCGGGACTCGAACCTGGGACCTTTGCCTTTCGCGGGCAAGCGCTCTACCGACTGAGCTACCCCGACACGACTTACGATGCCGCCTCACAACTTTACTTCCGCCAGTACCTCGCCTCCTACTTTCCAAACTTCACAGAAGCTCTCTTGCAAACACGCAAGACTAGCACTCCTGGAAGAAAGGATATGGTGGAGACATGGCTTAGCCACAGCCTAAGGGATGTTTCCAGAATGAAACTTTCACTCTGCAGCGGAGTGTGCGCTGATATGAAACTTCCTGGCAGATTAAAATTGTGTGCCGGAACCGGGACTCGAACCTGGGACCTTTGCCTTTCACGGGCAAGCGCTCTACCGACTGAGCTACCCCAACATGACTCACGATGCCGCCTCACAACTTTACTTCCGCCAGTACCTCGCCTCCTACTTTCCAAACTTCACAGAAGCTCTCTTGCAAACACGCAAGACTAGCATTCCTGGAAGAAAGGATATGATGGAGACATGGCTTAGCCACAGCCTAAGGGATGTTTGCAGAATGAAACTTTCACTCTGCAGCGGAGTGTGCGCTGATATGAAACTTCCTGGCAGATTAAAATTGTGTGCCGGAACCGGGACTCGAACCTGGGACCTATGCCTTTCGCGGGCAAGCGCTCTACCGACTTAGCTACCCCGACACGATTCACGATGCCGCCTCACAACTTTACTTCCGCCAGTACCTCGCCTCCTACTTTCCAAACTTCGCAGAAGCTCTCTTGCAAACACGCAAGACTAGCACTCCTGGAAGAAAGGATATGGTGGAGACATGGCTTAGCCACAGCCTAAGGGATGTTTCCAGAATGAAACTTTCACTCTGCAGCGGAGTGTGCGCTGATATGAAACTTCCTGGCAGATTAAAATTGTGTGCCGGAACCGGGACTCGAACCTGGGACCTTTACCTTTCGCGGGCAAGCGCTCTACCGACTGAGCTACCCCGACACGACTCACGATGCCGCCTCACAACGTTACTTCCGCCAGTACCTCGCCTCCTACTTTCCAAACTTCACAGAAGCTCTCTTGCAAACACGCAAGACTAGCACTCCTGGAAGAAAGGATATGGTGGAGACATGGCTTAGCCACAGCCTAAGGGATGTTTCCAGAATGAAACTTTCACTCTGCAGCGGAGTGTGCGCTGATATGAAACTTCCTGGCAGATTAAAATTGTGTGCCGGAACCGGGACTCGAACCTGGGACCTTTGCCATTCGCGGGCAAGCGCTCTACCGACTGAGCTACCCCGACACGACTCACGATGCCGCCTCACAACTTTACTTCCGCCAGTACCTCGCCTCCTACTTTCCAAACTTCACAGAAGCTCTCTTGCAAACACGCAAGACTAGCACTCCTGGAAGAAAGGATATGGTGGAGACATGGCTTAGCCACAGCCTAAGGGATGTTTCCAGAATGAAACTTTCACTCTGCAGCGGAGTGTGCGCTGATATGAAACTTCCTGGCAGATTAAAATTGTGTGCCGGAACCGGGACTCGAACCTGGGACCTTTGCCTTTCGCGGGCAAGCGCTCTACCGACTGAGCTACCCCGACACGACTCACGATGCCGCCTCACAAGTTTACTTCAGCCAGTACCTCGCCTCCTACTTTCCAAACTTCGCAGAAGCTCTTTTGCAAACACGCAAGACTAGCACTCCTGGAAGAAAGGATATGGTGGAGACATGGCTTAGCCACAGCCTAAGGGATGTTTCCAGAATGAAACTTTCACTCTGCAGCGGAGTGTGCGCTGATATGAAACTTCCTGGCAGATTAAAATTGTGTGCCGGAACCGGGACTCGAACCTGGGACCTTTGCCTTTCGCGGGCAAGCGCTCTACCGACTGAGCTACCCCGACACGACTTACGATGCCGCCTCACAACTTTACTTCCGCCAGTACCTCGCCTCCTACTTTCCAAACTTCACAGAAGCTCTCTTGCAAACACGCAAGACTAGCACTCCTGGAAGAAAGGATATGGTGGAGACATGGCTTAGCCACAGCCTAAGGGATGTTTCCAGAATGAAACTTTCACTCTGCAGCGGAGTGTGCGCTGATATGAAACTTCCTGGCAGATTAAAATTGTGTGCCGGAACCGGGACTCGAACCTGGGACCTTTGCCTTTCACGGGCAAGCGCTCTACCGACTGAGCTACCCCAACATGACTCACGATGCCGCCTCACAACTTTACTTCCGCCAGTACCTCGCCTCCTACTTTCCAAACTTCACAGAAGCTCTCTTGCAAACACGCAAGACTAGCATTCCTGGAAGAAAGGATATGGTGAAGACATGGCTTAGCCACAGCCTAAGGGATGTTTCCAGAATGAAACTTTCACTCTGCAGCGGAGTGTGCGCTGATATGAAACTTCCTGGCAGATTAAAATTGTGTGCCGGAACCGGGACTCGAACCTGGGACCTATGCCTTTCGCGGGCAAGCGCTCTACCGACTGAGCTACCCCGACACGATTCACGATGCCGCCTCACAACTTTACTTCCGCCAGTACCTCGCCTCCTACTTTCCAAACTTCGCAGAAGCTCTCTTGCAAACACGCAAGACTAGCACTCCTGGAAGAAAGGATATGGTGGAGACATGGCTTAGCCACAGCCTAAGGGATGTTTCCAGAATGAAACTTTCACTCTGCAGCGGAGTGTGCGCTGATATGAAACTTCCTGGCAGATTAAAATTGTGTGCCGGAACCGGGACTCGAACCTGGGACCTTTGCCTTTCGCGGGCAAGCGCTCTACCGACTGAGCTACCCCGACACGACTCACGATGCCGCCTCACAACATTACTTCCGCCAGTACCTCGCCTCCTACTTTCCAAACTTCACAGAAGCTCTCTTGCAAACACGCAAGACTAGCACTCCTGGAAGAAAGGATATGGTGGAGACATGGCTTAGCCACAGCCTAAGGGATGTTTCCAGAATGAAACTTTCACTCTGCAGCGGAGTGTGCGCTGATATGAAACTTCCTGGCAGATTAAAATTGTGTGCCGGAACCGGGACTCGAACCTGGGACCTTTGCCTTTCACGGGCAAGCGCTCTACCGACTGAGCTACCCCAACATGACTCACGATGCCGCCTCACAACTTTACTTCCGCCAGTACCTCGCCTCCTACTTTCCAAACTTCACAGAAGCTCTCTTGCAAACACGCAAGACTAGCATTCCTGGAAGAAAGGATATGGTGGAGACATGGCTTAGCCACAGCCTAAGGGATGTTTCCAGAATGAAACTTTCACTCTGCAGCGGAGTGTGCGCTGATATGAAACTTCCTGGCAGATTAAAATTGTGTGCCGGAACCGGGACTCGAACCTGGGACCTATGCCTTTCGCGGGCAAGCGCTCTACCGACTGAGCTACCCCGACACGATTCACGATGCCGCCTCACAACTTTACTTCCGCCAGTACCTCGCCTCCTACTTTCCAAACTTCGCAGAAGCTCTCTTGCAAACACGCAAGACTAGCACTCCTGGAAGAAAGGATATGGTGGAGACATGGCTTAGCCACAGCCTAAGGGATGTTTCCAGAATGAAACTTTCACTCTGCAGCGGAGTGTGCGCTGATATGAAACTTCCTGGCAGATTAAAATTGTGTGCCGGAACCGGGACTCGAACCTGGGACCTTTGCCTTTCGCGGGCAAGCGCTCTACCGACTGAGCTACCCCGACACGACTCACGATGCCGCCTCACAACGTTACTTCCGCCAGTACCTCGCCTCCTACTTTCCAAACTTCACAGAAGCTCTCTTGCAAACACGCAAGACTAGCACTCCTGGAAGAAAGGATATGGTGGAGACATGGCTTAGCCACAGCCTAAGGGATGTTTCCAGAATGAAACTTTCACTCTGCAGCGGAGTGTGCGCTGATATGAAACTTCCTGGCAGATTAAAATTGTGTGCCGGAACCGGGACTCGAACCTGGGACCTTTGCCTTTCGCGGGCAAGCGCTCTACCGACTGAGCTACCCCGACACGACTCACGATGCCGCCTCACAACTTTACTTCCGCCAGTACCTCGCCTCCTACTTTCCAAACTTCACAGAAGCTCTCTTGCAAACACGCAAGACTAGCACTCCTGGAAGAAAGGATATGGTGGAGACATGGCTTAGCCACAGCCTAAGGGATGTTTCCAGAATGAAACTTTCACTCTGCAGCGGAGTGTGCGCTGATATGAAACTTCCTGGCAGATTAAAATTGTGTGCCGGAACCGGGACTCGAACCTGGGACCTTTGCCTTTCGCGGGCAAGCGCTCTACCGACTGAGCTACCCCGACACGACTCACGATGCCGCCTCACAACTTTACTTCCGCCAGTACCTCGCCTCCTACTTTCCAAACTTCGCAGAAGCTCTTTTGCAAACACGCAAGACTAGCACTCCTGGAAGAAAGGATATGGTGGAGACATGGCTTAGCCACAGCCTAAGGGATGTTACCAGAATGAATCTTTCACTCTGCAGCGGAGTGTGCGCTGATATGAAACTTCCTGGCAGATTAAAATTGTGTGCCGGAACCGGGACTCGAAACTGGGACCTTTGCCTTTCGCGGGCAAGCGCTCTGCCGACTGAGCTACCCCGACACGACTCACGATGCCGCCTCAACACTTTACTTCCGCCAGTACCTCGCCTCCTACTTTCCAAACTTCACAGAAGCTCTCTTGCAAACACGCAAGACTAGCACTCCTGGAAGAAAGGATATGGTGGAGACATGGCTTAGCCACAGCCTAAGGGATGTTTCCAGAATGAAACTTTCACTCTGCAGCAGAGTGTGCGCTGATATGAAACTTCCTGGCAGATTAAAATTGTGTGCCGGAACCGGGACTCGAACCTGGGACCTTTGCCTTACGCGGGCAAGCGCTCTACCGACTGAGCTACCCCGACACGACTCACGATGCCGCCTCACAACTTTACTTCCGCCAGTACCTCGCCTCCTACTTTCCAAACTTCACAGAAGGTCTCTTGCAAACACGCAAGACTAGCACTCCTGGAAGAAAGGATATGGTGGAGACATGGCTTAGCCACAGCCTAAGGGATGTTTCCAGAATGAAACTTTCACTCTGCAGCGGAGTGTGCGCTGATATGAAACTTCCTGGCAGATTAAAATTGTGTGCCGGAACCGGGACTCGAACCTGGGACCTTTGCCTTTCGCGGGCTAGCGCTCTACCGACTGAGCTACCCCGACACGACTCACGATGCCGCCTCACAACTTTACTTCCGCCAGTACCTCGCCTCCTACTTTCCAAACTTCACAGAAGCTCTCTTGCAAACACGCAAGACTAGCATTCCTGGAAGAAAGGATATGGTGGAGACATGGCTTAGCCACAGCCTAAGGGATGTTTCCAGAATGAAACTTTCACTCTGCAGCGGAGTGTGCGCTGATATGAAACTTCCTGGCAGATTAAAATTGTGTGCCGGAACCGGGACTCGAACCTGGGACCTTTGCCTCTCGCGGGCAAGCGCTCTACCGACTGAGCTACCCCGACACGACTCACGATGCCGCCTCACAACTTTACTTCCGCCAGTACCTCGCCTCCTACTTTCCAAACTTCACAGAAGCTCTCTTGCAAACACGCAAGACTAGCACTCCTGGAAGAAAGATATGGTGGAGACATGGCTTAGCCACAGCCTAAGGGATGTTTCCAGAATGAAACTTTCACTCTGCAGCGGAGTGTGCGCTGATATGAAACTTCCTGGCAGATTAAAATTGTGTGCCGGAACCGGGACTCGAACCTGGGACCTTTGCCTTTCGCGGGCAAGCGCTCTACCGACTGAGCTACCCCGACACGACTCACGATGCCGCCTCACAACTTTACTTCCGCCAGTACCTCGCCTCCTACTTTCCAAACTTCGCAGAAGCTCTTTTGCAAACACGCAAGACTAGCACTCCTGGAAGAAAGGATATGGTGGAGACATGGCTTAGCCACAGCCTAAGGGATGTTTCCAGAATGAAACTTTCACTCTGCAGCGGAGTGTGCGCTGATATGAAACTTCCTGGCAGATTAAAATTGTGTGCCGGAACCGGGACTCGAACCTGGGACCTTTGCCTTTCGCGGGCAAGCGCTCTACCGACTGAGCTACCCGACACGACTCACGATGCCGCCTCACAACTTTACTTCCGCCAGTACCTCGCCTCCTACTTTCCAAACTTCACAGAAGCTCTCTTGCAAACACGCAAGACTAGCACTCCTGGAAGAAAGGATATGGTGGAGACATGGCTTAGCCACAGCCTAAGGGATGTTTCCAGAATGAAACTTTCACTCTGCAGCGGAGTGTGCGCTGATATGAAACTTCCTGGCAGATTAAAATTGTGTGCCGGAACCGGGACTCGAACCTGGGACCTTTGCCTTTCGCGGGCAAGCGCTCTACTGACTGAGCTACCCTGACACGACTCACGATGCCGCCTCACAACTTTACTTCCGCCAGTACCTCGCCTCCTACTTTCCAAACTTCGCAGAAGCTCTCTTGCAAACACGCAAGACTAGCACTCCTGGAAGAAAGGATATGGTGGAGACATGGCTTAGCCACAGCCTAAGGGATGTTTCCAGAATGAAACTTTCACTCTGCAGCGGAGTGTGCGCTGATATGAAACTTCCTGGCAGATTAAAATTGTGTGCCGGAACCGGGACTCGAACCTGGGACCTTTGCCTTTCGCGGGCTAGCGCTCTACCGACTGAGCTACCCCGACACGACTCACGATGCCGCCTCACAACTTTACTTCCGCCAGTACCTTGCCTCCTACTTTCCAAACTTCACAGAAGCTCTCTTGCAAACACGCAAGACTAGCATTCCTGGAAGAAAGGATATGGTGGAGACATGGCTTAGCCACAGCCTAAGGGATGTTTCCAGAATGAAACTTTCACTCTGCAGCGGAGTGTGCGCTGATATGAAACTTCCTGGCAGATTAAAATTGTGTGCCGGAACCGGTACTCGAACCTGGGACCTTTGCCTTTCGCGGGCATGCGCTCTACCGACTGAGCTACCCCGACACGACTCACGATGCCGCCTCACAACTTTACTTCCGCCAGTACCTCGCCTCCTACTTTCCAAACTTCACAGAAGCTCTCTTGCAAACACGCAAGACTAGCCCTCCTGGAAGAAAGGATATGGTGGAGACATGGCTTAGCCACAGCCTAACGGATGTTTCCAGAATGAAACTTTCACTCTGCAGCGGAGTGTGCGCTGATATGAAACTTCCTGGCAGATTAAAATTGTGTGCCGGAACCGGGACTCGAACCTGGGACCTTTGCCTTTCACGGGCAAGCGCTCTACCGACTGAGCTACCCCGACACGACTCACGATGCCGCCTCACAACTTTTCTTCCGCCAGTACCTCGCCTCCTACTTTCCAAACTTCACAGAAGCTCTCTTGCAAACACACAAGACTAGCACTCCTGGAAGAAAGGATATGGTGGAGACATGGCTTAGCCACAGCCTAAGGGATGTTTCCAGAATGAAACTTTCACTCTGCAGTGGAGTGTGCGCTGATATAAAATTTCCTGGCAGATTAAAATTGTGTGCCGGAACCGGGACTCGAACCTGGGACCTTTGCCTTTCGCGGGCAAGCGCTCTACCGCTTCATATCAGCGCACACTCCGCTGCAGAGTGAAAGTTTCATTCTGGAAACATCCCTTAGGCTGTGGCTAAGCCATGTCTCCACCATATCCTTTCTTCCAGGAGTGCTAGTCTTGCGTGTTTGCAAGAGAGCTTCTGTGAAGTTTGGAAAGTAGGAGGCGAGGTACTGGCGGAAGTAAAGTTGTGAGGCGGCATCGTGAGTCGTGTCGGGGTAGCTCAGTCGGTAGAGCGCTTGCCCGCGAAAGGCAAAGGTCCCAGGTTCGAGTCCCGGTTCCGGCACACAATTTTAATCTGCCAGGAAGTTTCATATCAGCGCACACTCCGCTGCAGAGTGAAAGTTTCATTCTGGAAACATCCCTTAGGCTGTGGCTAAGCCATGTCTCCACCATATCCTTTCCTCCAGGAGTGCTAGTCTTGCGTGTTTACAAGAGAGCTTCTGTGAAGTTTGGAAAGTAGGAGGCGAGGTACTGGCGGAAGTAAAGTTGTGAGGCGGCATCGTGAGTCGTGTCGGGGTAGCTCAGTCGGTAGAGCGCTTGCCCACGAAAGGCATAGGTCCCAGGTTCGAGTCCCGGTTCCGGCACACAATTTTAATCTGCCAGGAAGTTTCATATCAGCGCACACTCCGCTGCAGAGTGAAAGTTTCATTCTGTCCTGTGCTTTGTTTCCATATTAAGCCACAAACAAACAACACTACCTCTATTTTGATAGCTGCCATCCCTTCCATAATAAACAATCGTGTCCATACAGACTAAGCATCCATGGGAAACTTATCAGATCCAGTGACAAATCCCTCACCATCTACAACAACAACCTGTCCAATGCTTTCCTCTTCCACAACTATCCAACAGACCTCATTTGCAAGAAGATCTCCTGAGCTGTTCATTCCAATCCTTCCAGCAACAAAGTTCCTAACCCCAGACAACCCAAAAGAATCCCCTTGGTCACCAGGTACCATCCTGGCCTGGAATGGCTCGACAAAATGCACCATCAGGGTTATGACTTTCTCAAGTCATACCCTGAATTGAGATCATAGCTACAAAGCCAGAGTAGTCTTCCACTGTCCACCAAATCACTGCAACATCCTTATCAAAATTTACAATATCCAAAAACCACCCTCTCTACCTAATGGTTTCTACCCCTGTAAAAACCTGTCCTAGGCATCCTCCTCCAACCACATACTCCGGCCCATCACAGGAAAAACCTACCCCATTCAAGACAGGGCAACATGTGAAACAACACACATGCCATCTACCAACTGGCATGTCCACTCCACAGCCTTTTATGGTGGTATAACTATCAACAAATTATCTGAACTCATGAATGGTCACAGACAGACAGTTTATCTGGGGGCAATAAATATCCTCTGGCAAATCATGCCTTCCAACATTCCCCATGGATCTTGGCACATGTTACACCACATGTGCAATCTGAATACTGCCACCTAGCACCAGTCCCTCAGAGCAACAGAGATGTGAACTTGCACTGCAACAAATTTTCTTTTCCTGTCATTCTTCTTGCCGAAACCTTTCTCCCTCTCTAAACTCACTTATTCACCAGTTATTTTTCATCCTCCATTGTGTGTGTTTCTAAACTACTCTTAATTATTTTTTTTATCATCCCCCCCATCACCCTCTTAGCATTATTCAGTTCACTTCTTATCCATCCTCTTTGTTTTGCTAGTGACATGGCACATTTCTCACCATGCAATATGCCTGACTTACACATATCATTCCATACCAACCTTATGGCTTAGTTTGTGAGTAAACTTTCCCTTCTGTCCCATTTCTCTTCCCTCCTCTCCTACCTGATGAAGGAAAACACTGTATTCCCAAAAGATAGTGTCAACATTTATATTCATCTCCATTTGTGTCTTTTTGTGTGTGACTACTGGTAGTATCAAGCTAAGTACTGGCCAGCCACTCTATCTCTTTTGAACAATATAATAATGGACAGTCCAGGTTGGAATTAATAATATAGTAATAAGGACAGTTTACAACTCACCACAAAGACATGGCGACGGGCTGCAGCAGGCACATACAAAAGATTCACAAATACAATACTTTCAGCTATCGGCTACGGCCTTCTTCAGGAAATAGAACACTCACGCAATCACACAGGCACACAACAGTCATATAACCATCACCTCTGGCAGCCACATGTCAGATGGATAATAGTCTGCACTGACTACCTCACACGCTACCTGTGCCGACTGCAGAAGCTCCAGAGACTGCAAAATTCCTTGTAGAAGACATTATTTTGAAGCATGGAGCATCACGCGTGATGATATCTGATTGTGGAAAAGTATTCCAGTCAAAACTAGTATCAGAGGTAATGTCACATTGCAACATTGTCCATAGAATGACAACTGCATAGCATCCTCAGACAAATGGTCTTACAGAACATTTTAACAAGACGTTAGCGGATATGCTGTCGATGTATGTCAATGTTGAAGAAAAGGATTGGGATACAATACTGCCAGTTGTGACATTTGCTTACAATACCGCAAGACAAGACACAACAGGCTTCTTGCCATTTTCCCTGCGCCATGGTTGTGAAGCTTAGGCGACAATGGATACGCTGTTCCTTTTCCAACCAGACAACACTCAGGATGACTATGTTAAACAGCTCATCACCAGGGTCGAAGAAGCAAGACAGCTGGCTCGCATATGGACACTGGACGCCCAGGAGAAAGACCGTCAGTACTATAACGACAAGCACCGATCTGTTGTGTACAGCCCAGGAGATCTGGTATGGATTTTTACCCCTGTATGGAAAGTTGGACTATCAGAAAAGTTATTGAAGTGATACTTTGATCCGATTTGTGTTATATGCCGCCTGTCAGACGTCACAAACAAAGTTGAGGATTATGAGCCGTCGTCGAAACAACAAAAACGAAGAGACATTGTTCACGTCCTGCACATGAAGCCTTAGCAGGACAACGTGTGTAAATATTGATTTTGCTAGTAGAAAGTTTAACTAAGACATTACTTGGTGAGTAATGCCTTCCCTCAGCTGGGTGATCCTATTCTTCATTTCTTAAGGTTATGCCATTCTTCTTCTACTATCCTACGAGTAGTTTGTAAGTTAATAAATTTTCTCCTACTATGTTTTGTTTAGTATAGGTAGATGTAACAGTGTAATTGAATCACCAATTGGAAACAGGAAGAAAGTCCACTCAGCATTGTTTTGATGTTTGATATGTGTGAAATTCTACATAAATGGACCATCAGGAAACTGTAAGTAGAGGTTCTTCAAAAGATTTTGCCATTTACTGTGTATAAAGACCAACCAATAACTAAAATTTGCAGAACATCACACATCAGAAACACTGCAACTAAAATAGGATAGCACAAAAACACACTTGAAAATGGGAATTATTTCCCAAAATGTGTCATGCTAAATAAAATATAGAAAATCATGAGTGGTAGCAGAATTGTTATTTATAGACAAACCCACATCGTTCAATAAAAGTTTCCCTTGTTCTTCTTGATACAGTCTTAATGCCATTGAGGCAAAAGAGACAACAACAGTACACCCTGTTATAAGGAAAGTAAGCTTTTCATTTTCATTTTATCCTTTGTAAGAGCACAACAACAAAAGTTCTTCACATATGTCATTATTTAATACAGGTAGCTAATGGCACAGAAATGCTAACATGAGAAGTGAATGTTATAAAATATTAAGTATGTACTATCAGTTTCTATACAAGACCAATGTCTTTATATGTCACCAGAAACACAGATATCATTTGATGAGCACATACAAAATAGGTTCGCAGTATAATACTCACCTTCAGTTCACATTCAATTTTTGTACGCCTCACTCGACACAAAGTATTCCATGTATCTTCATCAATATTGGCAGGTGCATGTGAGTATGTATCTAAGTTGTCCAGTCCTTTAAGGAAATCTAAATATTCTTGAGGCAAAAATGATGGTTTATCAGCTGTCAAAGAATTCTGAGACAGCTCATTTAGGAGAACAACAGACAATTGTGCCTTATGATGCATCTTAGGTCTCTTTCTGAAGAAGGAATGTTATTGAATTAATGCATTAAATGTTTGTCAGTTGCTATCATTCAATGTGACAGTTCTATTAGTTGAAAGCTGGTAGACTTAACCCTCTATTTACTTAATTTCCCATATTTGCAACACAACTGTTCACATTCATGGCTTTGAAAGGGTATGCAGGCTGTCTGACGTACAACACAGAAAGCCTATTTTGTAAAAAAAGGTATTTTCTGTACCAGATGGTATAACAGGCTGTTAAGTATAGTAATTCCAAAGAGAATCTGGAACACCAGTAAATAGAAGGTTAAACTAAAACATAATTTATTTAATGTTTTGTTTCTGAGAAACATTAACACAAGTAGGTGGGCAGATCTCATATATTATTGGATGATTATTAAATGACAAAAATATCTCCACATTAGATTTTTCTCTTTTGAACATATACTCTCTTACGCAATTAAAATAATTTCAAAATCCAGGTTGGAATATTAACAATACCAGCTCAAAAAAAGGCGAATATGTTCTCTGACACAAAAGTGTGGAACCAGCTGCCTCAGTCCTCATTCTGACTTCCTCATCAAAAATTTTGGCATACGGACATATTCACGCACTTTTAGCGCATAACTTTGTAAATACTTTTGCCCAGTTAAGCTGTCATAGTCAGCAATGTCGTCTCACTGTCAGTGTCTATATATGTCTCTGTCCATTTGTTTGCTGTCTCTACCACTGCTGCTTTCTGTCTGTATCAAACTTTCAATGTCTTCATTCCTTTCCCTCGCTATTCCTCCCTGCTGTCTGTTTCTGCCACTTTTGTTGTCTCTCTGCCCCACTGACGTCCCATTCACTTCCTGTCCTGTTGCCAGTATCCTTTCTTTCTTACTTAGAGTTGGCTTTCATTGTCTTCAATCACGATTATCTCCTTTACACATATGTCCATGGGGATGGTTTGCTTGGGGTTTGACCTTTAGACCGGAAAAACTTTTGCACGTGTGTACTGGGGATGGGAAAAATTGGACAAATTGTTTCATGCTATAGTATTGGATAGCCACACGCTCATGCTTTATGTATGGTCTCCATTTGTTTCAGTTTCCCACTGTTTTCTCTTTTACTACAATTTTTACTATCTGCATCTGTCTTAGTTTGTTGTTGCCACTTTTCCTGACTTCCAACGTCTCGTTTTGCTTCCCACTGCTGTTTTCATGCATTTGCCTTTCTCCTGAACTGACACTTTCTCTGTTACATCACATATGGATCTCTCTGCCTGTTGCAGTGTCTCTGTCCTACTTACATTCAGCCGAAAAAAGTACAAATATGTTTGCATGCCAAAATTTTTGGCGAAGAAGTCAGAATGACTTCCACACTTTTGTGTCAGAGAACATATTCGCCTTTTCTGTGTTCCGGTAGGAGCCTTTTTCAGCTGGTTCCCATCTTTTTCCTGTTACATCAGAGTGTACTGCTTATATAACATGAAATCAATGGTGAGTGAAATTAGGATAGTATTTTATATACCTTGATACATTTGTACAAACATCAGACCAAATTGACTACGTAATAGTTTACTTTCTAAAAAAAGCTTCACATTCAGATGATTGCTAAACATGCTTAACTATTTCAAAGAACATTGTTAAACACTATCAATATCGTTCCATAAAAAGCATGTAAATATTTTTGAGTCCAGCTGAGAATTTAGTTTTATATGATGTTGCTATTTCATGATAATTCAAGTCATTCATGTTGTTCCAACCATTATGTTGATGAATTTTGCACATCCTGTGGCCTAAAAGACGTGAATGTTAATGAAATGTCAAGGGATTAATAACATTGCACATTTGTCTTGAATATGTGCAGAAATTTGGAATCTACAGATATCGGTAATGGATAGTATTATCGGGAAAAGTTTCAAAGTTTTCTGGAATCATAATATTAGAACGCATCGTAAAAATTTCAATGATTTGCGATGACTAGAAGTGTAGATTTGCCAATGCATGCAGTTGGATCTTTCGATACCAAAAATTATGATTATTGTAATGTATCTTGATAACGAATACACGTTTCCAGTAACAGGAAACGGATTTTCCAGATAAACACCTCAACAACATAGACATAACATTTTAGTCATTTCCTATTCCTCAAGATATATTACCTCACAATCAGAAATAGCGTTTTCGAACCTATTACTGTTGCGTGCTATCATTCATGGACCGATATGTCAAGAACCACATAAGATATCATTCTGCTCTAAACTTTAAATAAAATTTTGATATGTTATCTACATTTCATATGCAGCTATTTGTAACCTAAAATCAATCATACGAGAAGTCTATGCAATGTGTTTTTACCTCTGCAAACTCTTTAAAATATGTTTCGATAGTTCACTAAACTGGATGCTGCATATTAACTGTAAAGTAAACAAAAACAGAAATCACCCCTTCATTGACAGAAGATTTCAATCTTTAATATGTACAAAAATCAATTTTTTTCACTGAGTACCTTTTTTCAAATCGCATGGTAAGTTTCAGAGTTGTCCAAACGTCATATTTCAGCACAATACACACTTTTACATGATCACCATTCTATTTCTCTTATTTCAATGGCATTTTAGGTTTGCTGCATAACAAGAGCATGAAAAGCACCTCTGTACAGACATTTAACTCAAGCTGTGGTGTTACAAGTTCTGCTAACAGACGGCACCCCTTGGAAAAACAAACATAGCACTCTCAAACAGAATGGTGGATATTAATGAATAGAAGTGTCAAATTAGGCAACCTGAAGTCATATTCTTTTGTCATCTCAAAGTCAAAGGGAGGTTATCCTAGAAAATTATCTACAATCTACAATTATCTACCAGCTACCAGGTGATATAGACGTCACTCAGAGCAATTAACATTCATAGAAATTTAACTCAAGCTGTGGTGTTACAAGTTCTGCTAACAGATGGCACCCCTTGGAAAAACAAACATGGCAAACAACCTGTAAAGTTTATGAAAGACATGCAATATGCTTTTAACAAAATCAAGCTCTGGCTGCAGTAAGTGATTATCTTATTGTTTCCCATGACTGATACTCACTTATCAATTATGGCAACTGTGAGAAAAATATTTCAACAACTAGTGAGCAGAAAATAGCAACCAATATAGTTATTCTCACAAAAAATAATGAATTTGTAAAGAAAGTAGTCTGTATTTGAACGAGAGATACTGGCTGTGTTTGAGGCAGTACAGTGGTTCATAGCAGAGGCAGAGGACATGAAGTTTACAATTGATACAGTCCACCACCCACTAGCAGGAATAATCAGCTGCCAAGCAGTGATTTTTTTTACCAAGACACTTCCAATACCTTGAATATATCCTTTCAGTTTACAGTAGAGAGCCAACACATCATGGGGCAAAACATTTAGTGGCCAAATCTGTATTGTAAATCAGTGCTTCGTCAGTGAGTATAAATCACAGGGAACTCACTTTTGCACAGAGGCAAGACCTTTAAATAACTGGACTATTACAAAATTAAGACACTAGTTTACAGTTTTAACTGTGGACCCTCATAGCTCAGATAAACAAATGTTAATGTTTTGCAACGTGTGGCTACCACAATCTATTACTGTCACTACTCTTCCCCATTTCCCTCCAGTCCTCACCAGTTGTCATACTAAGAAAAGTGAATGCAACTTTAATTGTACAGTCTTTGATAGCATTAATAGCTTTGTTGTCTGCCAGAGGTGGCTTTGTACATTCATTTTATGGACTAACTCTGTTGTTGACTACAAACTTTTAATATTCACAAGTGTGTCATACTTGGAAATTTCTGGCAAATTAAAACTGTGTGCCAAAACTAGGATTCGAAAATGGGACCTTTGGATTTTGTGGGGAAGAGCTCTACTGACTGAACTATCCCACCATACTTCACAGCCAATCATCACAGCTTTGCCTCCTATTTTACAAACTCCACCGATGTTCTACGAACCTTGCAGGACCAGCACTCCTAGAAGAAAGGAGGTTATAATATGAACAAGAGCAGCACAAGGGTAATGGTAGGTAGTCTAAGAAAATCAGGTGATCCTGAAGTAATTGGATTAGGTAATGAGACAACAAAAGCAGTGGACGAGTTTTGTTACTTGGGTAGCAAAACAACTTCTGATGGTTAAAGTTAAGAAGATACACAATGGCTAAGGGAAGAAAAGCATTTCTGAACCAGAAAATTTGTTTACATCCAAAATTAATTTAAATGTTAGAAAGTCCATTCTGAAAGTATTTGTCTGGAGTGTAGCATTGTACAGGACAATAAGGAGTTCAGACAGAAAGATGATACAAGGATTTGACATGTGGTGTTACAGATGAATGCTAAGGATTAGGTGGGTTGATCATGTTACTAATGAGGAGGTGCTGAAGAGAAGTGGGGAGAAAAGAAATTTGTGTCATATCTTGGCTAAGAGGAGGGATGATTGGTGGGACGCATTATGAGACGTGAAGGAATCATCAAATTAACATTGGAGGGAGGTGTTTGGGGTAAAAATTGATTGCAGAGGGAGGCCAAGAGACAAATACAGTAAGCAGGTTAAAAAGGATGTAGGTTACTGTTCTTATTCAGAGAAGAAGAGGCTTGCACTGGACAGGGTAGTGTGGAGAGCTGCATCAAACCAGTCTTTGGACACAACAAAAATGAGAAAACAAGTAACTGGTGTTGTTTTCTTCATTGCTGTCGTATCAGTTGCAGACTTTCAAAAAACATCATTCCTCATTTTTTAAAAATTAAAATAAAGAAGAACATGTTGAAATGTGGATGGCATATATAGATGGACTATACATAGGAAAGGAACTTGAACACACTATTGCAAAAAGGTAAGGTATACAATACAGTGAGAAGAATTCAACAGAACACTGAAAGTCCTAAGTCAAAACAAGGCCCCTGGAGTAGATATTCCCTATGAACTACTGCTGTCCTTGGGAGAGCCACTCATGACAACACCATTCCATCTGGTGTGTACGATGAATGAGACAGGAAAAATACCCTCAGAGTTCAAGAAAATGTAATCATTCCAATTCCAAAGCTGTAAATTACACAACTAGCAGTTTAATAAGTTATGTTACCAAAATACTAATAAGAATTATTGACACATAAATCAAAGACCTGGTGGAAGCTAACCTTGGTGAGGATCATTTTAGATTTAAGATAAAAATAGGAACACTTGAGGCAATATGCATCCTACAATTATAAGACAATGTTAAGAAAAGCAAACATACATTTACAGCTACTGTGAATTTGGAGAAAGCTTTTGATAATGTTGATTTGAATACATAATTCAAAATTCTGAAGATAGTAGGGGTAAAATGTAAAATATAGGGAACAAAGAGTTTTATACCACTACTACAGAAACTACACATCAGTTATAAGGGTCAAAAGGCATGAAAAGGACACAGTGGTTGGAAAAGAATTTAAACAGATTTGTAGCCTTTCCCAAGTAATATTCAATCTATACATTGAAAGAAGCTGTAAAGAAAAGCAAGGAGAAATTTGGAATGGAAAATATAATTCTAAGAGAAAAAATAAAAGATTTGTGGTTTGCTGATTACATTGTTATTCTGTCAGAGGCAGCAAATGGCATGGAAGAGCAGTTGAAAAATAATAAACACTGTCTTGAAAGGAGTGTATAAGATATTAAAAAGAATAAGGGCATGAAAGGGGTGTAGTGGTTGGGAAGGAAGTGAGACAGGGTTGTAGCCTTTCCCCAATATTACACTCAGCAAGCTGTGACAGAAGGCAAGGAGAAATCTGGAAATGGAATCAAAGTCCAGGCAAAATATATACAAACTTTCTAGCTTGCTGACAACACTGTAATTCTGCCAGAGAAAGCAAAAGACATGTAAGAGCTGATTGGAATGGATGGTGTTATACAAAAAAGGGCCTAAGATTAACATTAACTAGAGAAAACTGGATCCAGAAGACTGGATTGTAGTCTAATAAAATCAAGGCATTGCTGAAGAAATTAGATTATGAAATGAGACAGTAATAGTAGTAGGTGAGTTTTATTATTTGGGAATAAAATAACTTCTGATAGGTATCTAAAGTTGAGAAAATATGAAATTCAGAATGGCAATGGAAAGAAAAGAATTTCTGAAAATGAGAAAGTTGTTACAATCAAATATTAATTTAAGTTTTAAGATTTCTTTTCTGAAGGCATTTGTTAGGAGTGTTGTCTTATATAGGAGTTTAATGTGGATGACACACAGTTACATCAAAACAAGAATAGAAGCTTTTGAAATTTGATTCAGTAGATCAGATGGGTAGATCACATAACTAATGAGGAGCTACTGAACAGAATTAGTAGAAAAAGAAATTTGTGGGAAGTATTGATTTAGATAAACCTTTCAGACCCAAGGTTGTAGGTGATGTGACATTAATATAGAGAGGCATGTGAAAGATATAAAATACACACAGCAATTCATTACAAAAAAGGAAATAAATTTATTTTCAAAAATTTTGTACCCATACAATTGTCTGTTTTGGGCCTCAAATTTTTATGATCTGCACCATCTTACAGTAACATGCCTTTGATGCCTCAGTGATGTGATTCTGGCTTTGTAATTCCACAGACACTTTCTAGTGCTCCTTGTTATGCCACTCCACTATTCGAGTGTTCTCAGCTCTTCTGTGTTTCAGACAATGCCAGTTACAATGTAGACTTTGAGCAAAATTCAAATGTGCAACCGCCTGCCGCCATGCCGGATACGCATGTGTATCACTCCGCCTGTCACGCGCCCAGCCTCCAACGGCCAGGTGGGCTACGAACTTTTGCTTCCTCGAGTGCTGTGCATCAAAGTGTACCTTTTGAACTTCACGAGCCCATGTTTGTGCTGAATTTGCGAGTGCACCTCCCCGTGCAAGTTCGTCTCTGGCAGCTCGGCCCCTGACCTCTGTACCAGTTCATCTACCTCACTTAGTGAATCCTGTGAACATTCCTACAATCCTTCCTATGACTCCCACAGTTTCATCCACTGTCTCAACTCTGTAAATGTGTGTGCTACACAGCATGACCTACCTACCGTATGCCATGCTTCCGGGTGAGCCATCCGCAATGTGAAGGCTGAACTTTTGAACATTGCTCTGGCACCACCTGGTGCCTCTGGCACACCATACGATGCTTTCGCCGATCGCTGACACCGACACCGCAATACCTCCGAAACTTCCTGCTCACCTCCTTCTCTGCCACCTGGCTGCCTGCCAAAGCCGCCACAATTTTCTTTCGACTCTCTGACCACCTGGTTCGCTCTCATCAAACCTATATTCAAGCATTACAGTTTGGATGACTCTACTCACTAACTCTGTTTAATTACTTCACTGCACTACCACATGGATCTGATTTGTGATTTTCTTACATCCCCCCCCCCCCCCCTGCTCAGGCCGCTATGACAGTGCTAAAAAGACGATCCTGGAGTTTGTTATCCGGTCTGTAGAGGAGACTGTTTGACACATAATTGAAGTGGAGTACCTTGGTGACAAATGTCCATCTGAACTACAGCGCCTTTGGCTCTTGGTTAACAAGCAGGTCATGCCTGACCCCTTGCTCATGGCAATCTGGACAAATAAACTCCCTCTGGCCATGCAAACAGCATTAATTTACAGCTTGCTCGAGCCTTCAGTGAGCATATACACATTGGGGACTGAGTACATGAAGTGCATCTTCGAGATTCTTGTGTTGCGCAATTGCCATGCCAAACCTCGCACCATACCCACATACCTTCACACGGGGATGTTCCCGCTTTCTGAAGGAGATCATGGATCCGCCTGGCATTCCGCACCACATCGTCATCGCTCCACTGCAAACCAGCACTGGAGGGAATCAGCTCTGGTGAAGAGGACACACCCCCTTCCCCTCTGCGCTTCCCACAAGAACAACAACTGCACTACTGGTATTGCTTTTTTCATGCCCGTTTCGGCAATGCTGCAAAGAAGTGTAGGTTCCCTTGCAGCTACCAAAATGAGGTGGGCAGGCTTGTCTAGGCGCCGCCACCTGCCCTGAAGATTGCAGGCACCTACCTACTCTCCACTCTGTGCGCACCATCGCTGCTGCAGGCGCTTGTCTCTATGTTACTGATCTGAACTCTGGCATAAACTTACTAATTGACACTGGTGCTGATATCTCACTTCTGCCTACCAGATTGCCTCCAAACCCTGAACGACCAACCAACAAACCAACATGCTTCTTCGAGCTGTCAATGCCCACAACTTCACTGCACGGGCTCCACAACTCTCAAAGTCAGGCTCTCACCTTCGCATGTGTTCGATTGGGATTTTCTAGTGGCCAGTGTTCATGAGCCTATTCGTGGAATTGACTTTCTCTTATTTGATGGACTGTCTCCTGATGTCGCTCAACGTGCAGTGTTTCACTCCCCATTATGTACTTTTATTGATTCAGCTCCGTCAAGCTGTGCTAATCTTAGTGTAATTCTCGAGTGTTTAGACACTGTCATCTAACTTGGTAGTACCATTGACAAGTTACGTGGGGAACAAGTGCAAGTTGAGCAATTATGCCGTGAATGCCTCAGTGTAATTTGTGAGTGCTCAGACACTGTGGCCAAACAACAAAGTGCCATTGATAAGTTTAATTCGGAACACATGTGGAACAGTTACAATACGAACTACTTGACCTGTCTCGGCAATTGGCTGAAAATCAATCCACGCTCGACTCTGCAAGACAAGTCCTCGAGCAGCTGTCCAACCCCATGCCACACAAATCACAAGTTAGTCACAGTGCTGCTTTGCCTCGTGTTACCAGTGAACCCTGTCCTACTTTGGAACTTTTGCCTTCTCTGAGTGTTACTCCTGCTCCTCCCCACTCATATGCAGAGGTCTGCAAAGACAGTACCAACCCCTCGCCTCGTTCGTCTGCTCCACTAACTGTTGCGCCCTTGAACTCTGCACAAAACAGATGTTTGTGTATTCATTTGAGTGCTTCACAAGTGACTTTCCTGAACAAGCCCACTGTGTTCACTGCCCCTGTCTCAACAAACTCTACTGCAGTGTCTCAGTGTGTGCCCATTAGTACTCCTGCTTCTGCTTCTCGCAAATCCTCTGTCAAAGATTCATGTGCGCGCTGCCCTAAATAGCTTAATTTCTCCAACCGACTCGCCAAATCTCACTGTGTTGTTGGCAATGCTGTCTCCCCTCCTGCATGCATCGCCTCGCCAGCCACCCCTGTCACACCTACACAGCATACTGCAGCCACATCCACCTCTACCAGCTGTCACTCTGCGCGACCTACTGTCATGCCCGCCATGTCCTCCACGCCAAGTGCCACGCCCTCACCTGCCTCACAAGTAGCTGTTGTCATGAATGGCACGGTTCACAGACTGCACCTCACTGACAATGTTCCCATGTTTTCTAAACTGCGTCCTCTGTGTCCCAAAAAATTAGCTGCAGTCGACACACAATTATCGGAACTACTGTCAACCAGTGTGATCCAGTAATCTTGTAGCACTTGGGCTTCAGCCATTCCCTTAGTAAAGAAACATGACGTGGTGACTATCGCCAGCTCAATGTAAGACTGTAATGGACCACTTTCCGATTCTGAATGTCACCAATTTTTCCAAATGACTTGCCAGAGCTAAAGTTTTCTCGGTTGTCATCTGCAAGCGTGCTTACCATCAAATTCCCATAGCCCCTGAGGACAGTGAAAAAACGGCCATCACCATCCTGCTTGGCCTATTCCATTATCGTTTCATGCCTTTCGGACTTAAGAACACCACACAGACCTGACATGGTTTATCAGCGAGGTTTTACAAGTCTTAAAATTTTGCTTCGTGTAGTTAGACGACATTCTATTTTTCAGCTCCTTGGTCGAGAAAACCAAAGAAATTTGGAAATCATTCTTCACAGGCTGGCTGAGGCAGGGATTGAGTTGAATGATGACAAATGTCAACTGTATCTCCCCTCAGGACAGTTCCTCAGGTATACAGTCTCACCGGAGGGCGTCACCCCCCCCCCCCCCCCCCCCCACACACACACACATTGACACATTTAACTTGGTACGAAACATCACCTGCTCCTTCACTTACAAAGAGTCTCATACATTCCTTGGCACCACTGACTACTGCACCTGCCCAACACGGCTGAGGTTCAGGCCCCCCTTACAGATGCGTTGGCTGGCAAACTTACCGTATTTGCGCGAATATAGGCCGCACGCGAACATAGGGCGCACCTAAACTTTTGACATGAGATTATAGAAAAAAAAAAATCTGGAGTATGGGCCACAGGTTTTTAATTTTCATTTTATTTATTTTTAATTACTTTTTTTGTATAATCGAACTTTCTTTGTAATCAGAAACACAATGTTAACGAAATAATGTTTTCTTTTCAATAAACTCGAAACAAATATGCAAAACTGTAAATCAACTGAATAAGAAAGTGAGATGACCGGCTGATCCGGGTGCCCCAAGTGAAGGGACACTGAACCAAGACTGTTACCAGGCGTTTCAAGTGTTGTCTAGCATAGGCATGTGGTGCGAAAATATAGTTTTTTCGGTGTGTGTGTGTGTTTGTGTGTGTGTGTGTGTGTGTGTGTGTGTGTGTGTGTGTGTGACGATGTTTTGGCTAGTAAGTGGTAGTGGGAAATGAACGTACAAGTTACAGAGCCAAATGTAAGCTTCAGGTTGCCCAATCACAGTAACAGACATGGAAAACGGGAAGTTCGATGTAAATTTGACGCTGATGAAAAAAAAAAGTCGGCGCTAGTGTGTAAGTGAGGACAAACTATTAAAATGTTCGAAGAGTCGTTGTTCATTTCAAGGGCTAATATGTAAAAATCCCCATGTTTCCTTGACTTTGTAACTCAAAACAGGAGCTGTGGTTTTGTTGTTACAACAAAAATGATTCAGTTGCAAGGCTGCAAAATCGCCCCAAGTTCCATGTACATCGTTTCATGGAAATAAGCCCCAACGAATGTGAAACCAGTGAATCTGGTCGTAGAAAAATACATTATTTTAAAAAGTAGCATTGGCACTCAACATCGGCATTAGTTCCGCTATCTTAATCTCCCATCACCGCTCGCAATAGCCGTTACCGTACCAAAGTAAACGTCATGGTAAAATCACTCATGACATACACTAAACTTTTATTGCAAAGACTAGCTTCATTGACTACATCAAATTAAAATCATTTGTGTGCTTAGAAAGTGTGTATTACGTACTATTTTGGTTTAAGGCTGCGCGGACATGTTAAAAAAACAGTCAGTTTTTGTTGGCTGCGATACAGTATGACACCATTCGATTCATATCAAAATATCGACTTCCACGAATTCTCACATCATTTCCATAAACGTGTACAAAAACATAGATGCAGTTCTGTGAAACTGTTACTGTAGCATTTTTGAAGACTATCTAGTTTATTACATTTCTCACCAAAATATAAGTGAGTGACTGTAATTTTTGAAACCAATGGCTTTGAGGAAAAGAGTGACTGTGGGAAGGGGGAGGGGGGGGAGGAGGATTGAATCTCGATTATAGGCCGCACCACGATTTTGTACACCAAAATATGGAAAAAAAAAGTTGCGGCCTATGTTCAAGAAAATACGGTATGTCAGCTGACCGCTTGATGTCCTGAATGGACCAAATGATCGAGTCATTCAATGTACTCAAGGAATTACTTGCTCAAGTGATCATGGTTGCTCATCTTCATCCCGAAGCAAAATTTTTTCTCGCTACTGATGCAATTTACACTGCTATCGGTGTAATTCTCAGCCAATCTCATAATGGTGTAATCTCTCCCCTGAACTTCTTCTGCAAAAAATTAAACAACGCACAACACAAGTACTCGGCCTTTGACAGGGAACTTCTTGCCATCTACGAAGCCCTTAAGCATATCTGTGCAGAACTTGAAGGTCGCATCTTTCATGTTCATAACGATCACAAACTGCTGGTTGCTGCCATCTATAATCCCCTGGCTGACCTGCCCCCTACGCGCTTCTGCTACCTCGACTACTTATCGCAATTCACAATGGACATGCATTACATCAAGGGCACAGATAATGTGGTGCTGGATTTATTCTCTTGAATCGATGCTGTCTCTACTGTCATTGATCTCTCTAACCGTTCCGTCCTGCAATCTGCCGACGATGATCTCCTTGCTCTGGTCTTCAACCCTTCCTCTTCCCTACATCCCATCCACACCACCTTTCTGGGTGTCACCGGCAAGGTATGGTGCGATGACTCGACAGGCAAACTCGGTCCCTTCATTTCCCACTCTCTTCAACATACTGTTTTCCAAAAGCTGCACGAGATTGCACACCCAGTTGTCAAAGCCTCGTCATGCCTAGTGTGCGAGCATTTCATTTGGCACAGCATGAGGTGGGATTGCCAGGCCTGGACCCGCTGTAGTGTCCCGTGTCAGTGAACAAGGCATCTCACACCTCCCCTCTGCTTGGTTCATTCCCTCCTTCATCCGGCAGATTCCAGTACGTCCACTTGGAACTTGCTCATCCTCTTTCACCAGTTGATGGTTACCAGTACATCCTTTCCATGATCGACCATACCACGAGGAGGATGGAGGCCACACCTCTGCTTAACATCACTGCTGAGACTGTCAATCATGCTTTTATATCTACCTGGATTGCTCACATTGGATGCCACTTGGTCATCATAACTGACTAGGGATACCAATTCGAGAGTGCCCTTTTCACCCATATCTGTCACTTTTGCGGCATTTGCTGTATCCACACCACTGCCTATTGTTCACAGAGCAAGGGGTTGGTGGAGCGGTGGCACTAGACACTAAAAACAGCCCTTCAGTGTCACAGGTTGCTTTGGCTCGACGCCCTTCCACTGGTTCTCCCTGGCCTGCATTTGACCTACGAGGAGGACCTCCGTGGGAGCATTGCAGAATTTGTATATGGGCAACAGCTCACCTTACTGGGCAAGCTTGTTGCTCTGTCCCCACCACCCTACCTTCCCTTGTAGACTGAGACCACCTCATCTGTTCCGAGGCCTCCCATTCCCCTCCTCCCAGCCACTGTCCACTGCCTGTAAGGAAACTTTCAGGCTTGCAGACTTGAGAGTTCATGTTCTTGTGTAATGACGCCATTCGCCCGCACTTACAGGCCCCTTACTCTGGTCCTTATCCTGTTCTCCTTTGTGCAGGAAACACCTACACCATCCTCCTCAATGGCAAACCTTCCACCCTCTCCATTAATCGCCTGAAAGCTGTGCACCTCGATTCTGCTTCTCCTCCAGAGGTCGACGCTCCCTCCTCTTCCTTCTTCTCGTTTGAGGCTCTCCCTCCCTCTCCCGACTGCACTCCTCCCCCCCCCCCCCTCCTTTGCCATCAGATCACACACTACCTTCGGTCATTGACTCCTCTTCCTCCTCTCCATCCTCCCCCTATAGATGATTCTATTGTCCCCTTCCCCCTCTGATCCCTGCTATCAATTCTCCGTCCCTGTTTCCCCACCACTCACAACAGAGCTGTCCGCTGTGGTGCATGACCATGACCTATTCATTATATATGCATAAATGCAAGCTTATTAAATGTTTCCAGCTGGCCCGTGATTCTGTTCCTTCCAAGGCTAGGGCCTTCCTGCTCCTGTCAAGAACTGCGCTAGTTATAGTTTTTCTCTGTGGCTCCCACTTGAGCCAGTGACTCTCACTACAAGGTACACTGCCTCTTAGATTGCAGAATTTCATTGTTCAAGGTCCTACCGCATGTTGGCTACCTACCCCTCCTGCACTACCAGATGGGACAATAGAACTCAATGTGTGCATGATGCCCTCTGCGTGTGCGTCTACTAGTGCTGGTGACTTCCTTCCCCCCCGCCCCCCTGACTCCATGGCTCTCAGGAGTACTTCTTACTGTGGGGGCAGGGGGGCTGTGTGGTGGCATTAGTCACCGATGTGAGTGTTTGTATCGACCATGTGTTTTATCTACATGACAAACTATGGTTTTTGCTTTTCTTGTATGATCCACCATGTTCGAGTCAGTCTGTTATTGTTCACTGTGTTAGTGACATCTAATAAAGCTTTTGTACTGTAGTGTGGTCATTGGGCTCCATCACCCCTAGTAACATCCACAAGATATTCAAAATATGATGTGACTAATCTGACAGAAATTCTCCAATTTATCCAAGAGAGAGAGAGAGAGAGAGAGAGAGGGAGAGGAAGGGGGGGGGGAAGAGTGGCTGGCCAATACTTACTTCAGCTTAGTACCACCAATAGTTTTAGACACAGACAAATACACACAGACACACGAACACACACACACACACACACACACACACACACAAACACAAACACACACACACACACACACACACACACACACACAAAACAAAAGAAGAAGAAGAAGAAAGACAAAAACATTGGGACAAGATTTTAGAAATTAAATTCCTTCTATCAAGTAGGAGAGAGGAGGGCGAAGAAAAGGAATAGAAGGTAAGGTTTACTCACAACCTGGGCTCTAGGATATAGATGGAGTGAAGGGCAATGGGTGGAAATCCTTCCACAGCATAAGTGTTGATCAGCCTTCACTCCATCTTAACCTCAAGGCTTAGGTTGTGATCACCCTGCCCTCCATTTTTATCTCATGGCCTAGGTTATGAATAACCCTCACCTTTCCCTTCCCTCTTTCTCATACCTGATGAAGGAAATTTAATTTATGAAAGTTTATTGCCGAGTTTATTTTCATCTTTTGGTGGTACTGAGCTAAGTACTAGGTAGCCACTTTATCTCTTTTGAAAGAAAAAATATAATGTGAGATTAATGAATGCATCAATCAATCAAAGTAAAGAAAGAAATCACAAATTCTATGAACTTTCACTATTCAAGTAGCTTTAAAAAAGATATATTTAGCAGACAATAATGATATGTAGCTTAGTTATTTACTATAAAAATTGTTTAAAATTGCTTATGTAGATATCATACTTGTATGTTTTATACAATTGATCACAATGAAACTGTGATAGATCAGGAAAATCTCTCTTGAAATTTTTATCTAAATTTCTGTCTCTTGCTACATAACTGTCATAAGCCGAGCGACATTCTGTTGTAATATCTTGCAAACTACGAATTGTTTCATGAAGTTTTTCAATTTTCTGCAGAGCCTTTCCTACATTGGATCTGAAAATAAACAAAATGAATGGACTTTTAAAATGATTTCCTTTCCTACACTGGATCTGAAAATAAACAAAATGAATGGACTTTTAAAATGGTTCCAATTAAATTAGAGGATAATATGTTGATATTTTATTATGTTATATCAAAACTATTGACACTGATGTGTGAGAGAATTTTTGAATAAATAACAAGCAGCAATGACAGAACCTGAATTTAGAACACAGTGCAGGTATATGATCTGCTGTTTTTACATTTAACATAAAGTCAAAGTAATATCCTGAGAATTAATGAACCAGAAAACTTTACATAATTTTTAAGGACTTATCTTGCTTTCACTCACAACAAGATAAAGTCAATTCGTGCATTAGCACAAGGTTTCAGTTTACCACACAATGAAAGCTATAACAATTTGATAGCAGCTAATGAATAACATGATACATGTAACTACACATCTTAATATACTTGTATACTTCATTTTATTTTGTCCTATTATTGCTTCATTGTATTGTAGTACTATTCTAATCAATACTCATTTTTCTCTAATTTTGCTTTATTTAAATCTCATCATTCTATAACCAGAATAATAGTAGGGTTTACACAATGCGTACAACTTTCCTATAAAGATTTGAAGTTTGTTATCAATGAGAAAATAATGCAATCATAGTTATTAACCAGTATAAAGCCCCAGCCGGTACCAATCATGTCTACCTACATCTACATAAATACTCTGGCATACATGGCAGAGGGTTCATTGAACTGCATTGATGATGTTTCTCTACAGTTCCATTCTCTAACAGCTCACTGAAAAAAGGAACAGCTAAATCTTTTTTGTTTTCGATCTGATTTCTCTTATTTTATTTTGATGTTCACATATCCCTATGTAGATGGGTGCTATCAAAATATATTAACATTCGGAAGAGAAAGTTGGCAAAAGAAATTTCCCAAATAGATCTCATCACAAGTAAGACTTTTGTTTTAATGATTTCCATTCCAACTCATACATTATTTCTGTGACACTGTCTCCACTATATTGTGATAAATAAAACAAACTGACCTTCTCTGTACTTTCCCTAAATCGTCTATCAGTCCCACTTGTTGGGGATCCCACACAGCACAACAATACTCCAAAATAGAATGCACAAGTGTGGTATAGGCAGTTTCTTTAGCAGAGCTGTTGCATCTTATAACTGTTCTGCCAATGAAGAGTAGTATTTGGCTCACTTTCTCTGCAATATTTTCTGTGTGTTCTTTCCGGTTTGTTTGTAATTGTTACCCCTAGGTATTTTTTTTGAATTCACAGCCTGTAGATTCGACTTATTTATTGTGTAAATGAAGTTTAATGGGCTTCTTTTAGTGGTCATATAGATGACTTCACACTTAATTATTAAGGGTAAATTGCCAATTTTTGCACCGTTCAGATATCTCATATAAATCATTTTGCAGTTGCTTTTGATCATCTAGTGACTTTACTATCGATAAGAGATAGCATCATCCGCAAACAGACCAAGATTGTCTCCTAATTCGTTTATAAAAATAAGGAACAGCAGGGGCCCTATAACACTTCCCTGGGGAACATCAGATATCACTTCTGTTCTTCTTGATGACTTTACAGAAGATGATGCTCCATAGTACTAATTCTCTGTTACCTGGCAATTTCTAGGCATGTATTTATTCTACTCTTATGTTAGTACATTTCCTTCTTACCCCCACTGTCCATCGCCTCCTGTCCCATTCTGTCCGTTTCACTTGCATCTATAGAGAATTTCAGCCTTTAGTTTCATTTTCACATAGCTCAATCATAGCTGTATCATCCTCTCGTGTCACTTCTTCACCTGTTGGCCCACAATCCCCCCCTCCCCTTCGCCACACAGGGCTCTGCTTCAGGTGACACACCCCATTCTTCACCCCATTCGTTCAAGCACTCTCCAGGCTCACCTGCCTCTCCATTTCGAGGATTCTCTTGTCTTCCTCTTTCTGTGACTCCAGTTGATGAGTTCAATGTCCCTGTCTGCCCCCCACCCCTATCTCTGTTTTCTTGTCTGACAGCTCAGTCTTCATCATCTGCATGGGTATTAGTGGCTCCTCTCCCCCTTAACACAGCAGGTGCGAGCTTCTTAAGTTTATCACTCCACACCCCTGCCCCTTCTCTTGACTCTGATGTCCCCCCTACATTCCTCATCCCCTCTACTGAAGTGCGCTCATCATACCAGTTTGACCAATTGATCACCCTGTTACTAGTCATCTTGAGCAGCAGTTACACCAACTTTGCCACCTTGAGGACTTTGCCATGTTCGGCACACCGCCTCCGTGAGCCTTCGATCCTGCCTGAGGATTCGGTGGAGCTGACTGTCATGAGGATACCTCAGGTTTTGACACAAGCTGCTGTCATTTCCAAGCCCCCTTTCCCCCAAGTTCGACAGTTGTACTCCATTCTGTGCGGGGGGAGGGGGCAGAGGGAGGGCAGAGGGGCTTTGGGGGGGGGGGGGGGCGTTGTGGCAGCGATAGCACATATTGACCACCTTAGGAACTGTATACCTTTCACCGAGCTTTGCGCGAGCTGCTTCCCGGCTCCACCATGCTTTAATAGTCTGTCTTTATATCTTGATCTGTGTGCAATAAAGTACAGTTGTTCAATTAATACGGAATTTGTCTGGAGCTACAATCCTGCCAAATCCCATAACTGTAATAATCCATAAATCAGCATAACCACTGATGAAAACAGCATGTAATAACTTTGTAGAAAATAGCTATTCTGCAATTTTACCATCTGTAATTGTTTAAACAGCTGTCATGCAATATTTAAAACTTGAAGATTTTCCTTCATCTATCACATATATTTCTTTAATAAAAACTTGTATGAAATTGCTGTAATTACACTCACTCATTATCAGGAACAAATAACTCTGATACAGGCTGTTCTATGAATACAGTGGACAAGCACAGTAATCAGACAGTTGTATTATGGTTTAGGCACTAGAACACACATTATGCAAGGGCAGATTAAGAGGAGGGGCAGAGTGGTAAATCACACCCCTTCCCCCTATCAGATTAAATTATATTTTTATTTATTGATTTTTTATTTTGTAATCTATTTCACATTTAAAAGCAAAAGTTTAGAGCCCCCTGGTTGTCAGATTTAGTCATTTACTTCTGAATTCCACAAGCCTCCATTTGTTGTGTTTGGGAGTGTATACCAATGTTTTGTGCATCCCCTTCTTTTTTGGATTTCAAAAAATTAAATACTTCTTCACGATCTACACACCTTATCTCCATTCTTCCACAACCTCATCATTTCCTTTTCTAGCTTCATCTGGCCCCTCTCAGCCCAGCATACTACCTTTCTGGATGTTGACCTCCTCCTCTTGTTTGGTAACATTCACATCCTAGTCCACATCAAGAATGCCAACCACCAACATGCATGTATTTTGTCAGCTGCCATCACTTCCACACCATAAAATCCTTCCCATACAACCTAGCCTTCCCATACAACCTAGCCACCCGTGGACCACTTACCTACAATCATGAGCATGTGGCATTACGAATTGTGCAGTTGATGCCACATAAATGACTGAGTGGGTTGCTAAGTTTTAAAGTGTTCTTGAGAGTCCGCAAGAACAAACTGAAGAATACATTAATAATAATGAAAAAATAAACTTTGAAATCTCAAGTGGAATTCAGTTATAATAATTTAATCTGTTATAAATTAGAAAGTCAATTTGTTTTGGTTTTGTTATCCTATCTACAAAAATATGATTTTATATATAAAAAATCCTAAAGAATTGTTCCATAAAATATATATGTAAATTTTAATTAATGTAAAATATAATTTTAAAATTGTACATTCTGTAACTTGGTGAATGTGGTCTCTTGGTTGTACTGTTGGAAGAAGAACCATCTGTGTGGCTAGGAGCCACTTAAGGTGATCATGTGTTGTAAATGTTTGTTTACAAACCTGTTATTACACTGAAGCAAGATTAATTTTAATTTCATTTTGTTTGGCCACCAAATTATGTCAATTAGTTGATAAAAATAAATACCACTGTATACTAATAAATTTGCTGGATATTTATTTGCAAATGTACAAGAAACAGTACCTGGTATGTGCAATCAGCTTGATTCAATGCCACACAACCAACCCCTAAATTGCAAAACATGCCAAAATTAAACTACACATTGTGTATGTGATCTGCTTCCATTGAGGGTCATGTTTAAAAGCAACAAAGGACATAACTGACTACAAACTGATAGTGCTGCAAACATTCCCTTGTCCATTATACTGAAGGTCTCATGAAGGCTTTCACAGACAGTTAACATCACACTCCCGCAGACCTAGTCCACAAACAGGTCTCACAAACTATATCCTCAGATATCACCAATCCTCACATGACCCAGTGGTATAGTGTCTTCAGTGGGGGAGGGAGGGGGAAGGCCATGGCCCCAGACAAAAAATAATGCGGTTGGGGAGGAGGGCAGGGAGTGGCTGAGCTGGGTAGAAAGGCACGATACAAAAGGTGTTCAGTGGCAAGGAACTGCTGAATGCCGTGGCTATTGTTGGTGCATCAGCTGTCAGTGGGGAGCCATCAAAATCTCATTAAGAGCTCATATGAACAGCACAGGGCTCGTAAGAAACCACATAGCCTCTATCTGCTGCACGAGGACCGAATAGTCAAATAAGCGAGCAACATTAGGTGCTTACTGTTGCCAGCTGCAGATGCCATATCGCTAAAGAGGTGGGTGCTGGCCGGTGCCATTCCCTGTGTGGCGCAGCCAACAGTGCCTGACAATGGTCACATCTGGTGGCATCCTGTCTGCAGAGTCAGGTACTAAGACTGCCGTCATATCATCCATCTGCACTGTCGTAACTACCACATTGTTGTTTATGTGAAATTTCAAGGCAATTGGATAACTGGCTCAAAATACTGATATGACAGCTGACCTAAACAAATTTTAAATATATAGTGTCTGTGTGTTTATATTGCATGTACATATCTTCCATTTTCTTGATGAAATTTTGCACACATGACCTTCAAACCAAGAGGAAGATCTCATGGTTGTAAGATCATTTACAATACAAAGTACATGTAACATGAGGTATGACATCATAAACAATTGAATTCACATAAAACTCCTGTATCACATAACAATGTTGTGCATCTCCTCCTAACCAAATTTGCTGCACATATTCCATGCATTAGTGCAGCAAGGATTTGGTCGGGTGGGAGGGGGGGTAATTTTTGAAAAATAAAGACTATTGAATTTATTAATCTATGACTTACTTTTACAAATTTTATAAGACCAATTATACTACCAAAACAATTGCACAAGAAATAAAATGAGTGGGTTGCATTAATTTAAAAGTAGAAGAGGAGCAACATGGTGAAAATGGAATGTATACAATCAACTCGTAAAATAATTAAGCAGTCTCTAGGTTTACAGCTTAATTAACAAGACACTCCATTTGTAAAAAGTGAATAAAATAACACTATTATTGTTCATAATATTCCACTCAATGGTGCCACTGAAGTGTTAACCAGTGGGTCACATATGATTAGCATAGCAGTAACAAAAGTGGAAGCGTCAAACCTGGATGTGGTGGCATCATGTTGGTGACTCATTTTCACGTTCACTTGTGCTTGGCAAATTATAGTTACGATGTACTCTATTATATGTGTACTATTTAAAATTTCTGATGCTGCCCTGTTTAAAAAAATAGAAAATGGAAACAATAAAAAATAATAAAATTAAACAATCTTTGGGAGGTGCTGGGGGGGGGGGGACACCTTCATCCCTATTAGCACCCCCCCCCCCCCCCCGTGGCTGCACCACTGCCATAAGATAATAATTGCTGATGGGGTAAGAACCACCAATGAAACATTGTTCAGGAGATATGACATCATAAATAGAGAGAGGCATGATAAACCACCCTTTCACACAAAAGGTTTTAATTTTCAATTTCTGCACTACAAACTCCATTCGCATTTCCACCATTCCACACTACCTACTCCAGCCCTGTGACGTGCATTTCCTACCCTATAAAAGGCAGGGCATCTTGTGAAAGCAGCCAGAAGAAGTGGATGGAAAGAGGGGGGTGGGTGAAGAGGGAGGTGATTTGTGTGTCATAAGTGGAAGAGTATAATAATGGAAAGTCCAGGTTGGAATAAATAATATAGTGAGGACAGTTTACAACTCACCGCAAAGACGTGGCGACGAGCTGCGACAGGCACATACAAAAGACACACACATACAACACATTCAGCTATCGGCCATGGCCTTCTTCAGAAAATAGAGCACTCACGCAATCACACAGGCACACAACACAGTCATACAACCATCACCTCCGACTGCCACACTTCGAATCACGCTCTGCAGCGAATCGGGGACGGGAGGGGAGGGGAGCTACGTGACGTAACCTTTCTATCGCCTCCCCCTCCCCTCCCCTCCCGTCCCCGATTCGCTGCAGAGCGTGATTCGAAGTGTGGCAGTCGGAGGTGATGGTTGTATGACTGTGTTGTGTGCCTGTGTGATTGCGTGAGTGCTCTATTTTCTGAAGAAGGCCATGGCCGATAGCTGAATGTGTTGTATGTGTGTGTCTTTTGTATGTGCCTGTCGCAGCTCGTCGCCACGTCTTTGCGGTGAGTTGTAAACTGTCCTCACTATATTATTTATATATAAGTGGAAGAGAGTCGTCCTTGTTCTGAGGCAAAGAAGCCTGCTTGCCATAAGCAGGTTTCACTTGGTTCACCAATGGAGGGGGTTCAATGAAGAAAATGGTAATGGTGTTCAGGAACCTTCTGATCACCGATGAGGGCCCAAATAAGAAGGGCTTAGTGTGGGGGGTGGGGGGAGCATAACGTACTTGCAAAAGTCAAGCTTCTACATGCTTCCATGGAACTCTGACAGACGGGGGAAAGTGCTGAAAGTGGGGATGGGGGGTGGTGGGAGGATTGATTCTGGCCCAGTGAAGCTGGTCAATCAAAGATGGAAAAACAGTTGAGATGAGGGGGAGGGGGAAGAATTGATGAAGTCCCCCAGTAAAACCAAAGACAAATCCTGCCACAGTACCATGGAGTTCTTCCTTGTAGGTGGCATGAAGGAAAGGAGTACAATGGGAAGGGCCTCCATTCAGAGGGTGTTGTGGCACTGTAGAGCTATATATAGGGTCATGCCACAGCTCTACCACCCGTAGCTCTGGAGATGGTAGGTGGAGGTGTGGATGAGCTTAATGCCACAGAGCTGGCAAAGGTCCAAAAAGAGGGCTGATTCGAACTGTTGGCCTTGGTCGGTGGTAATGACTAAGGGACAACCAAAGCAAGCAATCAAGGATTGAAGAAAGGGCCATGTGACGGTTATGGCCATGATATTGATGAGTGGGGTGACCTCAACCAGAGCAAGTGGTGCAATAGATTGTAAAAAGAATGTATCAGAAACCATCAGCGGGAGGAACAGGCCTGACTAGGTCGATGTGGACATGTTGAGATCTGTCTTCAGCAATAGGAAAGAGAGAAACAAGGGATGTGAAGTCCGGGTTGTGAATTTGTTTTGTTGACAGGGAAGGCAGGTGTGTGACCATGCCTGACAGTCCTGTTTCGGGTCCCGCCAGGGAATCTGCTCAGTAACTAGTCTGGTGGAGGCATGGATAGCAGGGTGTGCCAATACATGAAATTTCCGAAAAATTTCACACTGGAGTGGGCGAGGAAAGAGAGGGTCAGTTTGCCTGTAGAATCATCACACCAAATCTTATCAATAACACCAGGAAAGGAGGTGTGGATGGGGTTGAGAGAGGAAGTGTGGTCGGAAACAAGTTACATGAGGGTTATCGTCAACTGATTGTAAGATAGTGAAGTTGGAAAGGTTGATCAGTGAGGACACAGCATCAACCAGTGACAGGAAGTTGGCCATAACATTGTGTACACCCTCGATGTACATGGTATCAGTTGTGAATTAAGAAATGAAGTAAAGGTAGCGAAAGCGGCAAGGTGGAGGGTCGACCGATTTGTTCTGCAGCTAAGGGTTTGTGATCTGTGAAAACGTGAAAGAGCTGACCCTCAACATCAGAGCGAAAGTGTTTAACAGCATCGTAAATGGCCAGAGGCTCGTGATCAAAGACTGAATATTTTTGCTGAGTATTGTTTAGCTTCTTTGAGAAGAATTTGAGGGGGGAAATGTTGCCATCTAGGGACTGGCTGAGAACTGCACTGACAGCAGTTTCACTGGCATCAGTTGATGAGTCCATGAACGGTTGAGAAGTCAGCATGTAGCCTGGCAGAGGTGGCACAGGCAAAGTCATCATGGCGGCAGACCGTTAGTCCATGTCTTGTTGTATATATATATTAAAAAAAAAAAAAAAAAAAAAAAAAAAAAAATAGCGAGCGACACAAAACTCGCTTATTACACGCACAAGGGTGTAGAACGAAACGGCGGGGTCACTACTATGGGATTTGGAGGGGGTTGCAGCCCCTGACAATGTCCATATTAATTGAACAACTACACTTTATTGCACACAAGTTGAGATACAAAGATGGACTGTTAAAACATGGCAGAGCCGGGAAGCAGTTCGCCCAAAGATCTCAGTGAAAGGTATACAACTTTTAAGGTAGTCAATACATACTATCATTAGAGCTACATGAAATTCGCATTTGCGATAAATGCGAAATATATGCAAAATCTGCGTATTTCCGGGAAATTTCTTGAAATAGTATATTTTAGCGAAATTTATTACTGAAGTGCTAAAACATCCTGATATACAGGCCTTAGTTCTTTTAATACGTCCACAATTATACAAAAGGGCAAAAATTATGATTATAAACAAATACTCTAACTACACACTACTCACGGAAATTAAGTTGTCACTCAGCGCGTTGGCGTGTGGGAGCAATCGTAAATGGGAAATGCGTATGATCACTCCCATAATCCATGGCACCGAGAGTCAACTGAATTTGCGTGAACAGTACGCTCTATATACGACATTCTGCTAACCTAGTTTTCATTTTTCTACGGTTGTATTTGCTAAAATATACTACACATATGTTTAGCCTATAAATTACCACGATGTAAATAAAAGATACATCTCTGACATTTTACACCAGGAAAAGTGAAAACGAAGCCAATAATGTTTTATTTATACTGGATACAAAAATGAGTAAATAAAAGTTATGCAAGAAACAATCGTAATTCGAGATACAGAAAAGAAAATCACCATCTGCACATTTGGAAGATTTACTAGATGAGATTGAACAGTATGTTTCCTACTGTGCTGCGTGTGTAAATATAATAGTGTAGAATTTTTGTATTTCATGATTACAGTATCACTTTTCCTTCTCTTTTATTCACTTCATTCCCTATTCAGAAGTACATCGTTTTTGCACTAAAAATGTTTGACATGAAGGCGTCAAAATATACGTCTGTTGAATTCTAAGAATTCTAAAGCAATTTTTTCTATTTTCTTTTTTTTTTTTTTCTTCACCGGATGTAGCTGTGATCTTTAATGATCGTCTTGCTCAAAAAATTGTGGCCAAGGGGGTTAGATTGCATTGTGGCAGTTGTTTTCTAAATGAAATAAGTATTCACACTTTTTGCTTCCATAATTTTTATTTTATTTTATTAGAATTTTTGCCATTTATTTTTCATAATTATTGAACAAGATTTTAAAAAATACGAGTAAA
The DNA here is from genome assembly GCA_026315105.1 of Locusta migratoria. Taxonomy (NCBI): domain Eukaryota; kingdom Metazoa; phylum Arthropoda; class Insecta; order Orthoptera; family Acrididae; genus Locusta; species Locusta migratoria. Next base: position 570,012,078 of record CM048744.1, read on the forward strand.
ACTACATTTTTTGTAAATATTTATGCCAGATAGATATGGCATCTTTGGAATGGCATTGTGTTAATCAAAGAGTTTGGAATGAGGATTCTTTAAACACGCTTTTTAAACTGACTCTCAAGCGCTCAGTCTTCTTGATTTGTGATTGTTGTGAAGTGTTTTTCGAAATGGGTAGATGTAAACTAAGTGTACAAGCACGCTGCAGTGCATATCCAAAAGAAGAAGGATTTTACATTCACGACAATAAATTTTTGATGTGCCGTTTTTGCAATGTAAAACTCGAGTAGGAGAAGAAGGACAGTTTAGACAAACATTTAAAAAGTGCTAAACACGTGGCAAATAAAGCAAGTGCAGTGGCTTCTGCATCATCATCTAAAAGGCAGGCTGGTAGTGCTGAGATGCTGGACAGTGCAAAGAAAGCTAAAACTGAAAATGAAACTTTACGCTATGATATAGTGAAAATTTGCTTAAAAGCAAATATTTCACTGACAAAACTAGATAATGGTGAAGTCAGGTCATTCTTAAATAAATATATACCCCATGCTGGATGTATGCCCAGCTCAGACAGACTTCAACGAGAATATGTAAGTCAGTGCAGTGACGAAATGAAGGAAGATAGAAAAAATGCAGTGAAGGATGTTCCAGTTACGATTGTCGCCGATGAAACGTGACAAAAATGGAAGATGTGTTTTTGGCGTTTTATTTTGCACAATGACTGCAAAATCACAACAAAAGGTGTATCTGGCTTCGTGTAACTTTTTAGATGTTGCTAATAGAAGCACTTGCGCCCAGGCCATTGTGAACACGGTAAAAGACTACAATATTAAATACAAAAATATTGTACGTTTAGTTTCAGACTCTGCTGCATACATGGCGTCTTGTTTTGATGCCTTGAAAATACTAATTGGAGACCATTTGATTCACTTCAAATGCTGGGCACATAAAATAAATTTAGTTTTGGATGTTTTTATGAAAGAATTGAAGGATCTAAATTTTGTTGTTAGTAAGGTGAAAACGGCATTTCTACATTCTCGAAAAATGAAGAGTGCGTACCTACAGTTCCTAGAAGATAAATTTCCTCACCTAACAAGAAAACTTTTCCCAGATCCAGTAATCACCAGGTGGAATAGTTGGTTTCATGCTCTGCAGTATTTGGATACACACTTGCCTGCAATAATAGAATTTTTTACGTCATTTGAAAATAAAAATGCTTCAGTTGAGCTCATTTTGGATCATTTGAAGAATGAAGCTACCTTGGATTTAGTATGTTTACAATGCAAATTTGTAAGCAACACATGTGCTAGCATTGTTAGTTTGATAACAACGCTTGAAGGCACAACTTACCCATTCACCCATTTGCTGTGGGAGGAACTGGAGAGCATAAAGTTATTATTGAAAAGGTGTTCGGAAGGTTGCTTTTCAGCTGGCATTATTAATTGTCTTGACAAGCTCCGAAATAAGAGACAGAAAGCGTCTGCTAGAAACTGTCTTAAATCTGCAGCAGTGAAAAGCTTACAAAAGCTGTGTAAACACACAGCACCAGATCTAGCCAATATTTTTTATAAAAACATTGATGAGCTCTTCAACCCTGCAGTTTGTGGCACAAAACTGTGTTTGAATGATTCTGCTGTTGTAAACTTAGCAAGGACAATTCCGAAATTTCAAAGCATTTCATCCGACTGCTTTATTGAGGCATATATCTCATTCCACTCTTGTGGAGTCTTTAAGACGTAATGAGAATCCTGACATAGTGCAGCTTCTTCTATGTGAAAGGCTAAAATATGAAGAATTTGCAAGTGCTGCATTATCAGCAATTTGGGCACCTGTCAACAGCGTCAATGCAGAGAGGTTTTTCTCGACCTATAATCTTGTTGTGAGTGACAAGAGGAGGTCAATGAAGTCAGACACAATTGAAACGACTTCAGTGCTTGCATACAACAAGTGAACATTTGTATCTAGGACTGTGTGTTTATTGACTTGAAACCAGCACAATGGTATTGTTACATAAGTAATAAATTTTCTCTAATTTTTTACAAAGAAAACTGTTTAAAAAGTGAAAAAGAAAAATAAGCAAACTGTAAGGTAAGGATTTTGTATATTTGTCTTGTTATATGCCTATATAAATGCATAAACATATTGAAAAATATAAATGCTAAATCAAAAAAAATAAATGCGAAATTTTCAAAGTTTATTTGCTAATTTCACATAGCCCTAACTATCATCTACATCTACATACATACTTCGCAATCCACCGTAAGGTGCATGGCGGAGGGTACACTGAACCACTACCAGGCATTTCCTTTCCTATTCCACTCACAAATAGAAAGAGGAAGAAAAGAACACCTATATGCCTCCGTATAAGCCCTAATTTCTCTTATCTTGTCTTTGTGATCACTACATGAAATATAAGTAGGGGGCAGCAAGATCGTACTACACTCAGCTTCAAATTGCGGCCCTCTAAATTTCCTCAACAGAAATTCATGAAAAGAATGTCGTCTTTCCTCCAGTGATCCCCAATTGAGATGCCAGAGCATTTCCGTGACACTCGCACATTGGTTGAACCTACTACTGAAAAACCTAGATGCTCGCCTCTGATCTGCTTCTATGTCTTCCTTTAAACTGATCTGCTGCCAGTCCCAAACACTTGAGCAATACCCAAGACATGGTCGTACAAGCGTTTTATACGCGGTCTCCTTTAAAATGAAGTACATCTTCCCAAAATTCTCCCAATAAACCGAAGTCGGCTGTCCGCCTTACTCACAACTGTCCTTACATGTTCGTACCATTTCATATCGCTCTGTAATGTTACGCCTAGATATTTGAACGATGCGACAGTGTCAAGAAGCTCACTACTAATGCTGTATTCAAACATTATGGGATTGTTTTTTCTACTCATGTGCATCACCTTACATTTTTCTACATTGAGAGCTAGGTGCCATTCTTCACACCAACTAGAAATTTTGTCTAAGTCAGTCAGTTAAAGACGACACCTTCCTATACACCACAGCATCATCAGCAAACAGCCGCAAATTACAAGTTACTCTGTCCATCAGATCATTTATATAGATAGAAAATAATAGCAGTCCTATCACACTCCCCTGAGGCACGCCTGATGATACACTCGTCTCTGATGAACACTCACCGTTGAGAACAACGTACTTCATACTATTACTTACGAAGTCTTCCAGCCAGTCACAAATCTGTGAACCTATTCCATAAGCTCGTATCTTTGTTAGCAGTCTGCAGTGTGGCACCACATCAAATGCCATTTGGAAGTCAAGAGAAACACAATCTGCCTGTTGCCCTTCATCCATGGCTTGCAAGATGTCATGTGAGAAAAGGGCAAGCTGAGTTTCTTATGAACGATGTTTCCTAAGCCCGTGTTGATTCATAGAAAGAAGCTTTTCCATTTCATGGAAATTTACTATATTCGAACAGAGAATACGCTCCAAAATTCTACAGGAAACTGATGTCAACGATATTGGCCTGTAATTGTGTGGGTCAGTTCTCTTTCCTTTCTTATAAACAGCAGTCACCTGCACTTTTTTCCAATCACTAGGAACTTTGCGCTGAATTAAAGATTCACGATAAATGCAAGCTAAGTAGGGGGCCAATGCCGCAGATACTCTTTGTAAAACCGAACTGGTATTCCATCCGGACCAGCAGATATTTTTGTATTTAGCCCTCTCAGCTGCTTCTCTACACCAGAAATACCTATTACTATGTCCTCCATTTCGGAATTAGAACTCTGATCTAATTATGGTACATTTGTGTGGTCCTCCTGCATAAAAGATTTCTCAAAGGTTAAATTTAGAACTTCAGCTTTCCATTTGCTTTCTTCTATTACTGCCCCGGAATGATCAAAGAGTGACTGGATAGTGGGCTTTGACCCACTTATTGATTTTACATAGGACCAGAATATTTTCGGGTACCCGGAAAGATCTTTTGGTAAGGTATGACTGTGGTAATTATTGTATGCTTCACGCATCGATATTTTTAAAGACGAACGAATCTCTACTTACTTTTGCCTGTCATCATTTGTGTGTTCTTTTTTCAATCGAGAGTGCAACAGTCTTTGCTTTCTCAGCAGATTTCTAACATCATTATTATACCACGGTGGATCTTTTCCATCCTTAATCATCTTTACTGGCACATATTTCTCTAACCCTTTATTTACAATGTACTTAAATTTAATCCACAATTCCTCTACATCCATAGTCCCGGAATTAAACGATGCCCATTCATTTTCTAAGTGCGATCCTAACATTTGCTTATCGGCTCTTCCCAACAAAAACATGCTCCTAGCGTTCTTGATTGGTTTGTGAACTTTGGTCACCATCAACGCTATCACTAATTCCTGTCTCTACACAGACATCGTTAATAAGGTCAGGCCTGTTCGTAGCTATAAGGGGGTTGGTTGCCGGTTTAACTGCTCACGACAGTTTTTGGAGAATGTGTCCAGAAGTAGCTCACAAGACTGCTTGTCTGTACTGCCTGAAATGTAACTAGAGAGGTCCTAATCTATACACTTAAGGTTGAAGTCTCCTCCAACTAATATTACATGACCCGGATATCTATGCACTACCTGGTGTAGACTTTCTTTGAATGACTATAAAACTGCTACAGCAGCATTGGGGAGCTGGTAAAAACACCCAACTATTAACTCTACTTCTTTTAGACCCGTGATTCGTGCCAGATAACTTCACAGTTACTTTCAACCTCGATCTCAGTAGAAACAATATCTTTGTCCACAGCAATGATCACTCCTCCAGTTGTATCCGATCTATCTTTCCGATATACATTCCACGCCTCACTAAATATTTCTGAACTTGCCACATGATGATTTAGCCAGCTTTCGGTGCCTAAAACTATCTGAGCACAATAATTTCCATGCAGTGCAGCAAATTCGGGAACTTTGTTTCTAATACTTTGTAAGTTTGTGGCTAATATTTTGACAATTGAATTTTTGAGCCGAACATGGCCTGAATTCGCTGTTAGAATGTTGACAGGTGAGTGCTCATCAGAGTTAGCACCTAGCCTAAAAAATGCCCATATACACTCCAAAAGTACTCTGCTACCCGAGTAGCCGCTTCTAAAGTGTAATGCACCCCTTATCTATCTAGGGGCACCCTACAATTCCCCACCCGATAACGCAGATCCAAAAATCTGCAGCCATGACTGTCACAGAGTCGGCAAAGCCTCTCGTTTAGACTCTCCACTCAGCTCCAAACCAAAGGACCCTGATCAACCCTGGGAACAATGCTACAAATCAACAGCTCTGCTAGCACCCCGTGTGCGAGGGCAGCAGCCTTCACCAATTCCGCCAGTCGTCCGTAGGACCTGAGGATGTTCTCAGAACCCAAGTGACAAGCGTCATTGGTGCCGACGTGAGCCACGTCTTGCATTCAACCACACCCCACATCCTCGATAGCTGCTGGCAAGGCCACCTACACATCTCGGATGAGGCCTCCTAGCAGACACACTGAGTGCACGTTGGACTTCTTTCCAGATCTCGACGCTATCTGCCTAAGAGGCTCCATCACGCTCCTAACATTGGAGCTCCCAATAATTAATAGTCATCATCATTGCCACCCTGTTAATGACATCGTGGGTCAAAGCAGCCAGGTGCAATTGGGTCATTAAAAATGCTGTAAGAGCACTTTTGCAAATTAAAAAGAGTGTGAATGCTGCATCAACATGCAATATGGTATGTTGCCAACCTACATACACTACGGAAATGCCACTGAAAATCCCCCTTTAACACTAATCTGAACCTTACACAAACTTCCTCAACTACCACCAACACCAAAGCAACTACACTACAAAAAGTCAAAATTATAAAAAGATTAACATAAGTATGTCCAATGAACAAAACGCTAATGGAAAACCTACTACAAACACATAATCATCTATCCCCCACCCTCCCTAGCCACAACTTTCGTTAGCTTCACTGGTTGATGACATCTTGTACACCAAACACAATCAGTTATAATATCAAGCAGCAGAAGAAATTTTAATCATGACCAACTTAGTCTCTCCCCGTATCTCACACAGCAAGAAAGAATTAAAGTTATTCATCATATCCATCATAACAAAAACAGAACACTAACACATGAAATTATAGAAAGGCAAACTAACAAACACACACACACACACATACAAAAACACCTTTAAGAAAAGCAGCCACACCACATGAATATGAAGAATGCCACATACCATACGGACAATACAACCAAATATGACCACAAACTATTTAACTTTCACCCCTTCCACCATAAGAGCATGCCACCACATCCATACACACATGACAAAACCCTTTTGCTGGTATTTCACATTTGATGCCAAATTACATCTACATTCAAAGTTTTTGCAAAAAGCAAATTTTTCAGATGTGACCAATTAGATTTAAATTTGAATTTTCAACTCTTTTTCTCTTTTCATGAAAATAAATGGTTTCTTAAGTTTAGGTAGGTAGCACAATATTATATGTTAACAATAATCATCACAATATTTCAATGCAGGTGTGCCGTGATCAACTTAGTAACTCTTTGAAAATAACTATTTATCCTATTGTAGCTTGTGATTCTCTGACACTCATGTGAAAAGCTCTGTTAGATCCTGAAAATTTTGTGAGAGAAATTGAAAATTACAATCAGTGTTCAGCAAAAATTGGTTTCCCTCTAGAGACACCCAGAAGGCACTTCGAACTTCCAGGCAGTCACAGGATTCAGAAGAGGAACCATAAGAGGCAAAGAAGGTGGCATACCAGCAATATGATGGACTATTCTCTGGCAAGATCAGCAGAATGCTTATGAAACTTGACACAAGGAGTGTAATCTGCCCACCTTCAAAAACTGAGACAATGCTGGAGAATTGAAAGGATGACCTGGAGTTTTGTAACCCATGTATTTATAACATTCCCTGCCAGTGTTGGATTACCACAGCAACTAGAGAACACCACTAGAATCATGCCAGGTGGGTGCGAACAGCAGTCCAAACACTCAGCATGGCACAGATCTCAGTTGTTGACTGCAACCCCAGAGGACAGCAAGGCTGGGCATGAATGGCTGTTGGAAGACCATTGACCAAGACTGTGAATGAAACATGCAGCATGGCCCCATAGTTCCAGAGGATGGGCTAAAAGGGCACAGATGGCACTCAGAAAACTAGCAAGAAGAAATCATTACTGGAATTATGCCAGGCGGGCATGAACTGCAGAGAGAATACTCAGGGCAGCACGGACCATCTTTCTTTCCGCAAACAGTATGTGACTGGAATAGGAGTGAGAACCGATAGTGATACTCAAGGTACCCTCCATCACACACAGTCAGGTGGCTTGCAGAGTATGGATGTAGATGTAGATGACATCTGTGACCCTAGAGGAAGGCTGAGCTGGGTGTGGATGGCAATCAGAACACCACCAGCGAGCCCAGGGGACCATTGGAACCACAACAGGATGGTGGAGTTCAGTTATGAAGCACCCATCACTGTCTTGGCATAAATACTGAACTCGGTCCACCAAAAGATCATGCTCAGGTAGTACCTGAATAAAACAATGAGTTACACCATTGAAATATCATGCAAGAACAACATTAACACCTGGCAGAAGTCCCAATAACACACCATGTAACCAGACCAATCCTTATCCCTGAATTAAAGTTCATATCCTCTCTCTCTCTCTCTCTCTCTCTCTCTCTCTCTCTCTCTCTCTCTACTATGTTCCAACTAAGTGGTGTACTGAGATGTACATTGTAGAAGTGTGTGTGTGTTTCTTGTGCATGCCCTATATTTGTGAAAAAAAAGCATAATCTCTTTACTTACATAATTTCTTTCTCCTGTCTGTCTAATAACATTCTCTTATGGCACCTCTGACGTGCCCTCAATATTTTGAGCATTGATTGATCTATGCAAGACTGTATTAAAATCTTTAGAAGAAATAGTTCAGAAAGTTGATTATCAAATTTCAGCATTCCCTCCTGGAAGCAAAATTAGATCAAGTATCTGTTACAGAAATACAAATTTGTAAAAAATGTTTTTGCTTGAAGTATTAAATGGGATGAGTTCTTACCCTAACTGTATTGGAAAGAGTTTTGAATTCTGTCTCCAACATTTGTCGATACCTTTCACGTTCACTCATGAGAAATGCAACTTTTTCTTCATAATCTTTCACTGCTCTGATATCTTCTTCATTATAGTCCTCCGGTTGTTTTTCTAACTACACAAAATTAAACACTTTGTTATTGCTTAAGAAAGTGATAGTCCTTATGTTATATCTAGCTACTCAATATGAAACCAACAGAGTTAGCTAAACAAGTATTAATGTGGAGTCATAGTTGTCCACACCCTTAACTCAAACTGGTAAAACAGGACTAATTTTAGATCTGTATAATATCATTTTCAAACAATGGAAATTCCAAGAAGGATTCAACAATATTTTCATGAAGGATAGGTTGCTTATTCACCACAGAGACATCCAATGAGTCACAGAAAGGCACAAATACAGAAAACAACTTGATAGCTTTCAGCTGTTAGGGCCTTTGTTGGTCACACATACATACATACACACACACACACACACACACAACGAAATGACTGCCATCTCCGGCCAGAGACAGTGATCATGTCTGTGTGTCTCTATGGCCAACAAAGGCCTCAACGGCCAAAAGCTATGAAGTTGTTTTCTGTTAATATCATTTTCATGTATTACTCTTTTATAAACATGAAAATTTCTAAATTAAGTATAGTTTTTTTTCAATTCAAAATTGAATTATTAGTGCCAGTATTTCATTTTACAATAAGCATTTATTTACAAATGTTTCCTTCCATTTGCCATAAAGTGCACTTCAGATCTTATAAGAAATGATTCACTATATCTTCAAATATTAAATCAAAAGTATATTAAAGTTACTGTGTCTGTCTCAACCGTCTCAACAATTTTTAAAGTGAGAACTAAATGATTTAGTAACATACAGTCATATGAGTGAGGTATCAAATTTTAAATACATATTTGTACTCCACCATGAGGTGTCTATAGTGGAATTTTGATGCTTCAGGACTGGTCTAGCTCTGGCTCACAGTGCTCATGCACATTACTTATACCTACTAATTTGATTTTTAGCTGTCTTATTTCACAACCAGCCAATTTAAGTGGTTATACCAATTCATACCCTATCCAAACATTGGTTCATCATGTATTTTAATGGCTAAATTTTAGCTCAGTTCTAGATAAAAACCTGAATATGTAACTGTACCATCATGTCTATGATCCTGCAATAAATGAAGTTTTACAGCTAATGTGGATATCAGAATCTTTTTAAAGATTTATTTATTTATTTTATAAATAATCTTTTAAAAAATTTTCCAAGTAAGTTGTTAACATTGAGTACAGTAACTCATGATGAAAATAATTATGACATGAAAACAGTGATGGTCTTCAATTTCAAACGGGACATCAGCTTTTCACGAAGAATCAACAATGGCAAAAATATTGTACATAGAAACAAATTATTTAAAAGGACATATTCAAATGGGAAAGAGTCACACAAACCAAGTGCTCTTAAAAAAAAAAAAAAAAAAAAAAAAAAAAAAAAAAAAAAAAAAAACCTGACAATCTTAATAATGTCCATCTAGGTGTGTTTGCATTTGGATATGTGTGAGTGTGTGTGTATTTGTTTACCTTCCTTTTTGTCCCCTAAGGTAAGTCCTTCCACTCCTGGGATTGGAATGACTCCTTTTCCACTTCCTTAAAACCCATATCCTTCCCTTTCTCCTCCCCTTTTTTCCTCTTTTTCCTGAAGAAGCTGCCAGTGGTGGCGAAAGCTTGTATCTGTGTTTGTGTGTGATTTTATTCATATCTATCGATGAGCCGGTCCTTTTCGTAAGTCATCTCTTTTCTATTTTTATATTTATTTTTGTTTATCCCACCAGGAAAGTTTCCCTCTATAATTTTAATTATTGTTTAGTAAATATTGTTGAAATGAGATAGAATGGCTGGCCAGTACTTACCATTGTGCTGTACCACCGATAGTAACACAAAATGAAAAAACAGACAAAAAGGGGACAAAGGGACAAGCTTTCGGAACAGAGTTCCTTCGTCAGGTGGGAGAGAAGGGAAGAATAAAGGATGGGAACAGAAGGGAAAGGTGGTTCACGATCTAGATCATGAAGGTGGTGTTTTGGGAGTGTGGACGTCAGAGATACTGCATGTATGTACTGAGCCAAGCCAGAGAGGATAAATATAACTAAAGAGGAAAGATCAAGTAGTAAAGAGAAGAGAAGAGAGTGAAATTAATGATGCTGAGGGGTGTAGGAGGGGCGGGGGGGGTGTCTAAAACGTTTTTCATAACAGGGAAATATGGATGGACACACACACACATGGAGAGAGATAGAGAGAATGACAGAGAGAGCGAGAGGGCGGTAGAGAGAGAAAGAGAGAGAGAGAGAGAGAGAGAGAGAGAGAGAGAGGTAAGGAATGGATAATGAATAGGTGAGCTGAGGATGGAGGAAGGGGAGGGGTTAGCGTAGATATCTACGCTAGAGTGAGAGAGGTAAGGAACGGATAATGAATAGGTGAGCTGAGGATGGAGGAAGGGGAGGGGTTAGCGTAGATATCTACGCTAACCCCTCCCCTTCCTCCATCCTCAGCTCACCTATTCATTATCCGTTCCTTACCTCTCTCTCTCTCTCTCTCTCTCCCCCCCCCCCCCCCCCCCCCTCTCTCTCTCTACTGCCCTCTCGCTCTCTCTGTCATTCTCTCTATCTCTCTCCATGTGTGTGTGTGTGTGTGTGTGTGTGTGTGTGTGTGTGTGTGTGTGTGTGTCCATCCATATTTCCCTGTTTATGAAAAACGTTTTAGACACCCCCCCCCCCCCCGCCCCTCCTACACCCCTCAGCATCATTAATTTCACTCTCCTCTCTTCTCTTTACTACTTGATCTTTCCTCTTTAGTTATATTTATCCTCTCTGGCTTGGCTCAGTACATACATGCAGTATCTCTGACGTCCACACTCCCAAAACACCACCTTCATGACCTAGATCGTGAACCACCTTTCCCTTCTGTTCCCATCCTTTATTCTTCCCTTCTCTCCCACCTGACGAAGGAACTCTGTTCCCAAAGCTTGTCCCTTTGTCCCCTTTTTTTCTGTTTTTTCATTTTGTGTTACTATCGGCGGTACAGCACAATGGTAAGTACTGGCCAGCCATTCTATCTCATTTCAACAATATTTATTATCTCTGAGGAGAATTTTCATCATTAATCGAATATTAATTATTGTTTAGGACAGACATATCTGTAAGGAAAGCCCTGATTCTCTTTCGAAAAGAAATCCACTTATCTTAGATTTGATTTTTTTATTTATATAAGTAATGAGTGTCACTCATCATTTAATTTTAGTTTTGAAATAAGGAATAATGAATAACACAAATCACACATGTATGATACCAAAAGGTTACAACACTGTCAGAAATGATGTAAGAGACACACAACACCAATCCTGAATATCTGCTTACAATTTAAAGGCAAATTAATGAATTATGACTGAAATACATAACAGTTGAGAAGGACAAAATGGATCATTTGTAATAGAGTTGACAGACTAGACATAAGGCTAAAAGGCAAAGCAAAAAAATATGATAAGTTTAAGACTCACCAGAGGGAATAGTTTATGTCCAATATCTAAGGAAACAAATGTGTGTCATTTAATCATAAAGTATTTCATAGACACAAGTCTTCTTAACTCATTATCATCTTCCTCTATGCACAATCACATTTATCCTGAAAGTTTTAGTAATTTTCTAAAATCATCTACTGTTACTGGAAGTAGCATACTATACGCTCAAAAAATTATATGCAGGCACTTTCATTTTTCATATAAATGCTAGTCTTGGAAAAAATTATCTTTCAACCTCTAATCACATTTTATACACAGTAACTGCACTCAATAATGTCTTATGTAATAATTTTCTGTACTAACATAACATTTAGGGCTCAGCTGTGGCCATCTATTAGGTACCTTTTTCATCAGTTTTGCATTTTAACTACTTCATCGTTTGGGTATATTTACTCATAAATTTTCTCATAATTAATCTATAACAGAATGTTGACAACAGTCAAATCAACAACCCTAAAACATTAGATAGAAACATGAACTTCATTAATCATTACTGAAGCTGTCTGTAACTCAGAAAGGAGTTCTTATGAAAAATATTTGATCATTTGCACAACAATAGTGACAGCAAAAACAGATTTAAATCTAAGTAAAATTAATTTCTTCTGATAAACTTTTTCTATTCATTAAAATATAAAAAATAGACGAAGATTACTCACCAGGCGAAGGAGCACAGGTGTGACAGCATCACAAATAAATAAATGAATACACACACACACACACACAATCGCAAGCTTTCGCAACCCAGTTGCGTCTTCAGGCAGTAGGGAAGGAGAGGGAAAAGGAAATGATGAGGGTTTTAAGGAAGGGGGTAAGGAGCCATTCCAATCCCGGGAGAGGAAAGACTTACCTTGGGGGAAAAAAAGGAGGGTAAACAAATGCACACATGCCCACACATTCACACAGACACAAGTACACCTAGGCAGACATACTGTAGAAAGCAAAGAAGATCTTCTTTCTTTGCTTTCTACAGTATGTCTGCCTAGGTGTACTTGTGTCTGTGTGAATGTGTGGGCATGTGTGCATTTGTTTACCCTCCTTTTTTTCCCCCAAGGTAAGTCTTTCCTCTCCCGGGATTGGAATGGCTCCTTACCCCCTTCCTTAAAACCCTCATCATTTCCTTTTCCCTCTCCTTCCCTACTGCCTGAAGACGCAACTGGGTTGCGAAAGCTTGCGATTGTGTGTGTGTGTGTGTGTATTCATTTATTTATTTGTGATGCTGTCACACCTGTGCTCCTTCGCCTGGTGAGTAATCTTCGTCTATTTTTTATATTTTATTTTTCCTGCTAGGAATTTTTCGTCTTAATAATCGTTTTCTATTCATTATTATGAAAAGGAACAAGTAATGATATTTATATCATATAATCTGCATCTTTCTACACCATTATAACAAAAGAATGATTGAAATGATACATTATTGTGTAACTCATGGAATTCTTTGAGATAAGCTTAAGTATTGTGGTCTGAGTGGGACAGTGCACAAATGGTTTAAATCATACTCATCTGGAAGGATGCAGAAATTTGAACAAGCAGTTCACATAATATTCAAGAAACAGTTAATTTCTCTAACCAGGGAGCTAACAAAAATGGGGTCACACAAGGTTTGGTCTTAGATCCTTTGCTGTTCTTAATATATATTATTGACTTGCCATTCTATATTCATGAAGATGCTAAGCTACTTCTTTTTGCTGATAATTCAAGTATAACTATCACATCTGACATACAGGAATTAACTGATGAAATTGTAAATGACATCTTTCAAAAAATTATTAAGCGGTTCTCTACAAATGGACTCACATTCAACTTTGATAAAACTAACTATATACAGTTTCATACAGTAAATAGCATCACATCATTAATAAATTTAGACTCTGAACAGAAATCTATAACTAAGGTAGAATATTCAAAATTTTTAGGTGTTTGCATTGATGAGGGATTGAATTGGAAGAAACACATTGAAGATCTGCTGAAATGTTTGAGTTCAGGTACTTATGCCTTCAGATTCATTGCAAAATTTGGTGATGTACAGCTCAGTAAATTAGCTTTCCATGCCTATTTTCATTCACTGCTTTCATATGGGATCATATTCTGTGGCGACCGTCATGTCATCCTCTTCCTGAAGGCATCAACAGTTGCGGTATGGAGGGGGACGTGGTCAGTGTGCTGCACTTCGAGACGTTATGTCAGTTTTCGTGATCGGAGCCACTACTTCTCTATCAAGTAGCTCCTCAATTGGCCTGACAAGGGCTGAGAGCACCCCGTTTGCCAACAGCACCCGGCAGAATCAAACAGTAATCCATCCAACTGCTAGCCAAGATCGGCAGTGCTTAACTTCGGTGATCTAACAGGAACCAGTGTATCCACTGGGGCACGGCCATTGGCTTTCATTGCACAAAAGCGTGTAATCAGAACAATTGCTGGAGGCCACCCAAGATCATCCTGCAGACATTTCTTTAAGGATCTAGGGATCTTTGCTGTAGCTTCACACACACACACACACACACACACACACACACACACACAGGACAGTTACAACTCACCGCAAAGACGTGGCGACGAGATGCGACAGGCACATACAAAAGACACACACATACAACACATTCAGCTATCGGCCATGGCCTTCTTCAGAAATAGAGCACTCACGCAATTGCGTGAGTGCTCTATTTCTTGGCTTTCTACAGTTCTACAGTATGTCTGCCTAGGTGTACTTGTGTCTGTGTAAATGTGTGGGTGTGTGTGCATTTATTTACCCTCCATTTTTTCCCCCAAGGTAAGTCTTTCCTGTCCCGGGATTGGAATGGCTCCTTACCCCCTTCCTTAAACCCTCATCATTTCCTTTTCCCTCTCCTCCCTTCTGCCTGATGAAGCAGCTAGGCTGCGAAAGCTAGCATTTGTGTGTGTGTGTGTGTCTGTGTGCTTATTTGTTGCTATTACTGCCTGTGCCCCTTCGCCTGGTAAGTGTACTTAATCTATTTTTTACGTATATATATATATATATATATATATATATATATATATATATATATATATATATATATATATATAAAAATAGAAAAGAGATGACTTACCAAAAGGACCGGCTCGTCGAGAGAAACAAATAAAATCACACACAAACACACATACAAGCTTTCGCCACCACTGGCAGCTTCTTCAGGAAAAAGAGGAAAAAAGGGGAGGAAAAGGGAAGGATATGGGTTTTAAGGAAATGGAAAAGGAGTCATTCCAATCCCAGGAGTGGAAGGACTTACCTTAGGGGAAAAAAGGAAGGTAAACAAATACACACACACTCAGACATATCGAAACGCAAGCACACCTAGACAGACATTTGTGAAAAGCAAAGAAGTTGGACAGAGATACCAATTGAGGCAGAGGCTCTGTCCACAGAACCCAGGCAAAGATGCTAAAGATAGTGGGCGGGAATTTGAGTTAGCGGAGATTGAGACCAGGTGGGCAACGGGAGGAAAGAATAAGCTGAAGGGCAAGTTCCCATCTCCGGAATTCTGAAAGGTTGGTGTCGGTGGGAAGTATCCAGATAACCCGGACGGTGTAACACTGCGCCAAGATGTGCTGGCCGTGCACCAAGGCATGTTTAGCCACAGGGTGATCCTCATAACCAACAAACACTGTCTGCCTGTGACCGTTCATGCGAATGGACAGTTTGTTGCTGGTCATTCCCACATAGAACGCTTCACAGTGCAGGCATGTTAGTTGGTAAATCACGTGGGTGCTATCGCAAGTGGCTCTGCCCTTGATCATGTACACCTTCCGGGTTACTGGACTGGAGTAAGTGGTGGTGGAAGGGTGCATAGGGCAGATTTTACAACGGGAGCGGTTGCATAGGTAGGAGCCAGAGGGTAGGGAAGGTGGTTTGGGGGTTTCATAGGGATGGACTAGGAGGTTACGAAGGTTAGGTGGGCGGCGGAAAGACACTCTCGGAGGAGTGGGGAGGATGTCATTAAGGATGGATCTCATTTCAGGGCAGGATTTAAGGAAGTCGTATCCTTGCTGGAGAGCCACATTCAGAGTCCGCTCCAGTCCCGGAAAGTATCCGGTGACAAAAGGGGCACTTCTGGGATTCTTCGGTGGAAGGTTCTGGATTTGGAGGAATGAGGAGGTGGCTCTGGTAATTTGCTTCTGAACCAGATCAGGAGGATAGCTGCGGGATGTGAAGGCTGTTATTAGGTTATTGGTGTACTGGTTCAGGGATTCGGGACTGGAGCAGACTCTTTTGCCACGAAGACCTAAGCTGTAGGGAAGGGAACGTTTGATATGGAATGGATGGCAGCTGTCATAATGGAGGTACTGTTGTTTGTTCGTAGGTTTGATGTGGACGGATGTGTGAAGTTGGCCGTTGGACAGATGGAGGTCGACATCAAGGAAAGTGGCATGGGATTTGGAGTAGGACCAGGTGAATTTGATGGGACCAAAGGAGTTGAGGTTGGAGAGGAAATTCTGGAGTTCTCCTTCACTGTTGGTCCAGATCATGAAGATGTCGTCAATGAATCTGTACCAAACTTTGGGTTGACAGGCTTGGGTTTCCAGGAAGGCTTCCTCTAAGCGTCCCATAAATAAGTTTGCATACGAGCGGGCCATCCTGGTTCCCATGGCTGTTCCCTTTAGTTGTTGGTATGTCCGGCCCTCAAAGGTGAAGAAGTTGTGGGTTAGGATGAAGCTGGCTAGGGTATTAAGGAAAGAGGTTTTAGGTAGGGAAGTGGGTGGTCGGCGTGAAAGGAAATACTCCATCGCAGCGAGGCCCTGGGCATGTGGGATATTTGTGTATAAGGAGGTGGCATCAATGGTTACAAGAATGGTTTCAGGAGGTAACAGGCTGGGTAAGGATTTCAGGCGATCGAGGAAGTGGTTGGTGTCTTTGATGAAGGATGGGAGACTGCACATGATGGGTTGAAGGTGTTGGTCTATGTAGGCAGAGAATCGTTCTGTGGGGGCTTGGTAACCGGCCACAATTGGCCGGCCTGGATGATTAGGTTTGTGAATCTTAGGAAGTAGGTAGAAGGTAGGGGTGCGGGGTGTCAGTGGGGTCATGAGTTTGATGGACTCGGGTGAAAGGTTTTGTAGGGGGCCTAAGGATCTGAGAATTCCCTGAATCTCTGCCTGGACATCAGGAATGGGGTCTTCTTGACAGACTTTGTAGGTAGTATTGTCTGAAAGCTGGCGCAGTCCCTCAGCCACATACTCCCGCCGATCAAGTACTACGGTCGTGGATCCCTTGTCGGCAGGGAGAATGACGATGGAATGGTCAGCCTTCAGATCACGGATAGCTCGGGATTCAGCTGCGGTAATGTTGGGAGTAGGATTAAGGTTTTTCAGGAAGGACTGAGAGGCAAGGTTGGAAGTAAGGAATTCCTGGAAGGTTTGAAGAGGGTGATTTTGAGGGAGAGCGGGTGGGTCTCGCTGTGATGGAGGACGGAACTGTTCCAGGCAGGGTTCAATTTGAGTGATGTCTTGGGGAACTGGATCATCAGGAGTAGGATTATTTTTCCTCGTGGCAAAGTGATATCTCCAGCCAAGGCTACGAGTATAGGATAGTAGGTCTTTGATAAGGGCTGTTTGGTTGAATTTGGGAGTGGGACTAAAGGTGAGGCCTTTGGATAGGACGGAGGTTTCAGATTGGGAGAGAGGTTTAGAGGAGAGGTTGACTACTGAATTGGGATGTTGTGGTTCAGGATTGTGTGGATTAGGATTGTGAGGTTTGGGGGGGAGTGGAGCTGGAAGTGGGAGATTGAGCAGATGGGAGAGACTGGGTTTCTGTGCAATCAGAGGAGCTTGTGGTTTATTGGAGAGGTTGTTGAGGGAGAGAGTATTGCCTTTCTGGAGGTGGGTGACCAGGAGTTTGGATAGTTTTTTGAGGTGGAGGCTGGCATGCTGTTCCAATTTGCAAATGGCCTGTAAAAGGATGTTCTGAACTCTAGGTGTGGATGTGGGAGTGGAAAGGTTGAGGATTTTGATCAGGGATAGGAGTTGACAGGTGTGTTCATTGGCGGAGTTGAGGTATAGGTTAAGGATCAGGCGGGTGAGGGCTGTGGATTGTTCTGTTTGGAATTGGTATAAGGCAGGATGAAAGGATGGGTTACAGCCAGAGATGGGAACTTTCAGTGTGAGGCCCTTGGGGGTGATGCCAAATGTTAAGCAAGCCTGAATGAATAAAATGTGTGACCTCAATCTGGCTAGGGCAAAGGCATGCTGACGGAGGGAATGTAGATAAAATTTGATGGGGTCAATGTAGGGTGACATGAGTAGTATGGAGGAAAAAAAAACTGTTGGTAGAATAAGGTTGAAGGACGAAAATAATCTACCGAATGAATAGAAGTGAAAACGTGTAGAAAAAAGATCGAAAAAGTCGGAAAAACAGACGGAAATATCGAAAAACGGGAATGGAAATAATCGGAAAGTTGCTACGAAATTCCGAAAATTGTTATGAAATGAAAACGTGTAGAAAAAAAGATCGGAAATGTCGGAAGAACGGACGGAAATATCGAAAAACGGGAATGGAAATAATCGCGAAGTTATATATATATTATAGAGGAAAGATTCCTTACAGGAAAAATATACGTAAAAAATAGATGAAGTCCACTTACTAGGCGAAGGAGCACAGGCAGTGATAGCAACAAATAAACACACAGACACACACATACACAAACGCAAGCTTTCGCAGCCTAGCTGCTTCGTCAGGCAGAATGGAAGGAGAGGGAAATGGAAATGATGAGGGTTTTAAGGGAGTGGGTAAGGAGTCATTCCAATCCCGGGACAGGAAAGACTTACCTTGGGGGGAAGAAAGGAAGGTAAACAAATACACACACAGAGACGCAAGTACACTTAGGCAGACATACTGTAGAAAGCAAAGAGCTTGCTATCCTCCTAATCTGGTAGAGAAACAAATTGCCAGAGCCACTTCCTCATCCCCCCAAATTCAGAACCTTCAACAGAAGAATCCCAGAAGTGCCCCTCTTGTCACCGGATACTTTCCGGGACTGGAGCGGACTCTGAATGTGGCTCTCCAGCAAGGATACGACTTCCTTAAATCCTGCCCCGAAATGAGATCTGTCCTTCATGACATCCTTCCTACTCCACCGAGAGTGTCTTTCCGCCGCCCACCTAACCTCCGTAACCTCCTAGTCCACCCCTATGAAATCCCCAAACCACCTTCCCTACCTTCTGGCTCCTACCCTTGTAACTGCTCCCATTGTAAAACCTGCCCTATGCACCCTTCCACCACCACTTACTCCAGTCCCGTAACCCGGAAGGTTTACACGATCAAAGGCAGAGCCACTTGCGATAGTACCCACGTGATCTACCAACTGACATGCCTGCACTGTGAAGCGTTCTATGTGGGAATGACCAAGAACAAACTGTCCATTAGCATGAATGGACACAGGCAGACAGTGTTTGTTGGTAACGAGGATCATCCTGTGGCTAAACACGCCTTAGTGCATGGCCAGCACATCTTGGCACAGTGCTACACCGTCCGGGTTATCTGGATACTTCCCACTGACACCAATCATTCAGAACTCCGGAGATGGGAACTAGCCCTGCAGCATATTCTCTCTTCCTGTTGCCCACCAGGTCTCAACCTCCGCTAAATTCGAATTCCCACCCACCATCTTAACATCTTTACATCTCTGGACAGAGCCTCTGCCTCAAGTGGTATCTCTGTCTAACTTCTTAATTTCTTTGCTTTCTACAGTATGTCTGCCTAGGTGTACTTGTGTCTGTGTGAGTGTGTGTGCATTTGTTTACCCTCCATTTTTTCCCCCAAGGTAAGTCTTTCCTCTCCCGGGATTGGAATGGCTCCTTACCCCCTTCCTTAAAACCCTCATCATTTCCTTTTCCCTCTCCTTCCCTTCTGCCCCAAGAAGCTTGCGTGTGTGTGTGTGTGTATTCATTTATTTATTTGCGATGCTGTTACACCTGTGCTTCTCCACCTGGTGAGTAATCTTCGTCTATTTTTTATATTTAATTTTTCCTGCTAGGAATTTTTCGTCTTAATATATATATATATATATATATATATATATATATATATATATATATATGGTATAAAATAAAGATTTTTGACTTACCTAAAGTACAGGCTGGTCGATAGGAACACTAAACACACACAAAAACACACAACCATTCGAGCTTTCGCCACCAGTGGTGGCTTCTTCGGGAAAAAGAGGGAGGAAGGAGAGGAGAAAGGGAAGGATACGGGTTTTAAGGAAGTGGAAAAGGAGCCATTCCAATCCCAGGAGTGGAAGGACTTACCTTAGGGGACAAAAAGGAAGGTAAACAAATACACACACACTCACACATATCCAAATATATATATATATATATATATATATATATATATATATATATATATATATATATATATATATATATATATATGGTGTCTCACCTAATGCTGCCACCTCAAATATCTCTGAAACGACAAAAGATATTAAAAAACGGTTTTCACCAGCATGAACGAACGGCAGGGGCCTAAGAAACTAAATACTATGCAAAACTTTAAAACGTTTACAAATAATATTTTCAACACAAACTTGTGTTTTCTTAAATGGACACCCCTTGTTTTAGTATACAATCAGTAGCATAAAAATCACATAAACAATGGCGTTTATTGCATTGCAATATGCCAATTACATCCCGACATATTGAGACGCAAAGTTGATGCTTGAGATAAACTAAGCGCACAGCTAGCGCACGTCCTGAGACTCAAGCGAGAGCCTCACACTGCCTATGTCAGGGGCTCACACATGGGTAAGGTAAGAACAATCCACAAAAATGAACAAGAAACACTTCCAAAGCAAAATTACGTTTTTCACATTGTAAATGTATGTTTATTGTAACGAAATTACAAGTTGAGCTACAATTAGAGATAACACACATGATTTCACTGTTCTAAACACATTTACTAGTGCCCTGTCACTGTTTAGCATTACATGCAACATAGAAAATACAGCCACATCTTGACCATTGAAACTGTGTTACGTTAACTTATGTTCGAAGTGCCATCTGTTTGCATCAATACACGTTTGGAGATGTTTAATTAGAGAGTGTAGCACAGATTGTAGAGTTTCTACAGATATTGCCACACAGGCAGCAGTAATATGATGTTGCATATCCTCTACTGTTGTTGGGGGTTCTTGATACACTCTGTCTCTCATTGCGCCCCAGAGAAAGAAGTCTAATGGCGTCAAGTCAGGAGACTGTGCTGGCCATCGCATCTCCCCGCCCAATCCACATATTTGGAAATATCGCATCTAGAACATCTCTGGTAACTTTTTCAGTGTGTGTGGGACATCCATCATGTTGGAACCACATTGATAGTCGAGTTTCCAATCCTAGATCCTCCATGAGGAGGGGTAGTGCGTGTTGAAGAATAGATGCATATTGCTGTCCATTTAATGTCCCACGGTACAAATAGGAACCTACAATACAGTCAGCAATGATGCCGCACCAAACATTGACACTCCACTGTCGTTGATGAGCAACTTGGCGAATCCAGTGGGTATTTTGCGTGGACCAGTAGTGCATGTTCCGCAGATTCACATTCCCATGATTTGTAAATGAAGCCTCGTCCATAAACAAAGTACTGCTTCTTAGGAATACTGGATTACCTTTCAACTGCTGAAGTGCAAAATGACAGAATAGAATGCGGGATGCTAAGTCATTCCCATACAGTTCTTGGCTCAGTGAGATATGGAACGTATGAAACCGATGCCGATGCAAGATTCTGCACACACTACTGTGGCTTATTCCTACATCTCGTGCAATCTGTTGTACACCGATTGTGCGCTACAGCAGCCAGAACCCCAATTTCGTTACCATTGCCAATCGATGTTTTGTGGGAGTCCAGCTTCCTGTTTCCGTGAGTGTCTTGCAGATGTTGCCAATGGTTTGACGTGACGGACACCGCCGACCTGGGTAGCGTTCAGCATACAGTGCCACAGCTGCGGTTGCATTTCTGTGACATTCGCCATAAATTAAAATAATATCTAGTTTTCCTTCATTACTGAAGGTCTTGATATCGACTAGATGAAGGCAAATGTAACAAGCCACACGAAAATAGGTTTTAATGTGGATCGGGCAGGGAGATGCAATGGCCAGCACGGTCCCCTGACTTGACGCCATTAGACTTCTTTCTCTGGGCCGCAGTTAGAGACAGAGTGTATCAAGAACCCCCAACGACAGTAGAGGATATGCAACATCGTATTACTGCTACCTGTGTGGCAATATTACAATCTGTGCAACACTCTCTCGTTAAACATCTCAAAACGTGTATTGGTGCAAACGGACGGCACTTCGAACACATGTTAATGTAACACAGTTTCAATGGTCAAGATGTGGGTGTATTTTCTATGCTGGATGTAATGCAAAACAGTGACAGGGCATTAGTAAATGTGTTTAGAACAGTGAAACCATGTGTGTTATCTCTAATTGTAGCTCTACTTGTAATTTCGTTACAATAAACATACATTTACAATGTGAAAAATGTAATTTTGCTTTGGAAGTGTTTCGTGTTCATTTTTGTGGATTGTTCTTACCTTACCCCTGACATAGGCAGCGTGAGGTTCACGTTTGAGTCTCAGGGCGTGAGCTAGCTGTGCGCTTAATTCATTTCTAGCATCAACTTTGCGTCGCAATATCTCGGGATGTAATTGGCGTATTGCAATGCAATAAATTCCATTGTTTATGTGATTTTTTATGCTATTGATTGTATACTAAACAGAAGGGAGTGTACATTAAAAATAACACAAGTTTGTGTTGAAAATAGCATTTGTAAACGTTTTAAAATTTCGCATAGTTTTTAGATTCTTAGGCCCCTGCCGTTCGTTCATGCTGGTGAAAACCGTTTTTGAATGTCTTTTGTCATTCCAGAGATATTTGAGGTGGCAGCGTTAGGTGAGACACCATATATATATGTATAATATTATAGAAGGAGACTTTCCAAGTGGGAAAATAGGTATAAAATAAAGATTTTTGACTTACCTAAAGTACAGGCTCGTCGACAGAAACACCAAACACACACAAAAACACACAAACATTCGAGCTTTCGCCACCAGTAGTGGCTTCTTCGGGAAAAAGAGGAAGGAAGGAGAGGTGACAGGGAAGGATACGGGTTTTAAGGAAGTGGAAAAGGAGCCATTCCAATCCCAGGAGTGGAAGGACTTACCTTAGGGGACAAAAAGGAAGGTAAACAAATACACACACACTCACACATATCCACACATATTCCCGAAGAAGCCACCACTGATGGCGAAAGCTCAAATGTTTGTGTGTTTTTGTGTGTGTTTGGTGTTTCTGTCGACGAGCCTGTACTTTAGGTAAGTCAAAAATCTTTATTTTATATATATATATATATATATATATATATATATATATATAGAGAGAGAGAGAGAGAGAGAGAGAGAGAGAGAGAGAGAGAGAGACGAAGATTACTCACCAGGCGAAGGAGCACAGGTGCGATAGCATCACAAATAAATAAATGACTACATACACACACACAAACGAAAGCTTTCGCAACCCAGTGGCTTCTTCAGGCAGAAGCTTCTACCTGAAGAAGCAACTGGGTTGCGAAAGCTTACGTTTGTGTGTGTGTGTGTGTGTGTGTGTGTGTGTGTGTGTGTGTATTCATTTATTTATTTGTGATGCTGTCACACCTGTGCTCCTTCCCCTGCTGAGTAATTTTTGTCTATATATAAAAGATTTTTGACTTACCTAAAGTACAGGCTCGTCGATACAAACATAAAACACCCATAAAAACACACAAACATTCAAGCTTTCGCCACCACTGGCAACTAATTCGGGAAAAAGAGGAAGGAAGGAGAGGAGAAAGGGAAAGATACGGGTTTTAAGGAAGTGGAAAAGAGGTCATTCCAATCCCAGGAGTGGAAGGACTTACCTTAGGGGACAAAAAGGAAGGTAAACAAATACACACACACTCACACATACCCACATGCAAACACACCTACGCAGACATTTGTAGAAGCCAAACAAGTTGGACAGAGATACCACTTCAGGCAGAGGCTCTGTCTACAGAACCGAGGCAAAGATGTTAAAGATGGTGGGCGGGAATTTGAATTTAGCGGAGGTTGAGACCAGGTGGGCAACGGGAAGAGAGAATGTGTTGAAGGGCAAGTTCCCATCTCCGGAGTTCCGAAAGATTGGTGTTGGTGGGAAGTATCCAGATAACCCGGACGGTGTAACACTGTGCCAAGATGTGCTGGTCATGCACCAAGGCATGTTTAGCCACAGAGTGATCCTCATTACCAACAAACACTGTCTGCCTGTGACCGTTCATGCGAATGGACAGTTTGTTGCTGGTCATTCCCACATAGAACGCTTCACAGTGCAGGCATGTCAGTTGGTAAATCACGTGGGTGCTATCGCAAGTGGCTCTGCCCTTGATCGTGTACACCTTCCGGGTTACGGGACTGGAGTAAGTGGTGGTGGAAGGGTGCATAGGGCACGTTTTACAACAGGGGCGGTTACATGGGTAGGAGCCAGAGGGTAGGGAAGGTGGTTTGGGGATTTCATAGGGACGGACTAGGAGGTTACGGAGGTTAGGTGGTCGGCGGAAAGACACTCTTGGTGGAGTGGGAAGGATGTCATGAAGGATGGATCTCATTTCGGGGCAGGATTTAAGGAAGTCGTATCCTTGCTGGAGAGCCACATTCAGAGTCCGCTCCAGTCCCGGAAAGTATCTGGTGACAAGAGGGGCACTTCTGGGGTTCTTCTGTGGAAGGTTCTGAATTTGGGGGGATGAGGAAGTGGCTCTGGAAATTTGCTTTTGTACCAGATCAGGAGGATAGCTGCGGGATGTGAAAGCTGTTATTAGGTTATTGGTGTACTGGTTCACGGATTCAGGACTGGAGCAGACTTGTTTGCCATGAAGACCTAAGCTGTAGGGAAGGGAACGTTTAACATGGAATGGATGGCAGCTATCATAGTGGAGGTACTGTTGTTTGTTGGTTGGTTTGATGTGGACAGATGTGTGAAGTTGGTCGTTGGACAGATGGAGGTTGACATCAAGGAAAGTGGCATGGGATTTGGAATAGGACCAGGTGAATTTGATAGGACCAAAGGAGTTGAGGTTGAAGAGGAAATTGTGGAGTTCTTCCTCACTGTGAGTCTAGATCATAAAGATGTCGTCAATGAATATATACCAAACTTTGGGTTGACAGGCTTGGGTATCCAGGAAGGCTTCCTCTAAGCATCCCATAAATAAGTTTGCGTACGAAGGAGCCATCCTGGTTCCCATGGCTGTTTTCTTTAGTTGTTGGTATGTCTGGCCCTCAAAAGTGAAGAAGTTGTAGGTTAGGATGAAGCTGGCTAGGGTATTAAGGAAAGAGGTTTTAGGTAGGGAAGTGGGTGGTCGGCGTGAAAGGAAATACTCCATCGCAGCGAGGCCCTGGGCATGTGGGATGTTTATGTACAAGGAAGTGGCATCAATGGTTACAAGAATGGTTTCTGGAGGTAACAGGCTAGGCAAGGATTTCAGGTGATCGAGGACAAGTTGTAAATAACTTTACGCTCCCTATATTTTACTCCTGCTTACTTCAGAACTTGAAAGAGTTTATTCCAATCAACATTGTCAAAAGCCTTCTCCAAATCTACAAAAGCTAGATATGTAGGTTTGCCTTTTCTTAATCTGTCTTCTAGGATAAGCCGTGAAGTGAGTATTGCCTCCTGCGTTCATACATTTCTCCTGAACCCAAACTGATCCTCCATGAAGTCAGCTTCTACCAGCTTTTTCATCCTTCTGTAAATAATTTGTGTTAATATTTTGCAATCATGACTTATTAAACTGATGGTTCTGTAGTTTTCACACCTGTCTGCGCCTGCTTTCTTTGGAATGGGGATTATAACATTTTTCTTAAAGTCTGAGGGTACTTCGCCTGTCTCATACATCTTACACACCAGGTGAAACAGGTTTGTCATGGCTGGTTCTCCCAGAGACTTCAGTAGCTCTGAGGGAATATCATCTACTCCAGGGGCCCTGTTTCAACTTAGGCCTTTCAGGGCTCTGTCAAAGTCTTCTCTCAGTACAGTATCTCCTATTTCATCTTCATCTACATCCTCTTCCCTTCCTACAATATTGTCTCGAAGTTCATTTCCTTTGTAGAGCCTCTCTATATACTCTTTCCACCTTTCAGCTTTCCCTTCTTTGCTGAGAACTGGTTTTCCATCTGTGTTCTTGATAATCATAGAGCTGTTTTTCTTATCTTCAAATATCTCTTTTATTTTCCTGTAGGCTGTATCTATTTTTCCCCTATTAATACATTCTTCTACATCCTAGCATTTGCCTTCTAGCCACTCTTGCTTAGTCATTTTTCACTTCCAGTCAGTCTCATTTCTTAGCCGTCTGTACTCCGTTCTGCCTGTTTTATTTACTGCATTTTTTTATATTCTCCTTTCATTGATTAAATTTAGTATGTCCTGTGATCCCCAAGGATTTTTTTGTAGGTCTTGCCTTCCTACCTATTTTGTCCTCTGCTGCCTTCACTATTTCATCTCTCAATGCTACCCATCCCTCCTCTACTGTTTTATTTTCCCCCGTTTCTGTCAATTGTAGCCTAAAGCTCCCTCTGAAATTCTCAAGAACTTCAGGTTCCTTCAGTTTATCCAGATCCCATCTCCTTATTTTGCTACATTTCTCCAGTTTTTTTCAGTTTCAGCCTACAATGCATGACCAATAAGTTATGGTCTGAGTTCATATCTGCCTCTGGGTATGTCTTACAGTTTAAAACCTGGTTCTGAAATCTATGTCTTACCATTATAAAATCTATCTGGTATCTCCCGGTGCCTCTTGGTCACTTCCATGTATACCACTTT
The DNA here is from genome assembly GCA_026315105.1 of Locusta migratoria. NCBI lineage: Eukaryota > Metazoa > Arthropoda > Insecta > Orthoptera > Acrididae > Locusta > Locusta migratoria. The sequence goes on from CM048744.1 coordinate 570,038,579, forward strand.
CTTTTGTGATTCTTACGCCAGGTGTTTGTAATAACTAAATTATGTTCCCTGCAAAATTCTACCAGGCAACTTACTCTTTCACTCAAACCATATTCACCTACCCTCTTCCCTTCCCTTCCTTGTTCTACTACCAAGTTCCAGTCTCCCATAACAATTAAGTTTTCCTCTCCCTTAACTGTCTGGATGATTTCCTTTAACTCCTAATATATTTCTTTAATCTTCTCATCATCAGCAGAACTAGTTGGCATATAAACCTGTGCTACTGTGGTCGGTGTTGGCTTCGTATCTATCCTGACTACAATAATGCCATCACTGTGTTGCTCATAGTAGTTTACCAGCATTCCTATTTTCTTATTCATTATCAGACCTACTCCTGTAATACCCCCAACTGATTTTGTATTTATAATCCTGTACTCACCTGACCAGAAATCCTGTTCCTCTTTCCACCGAACTTCACTAATCCCCACTATTTCCAACTTCAACCTATTCATTTCTCTTTTTAAATTTTCTAGGATCCCTATCCGATTTAGGGATCTAACATTCCACGCTCCGACCCGTAGAATGCCAGTGTTGTCTTTCCTGATGATGACATCCTCCTGAGAAGTCCCCACCCGGAGATCTGAATGGGGGACTATTTTACCTCCAGAATATTTTACCGAGAGGATGCCATCATCATATGTTCATACAGTAGAGCTGCATGTCCTTGGGAAAAGTAATGGCTGTAGTTTCCCCTTGCTTTCAGTCATTCACAGTGAGTGTGTGGCAAAGCCACATTAGCTGATGTTAGAAGGCCAGCTCAGTCAATCATCCAGACTGTTGCCCCTGTAACTACTGAAAAGGCTGCTGCCCCTCTTCAGGAACCATATGTTTGTCTGGCCTCTCCACAGATACCCCTCCACTTTGGTTGCACCTATGGTATGGTTATCTGTATCGTAGAGGCACGCAAGACACCCCAGCTCGGCAATGTCTGTGGTTCATGGGAAAGGAATATATATATTCACTTATGAAATTTGTTGTTAACAATCCAACCCAATTCAAAAATAATAATTATGCATAGCAACAACACTAGGAGAAAGGATGATATCCACTATTCAAGGTTAAATATAACTTTGACACAGAAAGAGGAGAATTATGTTGCCACAAGTCTTCCGTCACTTACCAAGTAGCATCAAATGTCTGACACATAGCCAACTAGTATTTAAAAAGAAATGAAAAGAATTCTGAATGGCAACTCCTCCTACACTCTAGATGGATTATCAGATAAAACTTAGAAATTTTGCTAAAAAGAAAAATTACATAAAAGAGGGGTAGGGGTGGGGGTAAAAAAAGATGAAATAAAAAAAAATTAGTAAAAAAATTCTTAACATATTGGGTATCACATATAGACAACATTTGTTAAACTGACGTGTTCCACATCAATGTGAAATGCTTTATTTATATTTATAATCTATCGAACAAGTATTAATCTAATCTAATACATGAATCATGTAACAGACAAAGTAATTAGTGCCTTACACTAGGTCATTTCTTGGCCCTACATATGTTTATTCTCGCAAATATCATTACCCCTGGTTACACTTCAGTTTTCTAACCTTAGTGGTGTTATTAAAAAAACTGTTGACGCACACAATAAACTTTCTATTTAAAACACCACAGAAGCTTAGCACAAAATGCTATTTTTTTTACAACAGCTTCCATTTAATTTTATTTTTAATGGTTTGTTCTTTGTTATCCAATCTATCATTCCAGACTTATTGATTGGATAGCAAAGAATAAATAAAATTAGCTGGAAGCTTCTGTAAAAAAAAAGCATGTTTAAGCAATGCATGTCATGTCTATATTTTATTATTTTTATTATAAAAAATATAAATCGAATAACTTACTCAAAGCACAGGCTCGCAGATGGACACAAAAACAAAAACACAAATAAAATCACACACAAACACAAGCTCTTGCAACCGTTGACCGCTTCTTCAGGTAAAGAGGAAGGAAGGAGGGGAAAAAAGGGAAGGATGCGGGTTTTAAGGGAGTGGAAGAGGAGTCATTCCAATCCTGGCAGTGGAAGGACTTACCTTAGGGGAAAGGAAAGGTAAACAAGTGCACACACACCCGAACACATGCACACGCAAACACACCAAGGTAGACATTTGTAGAAAGCAAAGATGTTGGACAGAGATAACAGTTGAGGCAGAGGCTCCGTCCAGAGAACCAAGGCAAAGATATTAAAGAATTTGAATTTAGCGGAGATTGAGACCAGGTGGGCAACAGTAAGAGAGAATATGCTGAAGGGCAAGTTCCCATCTCCAGAGTTCTGAAAGATTGATGTCGGTGGGAAGTAACCAGATAACCCGGATGGTGTAACACTGTGCCAAGATTTGTTGGCTGTGCATCAAGACATATTTAGTCACAGGGTGATGTTCATTACCAAGAAACACTTTCTGCCTGTGACCGTTCATGCGAATGGACAGCTTGTTGCTGGTCATTTCCACATAGAACGCTTCAAAGCGAGCATGTCAGTTGGTAAATCATGCAGGTGCTATCGCAAGTGGCTCTACCCTTGATCATGTACACCTTCCAGGTTATGGGACTGGAGTAAGTGGTGGTGGAAGGGTGCATACAACAGGTTTTACAATGAAGGCAGTTACATGGGTAGGAGCCAGAGGGTAGGGAAGGTGGTTTGGGGATTTCATAGGGACGGACTAGGTGGTTATGAAGGTTAGGTGGGTGGCGGAAACACACTCTTGGTGGAGTGGGAAGGACGTCATGAAGGATGGATCTCATTTCGGGGCAGGATTTAAGGAAGTCTTTACCCTGCAGGAGAGACACATCCAGAGTCCGATCCAGTCCTGGAAAGTGTCCGGTGACAAGAGGGGCACTTCTGGGGTTCTTCTGTGGAAGGTTCTGGGTTTAGGGGGGATGAGGAAGTGGCTCTGGCATTTTTCTTCTGTACCAGATCAGGAGGATAGCTGTGGGATGTGAAAGCTGTTATTAGGTTTTTGGAATACTGGTTCAGGGATTCAGGATTGGAGCAGACTCATTTGCCACGAAGACCTAAGGTGTAGGGAAGGGAATGTTTGATGTGGAATGGATGGCAGCTGTCATAATGGAGGTACTGTTGTTTATTGGTTGGTTTGATGTGGATGGATGTGTGAAGTTGGCCATTGGACAGGAAAATGGCATGGGATTTGGAATAGGAGCAGGTGAATTTAATGGGACGAAAAGAGTTGAGGTTGGAGAGGAAATTCTGGAGTTCTTCTTCACTGTGAGTCCAGATCATGAAGATGTCATCAATGAATCTATGTGTTGACAGGCTTGGGTATCCAGGAAGTCTTCCTCTAAGCATCCGATAAATAAGTTTGTGACCGAGGGGGCCATCCTGGTTCCCATGCTGTACCCTTTAGTTGCTGGTATGTCTGGCCCTCAAAGGTGAAGAAGTTGTGGGTTAGGATGAAGCTGGCTAGGGTAATAAGGAAAGAGGTTTTAGGTAGGGTTGCAGGTGGTCGGCATGAAAGGAAGTACTCCATTGCAGTGGGGCCCTGGGAGTGCGGGGCGTTTGTGTATAAGGGAAGTGGCATCAATAGTTACAAGGATGGTTTCCGGAGGTAACAGGTTGGGTAAGGATTTCAGGCGATCGAGAAAGTAGTTGGTGTTTTTGATGTAGGATGGGTTGAAGGTGTTGGTCTCTATAGGCAGAGCTTCTTTCTGTGGGGGCTTGGTAACCGGCCACAATGGGCCGGCCTAGATGATTAGGTTGGTGAATCTTAGGAAGTAGTTAGAAGGTAGGGATGCGCATCAGCATCCTTTCCTTTTTCCCCTCCTTCCTTCAGCTTTACCTGAAGTAGTGGCCAATGGTTGTGAAAGCTTGTGTTTGTGTGTATTTTTATTTGTGTTTCTGTGTCTATCTACGAGTCTGTGCTTTGGGTAAGTTATTCGATTTCTATTTTTTACACATATTTATTCCACTACAAAATTTTCCTTCTATAATATTTGTTTTATTAATTTGAGGCACACTAGAAACAACATGTATGAGACTCACTCAGTTTCAGTGAAAATAACATTTCCATAGTAGGCCTATACATATCAACTGTTGTATGAAAAGCATCCAAATAGATGTTATCTACATACCTCTTAATTTCTGTTAAAAAATAAAATATATCAATTCAAGAAAACATTTGACAACAATGCATGGTCCAGTAAGGAATGTTAATAATAATATGTAGATAGGGAACAACTCACTTTAAAGACGAACGTTGAGCCACCGACAGACACAAATAAAAGACACACAAACACACAAACAATTCTAATTTTTTCGGCCATGGCCTTCCTCAGAAAGAGAACACTTATCCCCACAGTCACTCAGGCACAATCATCCACACATGTCAGCCATCTCTGACTGTGTTCGGCAGCCAGAGATGGCTGACGTATGTGGATGACTGTGCCTGAGTGACTGTGGGGATGAGTGTTCTCTTTCTGAAGAAGGCCATGGCTGAAAATTTAGAATTGTGTGTGTGTTAGTGTGCCTTTTATTTGTGTCTGTCGGCAGCTCAACATTCGTCTGTATGGTGAGTTGTTCCTTATTTACAAGAGAACATTTACATAGAGAACAACTCTTTTACGATCTGTTATCAAATAATTGTTTGAACTTTCATTTAGACAGTAACTAAAATAGGTATGCAAATTATATCACACAATGCAATTGATTTTTTTTTTACCATACATGCTGGTTTTGGAATATCACGTTTGATTATGTGCTCCCACAGCAGCTCAAGTACACCATCCATCATTTCCACTAATGCCCTCTCACGAAAGTCATCTGCTAGTTCTGCTAAGCGACGTGCTTCTTCTTCAGCAGCAAGTTTGTCCAATATCTCCTGCTGACTGGGTGAAATATACGGTTTTGCTTTCACCTGTAAAGTAACACTTTTTACGATGAATATTATAGAATAATTACAAATTATTTTATAAGTATATGCCATAAAACAGGAATAGAATTAATTGTTTACAATGCAGCTTGATTCTACAATGTTGCTTGTCAAAAAGAATTTCTTAATATAGGTGTCCAGAGTCACACTAACATGATTAGAGTATGTTTATGTACAGAGCTGTGAATTGGTTAAAATATTTCGGAGCTATATGCAACAATTGCGGCTTCCTTAGAAATCCTTTATCTTCTGTTCTCGGGAAAATTCGTGTGTTTCCACCCGCGAAATATGTGTATTGGAGCAATTAAATGTGGTATCAGTGAAAGAAATTACATTTTTTTTAACTTTGTGGTGTAATTAAAAAAAAAATGCTTTTTCACGATCGGATACAACGTATCACTAAAAGCACATAAGTTCAAAAGAAGATCGCAAACACTGTAACAAAGGGTGAAATCCAGGTGTACCAATCAAGAAAACTATTTATGGTGGCTTCTACTGGCACTTTTCTGAACTTCCTGAAGCTTTGCTTCCAAATCTAAGTACCAGGTGTATTTTTAGATCCCGAAAACTGAAAAAAGAATTGCGGCATGCAATCCAGTAAATACTGTAACTTGGGGGTCATCTTATATGCCAGATATGTGCTTAAACTATAAAATTTCGATGAAAATTTGTACCTCATCTCATCTGAAGGTCGTCTTATCTGCGGAAATATATGGTAAATGAAAATGAATGCTTTTTATTGTAAAGGAAGTTTTGCGAAGTATGTATGTTACACACAGTTTCAGTTACTATGATGAGTTTCTAAGAGAATGTTCTAATGGTGATATGCATGTGTATACATCTATTATACTGATTTGTGTCAAGTGAAATAACTCGAAATTTTACTTCAAGAGTCAGAGTGTTGAAGAGTGTTATTTCAGCTGTTAAGAGATAGCAATATTTAACTGCTATGTTGAAGTTAAGACAGGAGGCTGTATGCAACTCAGCTGTATTGCACCCTACAAGCAGTAATAGAATATGCAATATCAACACAAACAGTCCAAAATCATCTTCGGAAATGTGGCCTCTATGCATAGAAGCCTATGGTGTGTACCAATTAAAGCCACAACACCATTTATCCTGCAGAAACTGGTTAGAGGAACATCAGGATTTGAGTCATAACGAATGGGGCCAGGTTCAGTTAACAGATGAGTAATATTTTGTGTTTAGCCAGACAATCATCATTCATTATTACTTTATTACTATTTCTGTGTCGTTTACCAGTCGTGACTGGACAGACTGTTTCAAGATTATATACATACATACATATACATATAAAAGAAAAAAAGTTTACAATTTGGACATATACAACATAAACATCATCATTTTGTCCAGTCACTTTCATTACCGTTGAAAAATTCACCAATTGAGTATAGTGGGTGCTCTTTCAGGTCCTGTGCAATTTTCCTTTTGAATGGTTCTGGTGGCAGGGACTGCACTTATTTTGGCAGCGAGTTAAACATTTTCAGTGCAACCATTGGAAAACTGTCTTGTGTTCTAGTCAGACAACAGCTTGGTTTTTGAATGCTCCTCTTGTTACGGGTGTCATGGTTATGTATATCTTGCCTCATGCTGAACTCCCCTTGGTTTTCTTTTATGCTAATGAGGCATCAAAACACATACTGGCTGAAGATCGTCATAATACCTAACCGTTTGAATATTGGCTTGCAGTGGTCCAAACTTTTGCTTGATGTAATTATTGTGACAGCCTTTTTTGTAGCATTGACACATCTTTACAGCCTGCAGCATGTCTCCATAGCAGTAGGCTATAATTAATATGGCTATGAAATAGTACATAATACACTGTTACAAGGTATTGGTTAGTTAATGTATCTTTTAGCCTTCTCAGAAGGAATATTACATGGGAAAGTTTGGAGCATACATACACTGTGTGTTCATTCATTGTAAGTTTGCTGTCAATCATGAAGCCTAGAAGTCTAACAGCCTCCATGTTCTCGTGACAGCCAATGTTGCTAAGGCTGCATATAAGATGTTGTGTTTTTCCTTCATTCAATTTAATTTTATTTTTGATGAACCATTCTTTTTTGTTTTTGAAGAGGTCGCCTGTTGCTTGAAGAGCTTGTGCTGCAGTTTTTCCTTTGGGAAAAAGAGTGGTGTCAGCAGCAAACTGTAAAGTGGTTGTTACCGCCCATATCATTAACATATATTAGGAACAGGAGAGGACCTATGTCGGACCCTTGGGGTACGCCATGTTCCAACTTTTGTTCTTGTGATAAGGCTCCATGTACTGACACCACCTGCTTTCAGTTTTCCAGATAAGATTGAAGAGTTGCCAGAACAGCATCTCCAACACCAAAACAGTTTAATTTATTGAGGAGTATGTTGTGTGAGATACAGTCAAATGCCTTGCTCAGGTCACAGAGTGTCAGTGCCACACTTTCTCTATCTTCAAATACCTGTCTTATCTTTCTAGTCAAGTCCAGTGCTGCCGTAAATGTCGACTTTCCCTTGCAAAAACCATGCTGTGTGTCCTGGAAGAGCCTATTTCCTTCAAGATAATTTTGCAATTGATGTTTCATTACAGACTCCATAACTTTAGCTAGGATGGGGATTATTGAAATGGGTCTGTAGCTTGACATTTCACATGGATCACCTTTTTTGTAGACTAGTACTGTCCTTACCAATTTCAGGAATTCTGGAAAGACACCAGAGGATAAACATTTGTTAATTACTATGGCTAGTGGTTGGGCAAGCTCTGGTATTATTCCCTTATCTGGAGAGAAAGTGGAACTTGGGACAATCCTGCTTATATCCAGGAAACATCATCATATCTAATAATGGAAACTAAAGGTTTGAATTAAACAATAACATAAGTACAGTTTACAAGCCACTGCAACGATGTAACAATGAACTGTGACAGGCACTAAAAAATAAATAAACAAAAAATAAATAAATATGTTCTATACTCTGAAGAAAGTCATGGCTGATAGCTCAAGGATTGTATGTGTATGACTTTGTTATGTGCCTTCTGCAGCTTATCATTATGTCTTTGCCATTGTAAACTGTACTTATTATATTGTTAAACATTATCATATCATGTAGGTGGATGAATGGTTGTGTGCAGGAGTTATATTGGTGGATATATAGACCTCTATGTTATTCAGAATGGCACTTTGACTGCTCAAAGATATTGAGGCAAGATCCTTCAACCTTTCGTTGTGACCTACATTAGTCGATTCCTCCTGGTTGATGATAACACTCGTCTGCACAGAGCTGTACCGGTAGACAACATGCTTGAAACTGAGGGAATTTTAATACTGGATGTGCCAACTTGTTCACTGAGCTTAAACCCAACTGAGCATCTCTGGGATGAACTTGGCAGATGCAATGCAGCCAGAACAGCACCTTTCACAATGGTTGAAGATCTGGATATCGCACTCATGGAAGGATGGCCAAATATACCACAATAGCTGATTGATAACCTCATACTGTGCATGTCGCGCTGGTGTACTGGCCATCTGAGGTGATCACACACCATATTAGAGGGAGACGAGAATGACTTATTCTCTATTATAGTAGCTCCATGGGGCCTTGGTCTAACTAAATGACATGTAAATTGCAAGCAAAGAGTTGAGACAGCAAGATATTGTAGTGTATCACATACAAATTACATTTGTAGCCAAATGAAATACTTTACCATATGTTTCTTGTGTATGATATCTCAACTGATACCCTAATTGTTTTGATCAGTGTATATTAAATTCTGGACAATATCCAAGGAAAGAAATGTTTGGACATGAAAAGCTGGCAATGGACCTAAAAAGTGGAAGACATTCACCCTATGATAACAGCTGCTATAAAGCAGTAAATCAGAATATCTGTGATTTTTGTTGTTGATGTTGAGGTCTTTAGTCCACAGACTGGTTTGCTGCAGCTCTCCATGCTATCCTGTCCTGTAAAAGTCTCTTATCTGAGAATATGTTTGGCAACCTACATCCTTTTGAATTTGCTTACTGTATTCATCCCTCAGTCTCCCTCTACGATTTTTACCCCACATACTTTCTTTTAATGCTAAGTTGACAATTCCTTGATGACTTAGAATGTGTACTACCAATCTATCCATTCTCTTAGTCAGGATATGCCAGAAACTCCTTTCTTCCCCAATTCTGTTAACCCTTAACCTGAAACATCTCCGAAATGTGCGTAACTAGAAACATGCGGTCTCTCAGATGACCTAATGTTATTATGTCACTGACCTCCACATTAGTTCACAGAAATTAAGTAAAGAGTCAGTTAATTAATATTCTAAGTAAATTTAATACTTTCTAGTCGATATTAACACTTTGTTGTTTACATTATATAAAATAAACATGAAATATAACAAGTAAGTGCGATCTGACTTTTTTCTTTCCTCCCTGGTAGTCACATTGTCAAATCTCAGGCTGCTTAGAAGTATTTCAAAGCACTTTGCCGACATTGTCACCACAAATATTGCACGTCCAGTCAGGTCTTTTTCGAAAAGAGAAAACATATCTTCATGAGATGATTTGAATACTGATGTCATCTTTAGAAGACCTATGAAAGCTTTGATCACAGTGTTGTCAGTATTTCTGTAATTGGATGGATTAGTTGTTGTCTGCAACTTTGCCCGTATAGTATTCAGTTTCACGTTTGTATGTAAAACTATTTCATCTATCATGTCATCATCAAATAAATTCTTCCATATTTGACATTTAGTAGGACTTTGTCCCACACTTTGACTTTTGGCTGTTAGTCCAGGCATTCCTTCTTTCAGAATGTTGTGCACAGGTGTTCTTCTTGTCCTAACAGGCTCAGAACATTCCCAATTGAAATTATTTTTACCATAAAATAACTGTGTTTCCTGTGACGTATTATCTGTAGTACAGACCACTCCAGGCTCTTCTTCCAATAAAACATTTTCTTCACTAGTATCACACTCTGTTTCATGGTGGCCATCACCTATCACGAAATCTGGATCATCATCAGAATCATCAAATGTGTCATCATCGTTCACATTTCCCTCTTCATCTAAATCCCGTAATTGCGCTTGCACCCAAGCTTCCAAATCTGGATTAGCTGCAGATATGTTACTCTTCTTAGAAAGTAGATCCATATTATACCTGAAATATAACATACATTCACGCATAGAAGAAAATGCTACAAAATAACAACCACTGAAATCAGACTATGTGATAATTAGAAACATGCGGTCTATTGGACCCACCAAATTCTTGTACGTAATACGAAACATGCAGTATCTCAGGCACACAACTTGGCGCAATCCTCTAAACAATACTCTGTATCTCTTCAGTGACGAAGCAAAACTGATTGTTGACTGTTGCTTTACACGCGGCAAGTATTGCGACGAAGGTACTGGGAAGGGGGAGCCGCGCTTTCTTGCAGTGCTGCCACACTCAACTTTTAAAATAAAGGAGGGGTCTGAGAGTCCGATGTTTCGGGTTAAGGGTTAAGCACCTCCTCATTTGTTAGATGATTAACCCATCTAATTTTCATCATTCATCTGTAGCAACACATTTCAAAAGCTTCTATCATCTTTTTGTCTGATTTCCTTATTGTCCACATTTCATTCCCATACAATGCTACAATCCAGACAAATGCTTTCAGAAAGGACTTCCTAACATTCAAGTTTCACCAATGAGCCACATGAAATTATTATTATTACTTCTTTTAACGCTTTTCTTCCCATAGCCATTCTGCATTTTATATCTTCTCTATTTCAGCCATAAGAAGTTATTTTTCTACCCAAATAACAAAACTCATCTACTACTTTTATTGTCTCATTACCTAATCTAACTCCTTCAGCACTGCCTACAAATTGAACATTGGGGAAGGGCTACGACCCTGTCTTACTCCCTTCCCAACCTCAGCAGCCCTTTCTTGCCCTTTGACTCTAACAACTGCTTTCTAGTTATTGTATAGATTGAATGTAACTTTTTGATTCCTATATTTTACCCCTGATACCTTCAGAATTTGAAAGAGTGTATTCCAGTCGACATTGTCAAAAGCTTTCTCCAAATCTACAAATGCTAAAAACATAGGTTTGCTTTTCCTTTGCCTACCTTCTAAGAAAACACATAATGTAATTATTGCCTCTTGTGTTCCTACATTTCTTCTAAATCCAAACTGATCTTCTCTGAGGTTGGATTCCACAAGTTTTTCCATTTGTCTGTAAATAATTTGTGTTAGTATTTTGCAACCATGACTTACTAAACTGATAGTTCTGTAATTTTCATACTTGTCTGCACTTGCTTTCCTTGGAACTGGAATCAGATTATTCTTCTTGAAGTCAGAGGGTATTTCTCCTGTCTCATACATCTTGCATAGAAAATAGAACACTCACGTAATCACACAGGCACACAACACCTGTGTGATTGCGTGAGTGTTCTATTTTCTGAAGAAGGCCATGGCCGATAGCTGAATGTGTTGTATGTGTGTGTCTTTTGTATGTGCCTGTCGCAGCTTGTCACTACCTCTTTGCGGTGAGTTGTAAACTGTCCTCACTATATTATTATTTCTAAGGAAGTAAGTACTACTGCACAATAAATTTAAGACAAAGCATAAGAGTATATTTACAGATGTATTACATGAAATATGTTTAGCTATGTAAGGGTAATGTGTGAAGCAATCCATAATTACTTTGAAAGAAGGTCTTCAAATGAACTCTCACAAAATCCAAAGGAAATCATTTGTAAAAGTTGTCTGTAGTACTGAGGTTACTGCACAAACATAAAGAATTGATTCGGCAACATAAATAATAACACAAAAGAAAAAGCAGAGATGCTAAGCTCTGTTTTCGGTAGATAATTTATAAAGTAAAATATTGGAGGACTGTCTCCGGAAAACTTTTACATTCCTCAAAGCTGACTGATATAGATATTAGTGTAATGCCACTGAAAAAATAGATGAAATCAGTGAAACTGAATAAAAGCTCATTGCCCAATGAAATCCCTATCAAGTACTGTGAAGAAGTTGTCATCGAGATATATCTGTTGTTATACCCAGAATATGCAGTATAAAGTGCAAAAAAGATATGTTTTAGAAGAATCATAGCACAATTCCTTGAGCAACATGACACTGGAACAGTAACGCAAAGGAACTCACCAAAATATACATTCATGAGTATCTGGTCAACAGAGACAGAGGATACAAACTCTTACAGTAGTGGCATTATAATGAGAGTATGCCCAGAGTCCTCTACATTGAAAGACACAGTTTAAATACCCAAAAGGAGATGTGAATGTTGCACTCTCTACCCCTGGCACTAGGCACTGCATGGTTGAAACCGCCTAACGCAAGCTGGACAGTACCTAGCTTTCCATTCCCATATCCAGGTGGAATAGACAAAACATCAGTATAAATTTCATAACATTGTCATATCTCAACACTTTTCAAAAACATAATGAATATGACACCTAAAGTTCATGATATTTCAACACTCTGACCTTGGTAGGAACCAGAAAGTTTTGCACCAACAATATGTGCCAGGAGAGTCCACAATCACACAGTAATATGTTCAAATAAATATTTAAGACTCATTCAGTTCATCTGTTGTGGTGTTGTATAGTAACAAACACTCTGATTTAGTGACGTTCATTCTCTTTGTTATATTAAAATCAGGTTTTTCACCTTTTATTGTAAAATCTGCATTGATGAAGATGGAAATAGAAACTTTATGATACAAATACACTAAGATCTTTAGAATGAAACCCATGAAATCTGTTACAAATAAACTGTTTTGTTCCATTTCATTACCAAAGAATACCATATTTTTCTTCCCTTATTAATCAAGTCTATTTTCAAATCTCAAACAAAATTAAAAATAGTAAATAAATTATTAAATTGATGTTACCTCACTGTCTTCAACAGTAATAATTGTTTCAGGTTTCTCTTTTTGTGTCCATTCCGGATCAGTTATAATTTTTTCTTTATTATTCAACTCAGATAATATATACCGGAGACGTTTGTTTCTTTCCAAAACCACATTCATTTCTCGTTCTTTTAGAGCCACCATTGCATCAAATTTTTTATTGAAAAAATGTCTTAAATCATTTTTTGCTTTCTGAAAAATAAACACAACTCTTTCACAAGCGTAATTAAATGAATGGTAAATACATTTGCTAAAACTGAGAATGTTACAGAACAATAATTATTTCATTCTGTACAGACAAATACGCATTTCTTTATCTATCTCTGTCTCCCCCCCCCCTCTCTCTCTCTCTCTCTCACACACACACACACACACACACACACACACACACATCTGCATTTCTGGTTGTAGTAAAGCACTACTCTTTTTTTGTATTATTGCTACAGTACTATTCTCACTTTCACTACATCATAACTGGTAATTATCCTAACTGCAATATGTTTCATAAAATTACCAGAATTACAACAGGCAGTCAAATGACAATGAGGCAGATGGAAAAAAGTAAGTAAACTTTTAATAGTTGTAAAACTAATTGACATAATTGTAAATACATTTATCCCATTATGAGACAAGATGGTTACTGCCTTCAAAGGTATATATTTATGGTTGTACTCTGTGAGTAAGCAGGATGACCCTCACCATCCTGTTTTGAATACTCATATATTTCATGTATTAAGTTGTATATAAAGCTCCCAATAATTTTATTTTCTTTTAAAATCTCAAAATTAATTTTTCACATACAGCACAGCCTAGGTGAATTATCAAAATTCAACCAAAAACTGTATTGTTTAGGTTGTTCTCTTTCTTATGGATTAATTAACAGCAGGTTCATTGGATGTGATTGTGGTCAAAAGAAAATGTAATTATAAAATTTTATATCTCTGCCATCTGGAAAATCTTGGAATGTTATGAGCTGTGCATAGCTGGCTGTGCAGTTGGTTCCTAACTGTCTAACAAAATAAATATATGCCACAGTTACATCCTGACGGATAGCATGTTTTAGAAAGGTGAACTCTGAATGTAATTCAGATATGATATATACAACCCAAAAAACTTGAAATTCAAGAACAAGTTGTATAAGTTATGACCTCAGTCAATAGAAATGCTGATCTTGGTAATGTTGGTTCAAATTAGATTAAACAGGACTACATATAAGATAGTAGTTGGGCTACTGCAAGGCTACTCCTCAGTTACATGGAAGAAATTAGCCTCAGCATCATTTATTCTTAATTTCTTTACACATATTCACTTTTGTGTTTGTGTGTGACTACTCTACAGTTAAATTGGGAATTAAGTTATGTTCACATTCTGATTTATCGGCTAAATTGTAACATTATGCCATAAATTATCTTAATTTAATAATGTGAAGTTCAGACTGGAATTCAACAATATAGGTTGCAACCCACTACAAAGATAATTGTCAAGCTGCAGACAGTTACATGTAAAGGACAATCAGACACACAAATCTTAGCTTCTAGACACAACCTTCATAAAAAAAAGAATGCGCACACATTTGTACAATTACAGAGGTAGAACTCACAAACATACAAGTGTCATCTCCAGTTGCTGCATTCAGAGTCTTTCCTATATGCCTCTCTATGGCTCAACACTCATCTTTGCAGTGAGCTGAATCTATCCTCATGATACTGATAAATTATCTTGATATAATTATGTAAAAAATCAGTTAAGATTTAGTGACGAGAAAATGTTAATTTATGGAAAAAAAATTAAAATTTGTACAGTAGTATAGATGTAGTAGGCAAACAAATAAATACTGATTTGTTTTCAGCAGTAATCACATGACTGAGTTGGTGAGAAAGTAAAGGCGGCCAAATATGTAACAGCATGCTTGACAAGCACACTTGCACTTTTACAAGCAGCTTGATTCTGGATTGAATTTTGATTATGCAAGCTTGTGCAAGCGTTCAGGCATATGCTTGCTTGAGCGTGTGTGTACAATAATGATGCTTGTGCAAGAATTTGGCAGTCTTTGTTTTCAATAAGTTTCAATGAGTGCTGTAATAGCAATGTCTGAATTAAGAAACATAAACGACGACCTCTTAGAGGAATTTATTAGACTTGTGAAATGCATCCGTGCTTGTGGAATATTAAATATAAGGACTATCATGAAAAAAATAAGAGAGATGCTGCATATGACATACTACTCGCTAAATATCTCACCAAGTGCCTTTTCAAAATAATAGTAGTATATTTGAGGTTTTCATAACTTCTTCCTGCCACGAGAATTCTCAATGCTGCTATTAGTCTTTCATGTGGTGTTATAGCCTGCCTCATTATTGTATCCTGCTTCTTGATCAAAGGCATAATGAGAGACAGAATATTCAAATAAGTATCTTCATTCATCCTGAGATAGTTACGCCAATCATAAGGATATATCTTCAGTTCACTGAGTAAATTTGTATGTGAATACAATTTTCATTCTTTTAACCACTCTTTACACCCAGTTTTACATTTTTCCTTTTCTTTTTTCAACACAAGCATAAAAGCCGCCACAGCCAGCACATCATTGTCTGAGCTCGAAATTTTCAGATGTAAATAAACCGTTGCTTGTACAACATGCTTGAGTTGTGTAGGTGCATGAGCAATATGTGCATGCTGGTGCAAGCATGCTTGCACAAGCATGCTTGTCAAGCATGCTGCTATGTGTGTGGCTGCCTTAAGAAAGCAAGACAGGCCATTGGTGTTTTGTAGTTGTCCTTGACTGGGGTAAGAGCTGAGTGGCTAAGAACCACTGATAAAGATTAAAGAAACACATTTGACAGTTTTGATCTTATTCTTCAAGTAGAATAGTTTGTTTTGAAGCAATTACAAGATTATGTGAGGTAAAATGTCTTCAAATAAGTTGAATTCTCTTGTTTAGTGAACTGAACTATATATTTTGAGAATAATTCCAGTTTAGTGAGTTAGAAACGCTAATAAAGCAAGAGCAAGTGCAAGTGCTTGCTTCCACTGCTGGATGAATACTTTGTTAGATGATGTTGAGTAACTATGAAATTAGCTATTTTTGAGACACAAAATAACAAATGTGTTTCAGACAATAAAGAAGAAAATTTGTGCCTGGATGCACTATTCAAAATGAACCGATTCCAATTTTACATTTAACACCTACTATAAATATATCTGTCACAGAATGTTGCAATGACAGGCATATATTTTATATTATTAGACCCTTAAAAAGAGCAAATTAAATGACATGCAACCAACCCCTCAGACTAATAGATGAGATAATGAAATTTATATTTGTGGGTTCACCTGCTTGAAGTAGTAGAAGTGCATTAGGTAGATCTCAGTAACAAATGTAGAGTGGTATGTAATAGCAGTCCTATGCTCTAGTACATATATTCCAAAATAGACATCATCACTAAATTAAAGAACAATTTATTCAGTAACATGTTTTTATTAACTCAGTCTCAATTAGTTCAAAATGAGGTCTAATCTTTCCGTGGCATTTATAGCCACATCACAATAAATGTCTAGGATTGTTGAAGTACTCTTGATAATCTCATTTTTCTGAAGCCATTGAAACATATACTGACTGGCAAGAATGCGTAATTTAAGTTTTATATTTGCAGTAACAAAGTTTAGACCATTGTTGTGATCCTGAGGTCCCCATTGTGAAGGCATAATTTGATACTACATATTTTAATAACTATTGTGCATTTAAACAATATCTAAGTAAGTTGTAATAATAATTTTTACAGCCAGTAAAAACAAATATTTCAACCTAAAAGAATTAGAAACATTAATAAATTAGCTGAAATTGCAAGAATAGCAAAGAACAGGTCTTACAACATTCAACATCGACCAGTCACTGGTTAAACATTCCCTCCACAAACACCAAAGGTGAAAGAGAGTTATAGCTTACTGCACCTCAACCATAACGCTTGTGGTGGGGCCAGTGTGTCTTGGATTAATACAATCTATGACTCATCAGGTCTAACTCTTACATGCGTTCATCCATCACTTTTGTGTGGGCAGAAGATGAAATTCATCACTGAAGACCATGGCCCACCAGTCTACCTTCCCAGCAATCCACTGATGGCATCTGTTGAGCCATGCATGTTGATGCCATGGCATGAGAGAAAGACAGGATAGAGGTGTATGTGCCCTTACTCCTACTGCTAGTAACTGGTTGGCAAAATTTTGTGTTTGCACTTCTGGGCTCACAAAACCTTTTATCTGAACTGTGGTAGCTGTATGACCTGCCACTTCTGCCCTCACAATACAAAGATCTTGGCAAATATCTATGCTTCATGGATGCCCAGCACCTCATCCACGGATATCACAATGTTCCCGCGACCATTGCAAACAGCTTTATTGTATCGATGCTGCAGATCAAACTCCTGTACCAATTTGCCTATAGGAACATCCTGCCATTTGGAAGGCCACAATTTGACCCCTTTGAAAGTTGCTCATTTGGCCTTAGCACGCATAAGTGCATCTCAATGGTGTGGTGCTTGTTTGCTGCCTGTATTGATATCCCACTGAGCCTTATGACAATAAAAATTCCCTATTAAAAGGTACATATAGATTTTGATCTCGAACTATGTCATTATGTTATCTGTTGGCAGATGATGAAAATTATCATTACATCTACTATCCCCATGTGACATAAGTCATAATTGGATCAAAATCAATACTATCTTTCCAGCTGTGCACTTTTTTTTTATGGCAGTGTAAATGTATTCAGAGTTCACACAATATAAATAATACAGAGGTTACTTATGTTTTCTATCTTTCTTGTTTTCATATGACTGATTGAATATTTTACCTGAAGAAAAATAGTTTCTTCTTGTAACTGGAAATATGAAGACGTTTCAAACTGTGATTCAATATAAGGTGAGAGCTCAATATATTTGTGACTGGAGGAGCCACTGAACACGTGAGCATCTTCAGCTATTTCAGACTCCTCTTTTTCATCCTCTGCTTCCAGCATAGCTTCCCGAAGTTTTTCGCCTGCAGATTGGTCAGTTACAGTCTTTACCTCTAATTGGTGTTTGCTGTAAATTTTAGAAAGATATTTAACATTTCAGTACTTTTTGCATACCATTTCTTAAATAAACAAATTCTTCTTGACTACATTAATAATCATAGCATTTACAAAAACTTGTGATATGAGAAATACTTAATCATTAATTGCAATTTCACTGAAATTTTAATATTCTAGAAACAGATTAAATGTTTAGCAATTTTTGCATGGATAAATGAAAACCCAATTATTTTTTAAAGTATGTAGTATTACATACTAAACGCTTGTTGCAAAATGCAAGATGAGTCACTGTGTGGCACAGCAAGCAGCTGAACACAACATACTAGATTTCAATGCCTGCTTTACAACCCATGCCATCTGGATTCTCCCTCCCACCACAAGCTCTTCTGAAATGCGCAGATCGGATTATCCCTTCAACATATTTTTGGTCCCACAACCATGCTCTCATCCACCTAAGATAATTTGCCATCCCTACACCCTATGCCTAACAAGAGTTGCCGGCTCAATTGGAAGCCACAGACCAGAACTACGACTAGCACAGTGCTCGATGGGAGCAGGAAGGCCCGAGCTTCAGAAGGGATGCAATCATGGGCCAGCTGGAAACATTTAATAAGCTCATGTTTAGTGGATGACATGCACATAATCAATAGGTTATAGTTGCGCACTACAATGGGCAGGGATCGGAGGGGGGAAGGGGGAGGACAAAGAGGATGAAGAGGAGTCAACAACCAAAGCCAGTGTGTGACCTGACAACGGAGGAGGAGGGTAGTGAGGGGGGGAGCGAGGAGGGAGAGGGAGGGGTAGCCTCAAACGAGGAGAATGAAGAGGAGGGAGCCTCGACCTCATGAGGTGAAGCAGGATCGAGGTGTGCAGATTTCAGGCAATTAAGAGAGACAGCGGGAGCTTTGCCATTGAGGAGGATGGTGTAGGTGTTTGCTGCACAAAAGAGGACAGGATAAGGACCGGAGTAAGGGGGCTGTAAGGGTGGGCGGACAGCGTCATCATGCAAGACCGCAACTCACAAGTCTGCAGGTCCAAAGGTACCCTCACAGGCAGAGGAGAATGGCTGGCAGGAGGTGAAGGGGAGCCTGTAGCACAGACAAGGTGGACTCAGTCAACCAGGGAAGGAAAATCCTTGAGCGAGATGGGTGGGAACAGGGCGACACGCTCGCCTAGTAAGGTGAGTTGTTACCCATATACGAATTCTGCAACGGTGCCACAGAGTTCCTCCTTGAATGTTGAACAAAGGCCAAGGAGAACCAGAGGAAGGGTGTTGAGCCAAAGTGACCCACGGCAGCGAAAGGCCGTTCCTAGGGTCCGGTGTCACCACTCAACCAGCCCCCGTTGCTCTGCGGATGGTAGGTGGTGGTGTGGATATGGCAAATGCCACAAAAGTGGCAGATATTGGTGACAAGGGTACCAGAAAATTGGCATCCGTGGTCGTTAGTAATGACCGAGGGGCAGCCAAGGCGAGCAATCCAAGTAGATATAAAAGCACGAATGACGGACTCAGCAGTGATGTGGCCTCCATCCACCTGGTGGTGTGGTCAATCATGGAAAGGATGTACCGGTAATCATTGACCAGCGGCAGAGGACCAGCAAGATCCAAATGGACGTGCTGGAATCTGCCAGATGGAGGAGGGAATGAACCAAGCAGAGGGGAGGTGTGAGATGAGACCTTGTTGTGCTGATACGCATCATAAGAGCAGGCCCAGGCCTGGCAATCCCACCTCATGTCGCGCCAAATGAAACGCTCGCACACCAGGTGTGTCGAGGCTTTGACATCTGGGTGTGCAAGCTCGTGCAGCTTTTGGAAAATGGGTCATTGAAGAAAGCAGTGGAATGAAGGGATGGAGTTTGTCTGGTGAGCCATCTCACTGTACCTTGCCAGTGACACCCAGAAAGGTGGTGCTGCTGGTATGTAGGGAAGAGGAAGGGTCAGAGATGAGAGCGAGGAGATCATCGTCAGTGGATTGCAGGATGGGAAGGTTAGAGAGATCAATGATGGTAGAGACAGCATCAGACCAAGAGAGGAAATCCACCACCACATTATCTGTGCCCTTGATATGATGCACACCCCTTGTGAATTGGTATATGTAGTCTAGTTGAGCTAGCCAAATCACCTAGAAGGAGGGTCAGCTGGGGGATTTTTGATAGCAGCAGCCAACGGTTTGTGATTGGTAAGTGAAGGCGCGACCTTCAAGTTCTGCACAGAAATGCTTAACGGCCTCATAGATGGCAAGATGTTCCTTGTGAAAAGGCCAAGAAATTGCATTGTACATTGTTTAATTATTTGGAAAAGAACTGTAGGGGAGAGATCACACCGTCGTGAGATAGCGGTGGCACTTGCTTCAGTAGTGAGAAAAAGTCCACATTGGGATGCGGATGAGTGACTGCAATCGCTTGAGCAAGTAATTCCTCAAGTGTATTGAATGATTTGTTCATCTGGTCCATCCAGGGCACCGTGCGGTCACCTGACGTGTTCTTGCCAGCCAACGTATCTGTAAGAGGGAGCCTGAACCTCAACTGCGTTGGGCAGGTGCTGCCTGTACTAGTCAATGGTGCTGAGGAACCTATGAAGCTCTTTGTCAGTGGAGGGGCATGTGATGTTTTGCACTGAGATAACCTTGTCAATTGGGGGGGGGGGGGGGGGAGGCGACGCCCTCTGACGAGACTGTATACCCAAGGATCTGTACCGAGGGGAGATGGAGTTGGTGTTTTTCATCACTCAACTTGATCCCTGCCTCGGCCAGCCTGTCAAGAATGATTTGCAAATGTATTTTGTTTTCCTTGACTGAGGAGCCGAAAATTAGAATGTTGTCTATGTACATGAAGCAAAATTTTAAGTCCTATAAAACCTTACTGATAAACTGTTGCCAGGTCTGTGTGGTGTTCTTAAGTCCGAAAGACATGGAATTATAATGGAAATGGACAAGTAGGGTGGTGATGGTTGTTTTTTCAACGTCCTCAGGGGACATGGGAATTTGATGGTAAGCACGCTTGCAGTCGATAACCGAGAAATCTTTAGATCCGGCAAGTAATTTGGAAAAATTGGTGACATTCAGAATCAGGAAGCAGTCCATAATATTCTTAGCATTGAGCTTGCAATAGTCGCCACGTCATGTTTCTTTACTAAGGGAATGGCTGAGGCCCAACTGCTACAAGATCACTGGATCACACTGGTTGACAGTAGTTCCGATAATTGTGTGTCGACTGCAGCTAATTTTTTGGGACACGGACGACGCAGTTTAGAAAACACGGGAACATTGTCAGGTGCAGTATGTGAACCGTGCCATTCATAACAACAGCTACTTGTGAGGCAGGTGAGGGCGTGGCACTTGGCGTGGAGGACATGGCGGGCATGACAGTAGGTCGCGCAGAGTGACAGCTGGTAGAGGTGGATGTGGCTGCAGTATGCTGTGTAGATGTGACAGGGGTGGCTGGCGAGGCGATGCATGCAGGAGGGGAGACAGCATTGCCAACAACACAGCAAGGTTCGGCGAGCCGGTTGGTGAAATTAAGCTATTTAGGGTAGCGCACACATGAATCTTTGACAGAGGATTTGCGAGAAGCAGAAGCAGGAGTACTAATGGGCACACACTGCACATGTGCCAGGTGCCATCATGTTTCTTTACTAAGTGAATGGGGGAGGCCCAACTGCTAGATGATCACTCGATCACACCGGTTGACAGTTGTTCAGATAACTGCCCGTCGACTGCAGCTATTTTTGGAGGGCACAGAGGGTGCGGTTTAGAAAACACAGCTACATTGTCAATGAGGCACAGTCTCTGAACCGTGGCATTCATGATGACAGCTACTTGCGGGGCTGGCGAGGAGGTGGCACTAGGTGTGGAGGACATGGTGGGCACAATAGCAGGTTGCACAGAGTGACAGCCGGCAGAGGTGGGCGTGGCAGCAGTATACCACACAGGTGTGACAGAAGCCAGAAGTGGTGAGGAAGTAGCGGCAGTAGCTGCGGGTGGTGCGGAATTAGCCAGCTGACTTGAAGTAGTTGCTGCGTAGGCTGTGAGAGACCACGGCAGTGCTGGCGAAGGTATAGCAGATGAAACGAGAGCCATAGATGTCGAGGTGGCAACTGGGCGCATGTGAGTTGGAGCGCGCGGCTCTGACACAACGGCAGTGGCAGCAACCGGACGAGATGAGGCTGTCGCAGAACAGTTGAGCTGCAATTACGAGCACTTGGTTTCACATGTTGGCCACAGGTGGCGTGCAGGCGGGGGTACGTGGCGCTGAAGAGATGATAGCGACGAGTGTCAGAGTCAGAGAAACAGGAAATGGAGTGCTGGGGCATGGAGGCAATGCGCGCACAGCTGAGTGGGTGCTGGCAAGGCAACATGAGCTGGAGGGGAGGCAGCATTGCCAACATCACAGCGAGGACCAGCAAGCCAGTTGGTGAAATTAAGCTCTGTAGGGTGGCACATGCATGACTGTTTGACAGAGGATACGCAAGAAGCAGGAGTACTAACGGGCACACACTGAGACACTTCACTGGACTTTGTTGAGACAGTGAACAGTGTTCAGATAGTCACTCACAGAGCACTCAAAGGGATGCATAACTGTTTGTTTTGTGCAGAGTTCAAGGACGCAAATGTTTGTGGACTACATGAACAAAGCTAGAGCTTGCTATTGTCTTTGCAGACCTCTCCATATGAGCAAGGACGAGCAGGAGTAATACTCGGAGAAGGCAAAAGTTCCGAAGTAGGAGGGAATTCATTGGTAACATGAGGCAAAGCAGCACTGAGACTAACGTCCGATTTGTGCAGCGTGGGGCCAGCCAGCTGCTCGAGGATTTGTCTTGCAGAGTCAAGTGCGGATTGAGTTTCAGGCAACCCCCAAGACAGGTCGAGCCATTCACGTCTTAACTATTCCACTTGCACATGTTCCGAATTAAACTTATCAATGGCACTTTGTAGTTTGGCCACAGTGTCTGAGCACTCATGAATTACACTGAGGCGTTCACGGCATAAACTGCTCGACTTGCACTTGCTCCAAACTTAACTTGTCAGTGGTACAACCAAGTTTGATGACAGTGTCTAAACACTCATGAATTACACTAAGATTAGCACAGCACGATGGATCACACTCGATAAAAGTATTTGAGGGGAAGTGAAACATTGCACATTGAATGACATCAGAAGATAGTCCATGAAATGAGAGAAAGTCAATTCCAAAAATAGGCTTGGGAACACTGGCCACTAGAAAATCCCACTTGAACACACTTGAAGGTGATAGCCTGACTTTGAGAGTTGTGGAATACAAACAGCGAAGTTGTGAGGCATTGACAGCCCAAAGAAGCATGTTGGTTGGTCACACAGGGTTCAGAGACAGTGGGGGAGGCAGAAGTGAGACATCAGCACCAGTGTTTATGAGGAAGTTTATGCCAGATATCAGATCAGTAACATAGAGACAGGTGCCTGCAGCAGTGACGGTGTGCACAGAGTGGACAGTAGGCAGGTGCCTGCAATCTTCAGGGCAGGCAGTGGTGCCTAGACCAGCCTGCCAAACTCATTTCAGTAGCTGCAAGGGGACCTACACTCCCTTGTAGCACTGCCAAAACGAGCGTGAAAAAAGCAATATGGGTAGTGCGGTTGTAGTTCCTGCGGGAAGTGCGGAGGGAATGGAGGCCTGCCCTGCGGTGCTGGAAGTGATTGCAGCATTGCAGTGACGATGTGGCGGGGAATGCCAGGCAGATTCATGATTTCCTTTGGGAAACAGTAACAGCCCCATGTGAAGAAAGGTGATTGTGGTGCAAGGCTTGGCATGACAATTGCGCACCACGAGATTCTCGAAGATGCGTTTCATGTACTTGGTTCGTAATGCTTATTCATTCTCTGGGGGACTAGAGCATGCTATACATTGATGCTGTTTGCATAGCCAGAGGGAGTTCACTAGTCCAGATTGCCATCAGCGAGGGCTCAGGCATGACCTGCTCATTAACCAAGAGCCAAAGGCATCGGCATAGTTTAGAGGGACGTTTGTCACCAAAGTTCTCCACTTCAATTATGTGCCGAACAGTCTCCTCCACAGACTGAGTGACAAGCTACAGGATTGTCTTTTTAGCACTTTCATAGCAGTCCTGACCAGGGGGGGGGGAGGGGGAGGGAGAAGGGGGGCAGGGGGGGGGGGAGGGTAGCGAGATAACCAGGTCACAAATCAGATCCACATGGTCGTGCAGTGAAGTAATTACATGGAGGTAGTGAGCGGAGTTGTCCAAACTGTAATGCTTGAATATACACTCAATGAGAGCAAACCAGGTGGTTGGAGGGTCGGAAGAGAATTGAGGCAGCTTTGGCAAGCAGCCATGTGGCAGAGAAGAAGGCGAGCAGGAAGTTTCGGAGGCATTGTGGTGTTGGTGTCGGCGACCAGTGAAAGCATTGTATGGTGTGCCAGAGGTGCCAGGCAGTGCAGGAGCAATGTTCAAAAGTCTGTCAAAGTTCGGATGTGGAAGGGGACCACTTCGCGTCGCAGGAGGCTCAACCGGAGGCATGGCACATGGTAGGTCATGCCATGTAGCACACACTTTTGCAGAGTTGACAATGGATGAAGCTGTGGAAGTCATAGGAAGGATCAAAGGAATGTTCAAAGGGTGCACTAAGTAAGACAGGTGACTGGTACAGAGATGGAAGGGGGGGGGGCAGCTGCTGGAGACAAACTTGCATGAGGAGTTGCACTTGCAAAGTTAGCACAATGTTCAGCTCAAACATGGGAACAGTAACTAGGCTAGCAAAGTTCAAAAGGTATACTTTGACGCACAGAACTTGAGAAAGTAAAAGTTCGTAGCCCACCTGGCCATTGGAGGCTGGGCTCGTGACCGGAGCAGTGATACACTGGCGTACCTGATGTGGCAGCTGGCGGTTGCACATTTTAATTTTGCACAAAGTCTATGTTGTAGCCAGCATTGTCCGAAGCACGGAAGAGCTGAGAGCACTCGAACAGTGGAGTGGCATAAAAATGAGCACTAGTAAGCATCTGTGGAGTGACAAAGCCATAATCACATCACTGAGGCATGGCATTGTTGAACTGCGGCAATATGAAGATGTCCTGTGGCTAATGTTCAGACAAGTGTGGCAGCCTGGCATTATGCAAACTGCTGACACTCGTAAGAATGCTGTAAACCACAGGTTGCTGAGGAAGTACGAGTTTGGGTGGCGGTTGCACGGGCGTCGACATGCTGCACTTGGGCACAGGATTGTTGGCGTACCAAGCGCGAGCGAATTACTGTCGAAGGAACATGCCGAAAACCGTGGGAGAACACTGTACACAAAGAACCGTTTTAGTATGGGATCAGCACTGTGGGCAGTGGAGCACAATGACCACACACAATTACTGAACATAGCTTTATTTGAAGTTGTCAACACAGCATACAATAACCAACTAAACAGAACATGGCAGATGGTACAAGGAAGCAAAAACCAAAGATTGTCATATAGAAATAACACTTGGTTTGTGACCATGGTGAATACAAACACTCGCATTGGTGGCTAGCGCCACCATACCACAATGGATGGAGAGGACAATCATATTTGTGTGTGTGTGTGTGTGTGTGTGGTTTTATTTCTCCTATTATGCAGGCTGTAATGGCAGAAAGCTATTGCCATTGTGTGGCTCACTAAGACATCTCTGTGGTGAGTGGCAAACTATCCTTTTCAGTAGTATTGTTGAATCTTTCCTGGAATTTCCACTGTTGAATTATGTAATTTAATTTTTCTGTATTTTAATTAGTAGTTAATTATTAAATGTTGTGTTTGTTTATGTTTTTAAGAGTTTCATTCTCAACGTTTTGTAACACACAGTGTAAATTCTCACAGGCTCTACAGTTAGTAATTTGTTTATTTGAATTATCCATGCACAGACCACCAAGTTAAATTATATAACTTGTCTTTGTTTTTATTATTAGTTAATTTTTAAATTTTGCTTATGCTTCTATTTTTATTAGTAGTTAGTTAGTAAATGTTGTGTATATGTTTTTAAGAGCTTTATTCTTGCATCTTTCTAACTCACAGTGTAATTTCACAAACTTTAGGGTTAGTAATTCATTTATGTGAACAATCAGTGATAATTATTTCAGACAGGCAGCCAGTAACATTAATGTCTTCATTTGTATAGCCATTACTCGTTTGGTTTGAACAGTAGGTGACTGTTGATCACAGCTCAGTTGCTGTCAGCCACCATTTTTGTAGGACTAACATTAGCGAATTGAATATTTAGCTTCTGCATTTGTTCTCACTATTTATTTGCCATACTACGGTAGCACTGGTAGTATTGACAACAGTACAGGATAGATAACAATCCACCATAAAGACGATAATCAAGCTGTTGACAAGCACATAAGTTAAACAATCACAACTTAAAAATTTTTGGCCATGGCCTTCATCAGCCAAAAAAAAACACATATGTATATTCAAACATTCTCTCAGACATAATAATACACACACGATCAACATCACTGGCTACTCCAGTGCAACAACCATACTGACAGTGAGTGAGAAGAGAAACATAAGGGAGTGCATAGGAAAGGAATCTTGGTTATGTTGGGGATTGACATTCTGTATAGAATGTTGGATTGTAAAAATTCTGGTAGGTGAGGGTGTGAGATGCAGCGTGGAGTGCAATAAAGGGCAGGGGAAGAAGAAGGAAAAAATGAAGTTTGAGGTGTGTGTGGGGATCGAGGGAAGGATTTAAAATGATTAAAAAATTATAAAAATAATGATAAATAATTATAATAATCGAAAGTCTGGGCTAAAATTAATAATATAGTAATAAGGACAGTTTACAACTCACCGCAAAGATGTGGCAAAGAGCTGTGACAGGCATATACAAAAGACACACACATACAACACTTTCAGCTATTGGCCATGCATGGCCTTCTTCAGAAAATAGAACATTCACACAATGGCACAAACACACAACACACGGTTGGAAGAAATACATATATTGGAGCAATACGGGATAGAGAGGGGAGATGTGTGTGTGTGTATGTGTGTGTGTGTGGGGGGGGGGGGGGGTGAGGAGATAATGTTAAGCACAGAGTCTAGGGATGGCAAGTTATCTTAGGGGAAGACAGGATAGTTGTGTGACCAGAGAATATGTTGAAGGCACAAACCTGATCTGTGCATTTAAGAAAAGCTGGTTGGTGATGGAAGGGAGGATCCAGATGGTATGGGTTGTGAAGCAGCCATTAAAATCTAGTGTGTTGTGTCTAGCTGCATGCTGTACCACACAGTGGCCCATCTTACATCTTGCCGCAGTCTGACAGTTGCCATTACCCTGTGAGCAGCTGGTTTCTTCTCTTACCAATATAAGATACTGTGCAATGATTGCATCAGAGTTGGTAAATCACATGGATGTTTTCATAGGTCTGATGGGGTAGGATAACTTTGTGACAGTACTGGAATAAGAAGCGATGGGTGGGTGTACTGGGCAGGTTTTCCGTTGGGGTCTTCTACAGGGATATCATCCTAATGGTAAGGGGTTGTGATTGGGAGTGGCATAAGGATGGACAAGGCTGTTGTGGAGGTTGTGAAATGTCTTAAGAGTGTAAGCTGAACACTTTGTGCAAATAGAACTATAAACACTCACAAAAAGTCAACAGTTAAAAATGTTTATAGTTCAGGATAAAACTACTAGGTTCTTCTATCTACACTTCAGTCATAAATGTTTGTCAGAAGACAACTTTGATTTAAACACAAATAGTACACACATCAAAATCCTATTTTTTGTTTGGTCCAAATTACAATTTTAAATTGAGTTCCTTTAAAGCAGTTGCACTGATATATTACCTCTGTTACAAAGACCAAAATTAGTTTTCATATTGAATACTGACAGTAGGTAACCGCTCACAGCATTGGTGCATCACCCATTTGACTAACAATGTAAAATATTCCTTGCTAGTTTAGCTCATGTAGCATAGCTTTTGAATGTAAACGTCCTTCCACACAGCAATACTCTTACTCACTGAGTCAATTATCACAATATTTAAATAAATGTCATATCAATATACTGACGAAAGATATCTGCTAATTATTCACTGGTTCCATCAGTTCAGCATATAAACTTTATAACACAACACACACAGAAAGTGTTTGCTGTACTGGTGTACCTATAAATAATGCATTTTACGTCATAGTGGTAATTATGTCATGTCATTTAACACACAAATCTCGGGGTTGTAGCATATTACGCTTCATATAATACCTATATATTATTATTTGTGTGAAATTGAGTCAGTCCAAGTATTTTGTGAATACAATTAATCTCAATCATAAAAAATTGTTAAAATAATTATAACTTGAGGATCAGCAAACATATGATCATCACTAGCCATTTCTTCTTAAGAATCTTTGAAATACATTAACTGTAATAGTAAACAGAATACGACATGGGTCAATTCTGACCTTATACTAAATATTATGACAGATTCAACCTGAAATATGCATCAATAACAGTATAAGGTGAGTTGGAGTATATTCCATTCTTTAACTACAAAACAAATGATTGGTCAAAAATTTCAATACAATTATGTGTCGTCACAGTTGGATGGGCAATGGAACATCACTCTAGGAGTAGTCGTAAGAATCTTGGGTGAGATGTGTCTCACTTCTGGGAATGATGACAGATGACCAAATTCCTGACAAAGGATGAGATTTAATTGTTCCAGACTGGGGTGCTACTGGGTGGCAAGAGGGGGCACTCTTTTGTGGCTTGTTATTGGGGATGAAAGGAGGATTGGTGGTGTGTGTGGATATGGCACTGAAAATCTGTTTGTGGACTAGGTCAAGGGGATAATATCTGTCTGTGAAGGCCTTTGTGTGGCCTTCAGTATTTTGGGTAAGGGAATTCTCATCACTACAAATTTGCTGACCTTGGGTGGCAAGATTTTATGCGTGAATTTTTTTATATGTAGGGGATGGTAGCTCTCAAAGTAGGTTTAAAGTGGATGGAGGTTTGGATGGAGCCATTAGTGAGGTGGAGTTTAACATCCAGGAACGTGGCATGCTGGATGGAGAAGATCCAAGGAAATTGATGGGAGAGAAGGAGTTGAGGTTGTGAAGGAACAAGGATAGGGTGTCCCGGCCCATGAAAATATCTTCAATGAACCTGAACCAGAATAGTAGTTTTGGGAGGCTAGGAAGGTTGCCTCTAAAACAGCCATAAATAGGTAGGCATAGAATGGTGCCATATGGATGGCCATGGCTGTGCCATGGATTTAATTGTACACTTTTCCTTCAAAGGACAAGTAATTTTTTTGTTAGGATGTAATTGGTAAGGGTTAAGAGGAATGAGGTAATGGGGCTTGGAGTCTGAAGGATACTGAGAAAAGTAGTGTCTGAGAGCAAAAAGATCATGGGTGAATGGGATATTGATGTATTGTGAAGTGGCATCAACTGTGACAAGTAAGGATCCAAGAGGTGAAGGGTGGACATGGTGGAGAATCAGTGAAGGAATTGGTTGGTATCATGGATGTGGGAGGCTAGATTTTGAACAACTGGTTGGAGGTACTGACCAATAAGGGCTGAAATTCTTTCAGTGGGGGCATAGTAACCAACCACAACAGGGCAACATGGGGATTGTTAGGTTAACAGATATTTTGGAGCATGAGGAAGGTAGGTATGAAAGTTGTTGTTGGGGTGAGGAGAGAGATGGATTCAGGGCAGAGATTCTGGAAGGAGTATAAGATTTTAGCATGAATTGCAGGTCATGTTGGACTTTTGGAATTCTGGCACAACTTGTTGGTGAAGCAATGAGGCAACTGACTGAGGCCTTCTGACACATCATAACAACATTGGCAGACCCTTTGCAGGGAGAATGATTAGGTTTGGATTTAATTTGTGGCTGTGTAAAGCTGTCCTTTCCCCTGCTGAAAGGTTGGTGTTCTTGGGAAGGGACTTGGGGAAGAATGGTGATGCAAAGTTGGAAAAGCTGGAAAATGACCAGAGTGGTTAGGTGGGAGTGAATAATGGCCACAGTTGGATGGTGGTATGAATTTGGAGAAGCGGGTTTTAATATTTGAATTAGGTTGACTTTGATTGGAGGGATTAGTGGAAAAGAATTTTTTCCACTCTAGGGATCTGCAGAAGGAGAGGAGATCTTTGACAAGTGCAACATGGTTAAATTTGGATGTGGGGCTGAAGGTGAGACCTTTGGATAGGACAAACTTCTGCAGGGTTGAGATTTTTGGCGGAAAAGTTAAGACCAGCATTCTGGGGTTGTTTTGGTTTTGGATATTGTGGACTATTGTTGGGAAGTTTTTGGGTATGTGGCAAGTGGAAAAGATCAGCAAGGCAAGGTCTAGGTCCTAAGAGGGTTTCACAAGAAGGAACAATTTGGATAGTATAGGGGTTGGCTAATGATGCACCAAGGGAGCAGTAGGATGTCAGCTGCAGTAGAGGTAGAATGGATAGGTGGCTGTCCATGCTGTGAGCAGACATAGATGCAGTTGACCACAGTTTGCAAACGGCTGAATGTGCTTTTGGTCACAGTCAGCCATCCCCAGACTGCTGGTTCAGGATGTGGCAGTAGAGAACCTAGAGCATCACAAGTGACACGTCAGGTGTTCCACTCATGGTTACTGCTGCCATGACAGCTTCGTGATTTCCAGAAACAGATGATCTACCCTCACTGCAAGGTGAATGGTGAGTTCTGGTGCATTTACATCACTCAAGCAGGGTGTCCAGTGGTTCTAAGAAAAAAAAAAATCCCTGAGTTTTCCAGGTTTTTCAGGTCAATTTTTGTAATTCTCCAGGGTCCAACCAACATACAAATATTACTCCATTTATATCTCCACTGGCCCTTAGATAAACAAACACAAATATTTAGGTACAGTATTACTGTGAGTGAACACCTGTTATGGAAAGCAAGTGTGGAACATATATGTAAGAAACTCAGCATAAAGATGTATTTAGTTAAACACTAGCTGAAAACCTGGCATTGCCCAGGTATTTATTTTATTCAAGCTTTGAGTTAGTACTCCTTTTCCTTCTCTCTCTGTCCATCTCCTTCTTACCCTAAGATGTTATATTTATCAGAGAATATATAAGAAATAAGTCTGTCTTTCGTAATATACAAAATTTTAAGTACAGTATCTAAACAAAGAAAGATAGTAACCAAAATACAAATGATACGTAACATTCATTTAATTTACAACTTTACTATAAACAATATTTCTTGTTACTTGTCCAGGATCTAGTATGAATAAATTCTTTGGTGAGCTCGCCCCTGACATGAAGATGCCAAATCCATTCTGTATTTAATAGATTACCCTGTAATTTATTAATCGTAATAGAGAATGCAAGTTCCAATGGAAACTGCAGTCTCTTGAAGGCAGATTTGTGGGATATAATGGGTATTCGTTGGGTGTACTCTGTTTCATTCTGTTCCTTTCGTTGTAGCTCTATGGAAGTAAACTGCTTTCGCTTCCAGCCGGATGGAGCAATTTTCCATGAATGTTACTGTTTACGTGTCGGAATGTGATACAATTTAGAAGCTACATTCAACTATATATGTGTACGCTGTCTGTAAAATTTCCTGTTGCTACAAATTGTAGTGATCAAATTATAAATTTTAACGTCATACCGAGAGCCATAGTTTTATTCCATAAACAGCGGAAAAGTAGTAAGCGAGAAACTTTTTTCCTTTCATCATTTTAATATGGTTGCCAGTGAGAAAAAGTTTAATAAAGGTTTGAAATTATGTTTAAAGTTTGTTGCAAGTCGCTAAGTACTGTCATTCTCATACAGTGTAATTCGAAAGTCTCACCGCATTATATGGCATTTTTTGCGATTTCTATTGGTTATGATGTAATATCTTTTGAACCATGTGCCGTATGTGAGTCTTAACCATGAATCAATTGTTACCCCACGGTAAGGAATGTGTGTACCAAATTTGGTTGAAATCGGTCCAATGGTTTAGGAGAAAATGAGCAGCATTGATGCAAAATGCAGCAGGTTTTCGCGCATCTTACGCCGACCGACCTCATGGATTGAAGCTTACGTGTACAAATTTTCATAAAGATTGGAACAAAACTGTAGATTTGTATGCAACAAGGACAAACATATGGACACTCTGCTTTATATATTAGATGTCACAATCTCCTCAGATTATAAACCTTAAAGCAAATATATTTCACATTGCTACTTCTGCATATTCAGTATGGTATAGTATTGAGAGAGGAGCACCAGCAGTAACTCTAGCAGTTACGATGGTATTACATTGATTTTATTTTCGATTAATGATGAAAATTCTCCTCAGAGATGATAAATATTGTTGAAACGAGATAGAATGGCTGGCCAGTACTTACCTTTGTGCTGTACCGCCGATGATAACACAAAAGAAGAAACAGAAAAAAAGGGGACAAAAAAGGACAAGCTTTCGGAACACAGTTCCTTCATCAGGTGGGAGAGAAGGGAAG
Organism: Locusta migratoria; assembly: GCA_026315105.1. Classification (NCBI taxonomy): domain Eukaryota; kingdom Metazoa; phylum Arthropoda; class Insecta; order Orthoptera; family Acrididae; genus Locusta; species Locusta migratoria. The sequence continues at coordinate 570,070,909 of CM048744.1, forward strand.
AAGAAAGGATGGGAACAGAAAGAAAGGTCGTTCACGACCTAGGTCATGAAGGTGGTGTTTCGGGAGTGTGGACGTCAGAGATACTGCATGTATGTACTGAGCCAAGCCAGAGAGGATAAATATAACCAAAGATGAAAGATCAAGTAGTTAAGAGAAGAGAAGATGAGTGAAATGAATGATGCTGAGGGGTGTAGGAGGGGCGGGGGGTTGTCTAAAACGTTTTTCATTAACAGGGAAAGATGGATGGACACACACACACACACACACACACACACACACACACACAGAGAGAGAGAGAGAGAGAGAGAGAGAGAGAGAGATAATGACAGAGAGAGCTAGAGGGTGGGAGGGAGATGAAGAGAGAGAGAGAGGAAGGGATAATGAATAGGTGAGCTGAGGATGGAGGAAGGGGAGGGGTTAGCGTAGATTTAGGCCAGGGGGGTGGCGGGAGGAGAGGATATGTTGGAGGGCAAGTTCCCGTCTCCGTAGCTCTGAGGGATTGGTGTTAGGTGGCAGAATCCAAATGGCATGTGTGGTGTAACATGTGCCCAGGTCCCTGGAGTTATGTTGGAGGGCATGTTCTGGCCTGGGTGTCCCCCAGGCGAACAGTCCGTCTGTGCCCATTCATCTGCTCAGCCAATTTGTTAGTAGTCATACCAACATAAAAGGCTGAACAGTGGACACATGTCAGCTGGTATATGATGTGTGTTGTCTCGCATGTGGCCCTGCCTTGAATCTGGTAGGTTTTTCCTGTGGTGGGGCTGGAGTGTGTGGTAGTGGGAAGATGCATTGGACAGGTTTTGCAGCGGGATCGGTTGCAGGGGTAGGAACCATTAGGTATGGAGGGTGGTTTTGGGATGTTGTAAGGTTGGACAAGGATGTTGCGGAGGTTTACCATCAGTAGATGCAGACAAGCCTGATATTTGTGCCTGTCAATTTTTAACAGCTTGCTCTATATTTGTAATGTTTAAAACAAAAAACGTGTGGCACATGCATTATATAACTGAGATATGAATAGTTCAACAAAGTCACTTATGAGTTATGATTTTGACTCACTACATATGCTATGAACTGTTGTGTGATTTCTCTAAGCAACCTCTACCTCATACTATTATCTATTCGATGTACCCCACATTTTTCATTTTCAATTGTAAAAGTAATGTAGTAGCTATTAGGTCTAGGCTATCTGCATGGGGTTAGGAATTTGTATGGACTAGGGATAAATTGTATCATATTTTTTACTCGGTTTTAAAAACAAGTTTTTTAAAATATTTTTTAAATCGATTTCAGCGATTTTGTTGAGATAACTGCAGACATGTGGTAACTTTCATGTTAATTTCATGTTTCTTCTGTGAGTCAATCAATATATAGCGAAAAGACCATGAAGATAAAAATGAGAGAGATTCAAGCTCACATGGAGTTTACCATCAATTGTTCTTACCACAAAACATTAATGATAGGAACAGGGAAAGAGAGAATTAGCAGTGGTACAGAAAGTGGACTCCGCTACACATCTCATAAAAAACCAGATTCATCATGTTCTGAACTATTGAATGTTTCAAGTATATAACTCATCAGGAAGCTAGCAAACATTTTCTGCCTTGTATTTCAAATTAAACATTTTTTCGTACATTGCAAACAAGAGACTGTGACCAGCATGTCGATTCGCAATGCAGCTACTGAAGTATTCCCATGTGAATGACCCTATTTAATTACATTTTCTGTGTCTCTTGGTTGCACAGTCAGTCACTCAGAGACTTGAGTATCCCTGTGTGAATAGGCTACGTTCACACTGCCGGCGAGCCGAGGAGGAAAATCAACTTTTCAAATTTTCAAGTTGTAAACAATTTTGATGGCATGTAAGACCACACCACACTGTTTTATCAACTTATTTTTGACTTATAAGTTTTGCCATGCCCATAAAAAAATAAAAAGTCTACTTTCATTCTGAGTGAGTTTTTAGTTTCATAACTCTCCTCACTTGATTTTGATGAAAGTAACGGTTAAAAAACCTGATTTTTGGATACATCATAGTACAACATCTTAGCTTTTGAATAAACTTTTCAAAATTCATAACAGTCATTTTCAAATGACACTATTTGTCAGGTATCCACAATTGATTTACAAATGGTGTACTGGTATTGAAAAACCGGTATCAATAGCAGGCAGCTTACTATTCAATGTATTTTGCACCATACATTACAGCCAGTGAAATGGAACAAAAAGTATAGAAAAGTTTTTGAAATAGTAGTCGCTCCGATATCAACCTCCTTTCGCAAATACACAACTGGCCATTAAAATTTCTACATGAAGAAGAAATGCAGATGATAAACGGGTATTCATTGGACAAATATATTATACTAGTACTGACATGTGATTACATTTTCACACGATTTTGTTGCATAGATCCTGAGAAATCAGCACCCAGAACAACCACCTCTGGTCATAATAACGGCCTTGATACGCCTGGGCATTGAGTCAAGCAGAGCTTGGATGGTGGATGTCCATGCAGCTTCAACATGATACCACAGTTCATCACGAGTAGTGACTGGTGTATTTTGATGAGGCACTTGCTCAGCCACCATTGACCAGACGTTTTCAATTGGTGAGAGATCTGGGGAATGTGCTGGCCACGTCAGTAGTCAAACATTTTCCTTATCCAGAGAGGCCCGTACAGGACCTGCAACATGCTGTCGTGCATTATCCTCTGAAATTGGGGTTGAATGAAGGGTAGAGCCATGGGTTGTAACACATCTGAAATGTAACAGCCACTATTCAAAGTGCTGTCAATGCGAACAAGAGGTTACCGAGACATGTAACCAATGGCACCCCATACCATCATGCCGGGTGATATGCCAGTATGGTGACAACAAATACACGCTTCCAATGTGCATTCACCATGATGTTGCCAAACACAGATGTGACCATCATGAAGCTGTAAACAGAACATGGATTCATCCAAAAAAAAATTATGTTTTGCCACGCGTGCACCCAGGTTCGTCGTTGTGTACACCATTACAGGCGCTCCTGTCTGTGATGCAGCGTCAAGAGTAACTGTAGCCATAGTCTCCGAGCTCATAGTCCATGCTGCTGCAAACATCGTCAAACTGTTCGTGCAGATGGCTGTTGTCTAGCAAACGTCCCCATCTGTTGACTAAGGGATTGAGACATGGCTGCACGATTCGTTACAGCCCTGTGGATAAGATGCCTGTCATCTCGACTGCTAGTGATACAAGGCCATTGGGATCCAGCATAACAGTCCATATTGCCCTCCTGAACACACCAATTCCATATTCTGCTAACAGTCATTGGATTGCAAGCAATGCGAGTAGCAAAGTCGCGATATGATAAACCACAGTTGCGATAGGCTACAATCCGACAAGTCAGGAACATGATGGTACGCAATTCTCCTTACAAGAGGCATCACAACAATGTTTCACCAGGCAATGCTGGTCAACTGCTGTCTGTGTATGAAAAATCGGTTGGAAAGTTTCCTCATGTCAGCACATTGTAAGTGTTGCCACCGGTGCCAAACTTCAATGCTCTGAAAAGCTAATCATTTGCATATCACAGCATCTTCTTCCTGTCAGTTAAATTTTGCAAATGTAGCATATCATCTTCGTGGTGAAGCAATTTTAAAGGCCAGGAGTGTAATTGCGAGTTATCTGAGCGGTGTCAATGTCGCAGTTGGAAGCCTATAAACTCGGCCAAATTTTGACCGTAGCGTGAAACCTTGCACTGCTGAAAATTGAATTGTTGGCTATGTGTTATTATGGTTTTTTATACTACACTAAAATCACATTTTGTATACATCACCTTGTTGTCTTGATCATTCAGTGGTAGATCTCGTAGATTTAATAGGTCGCATGCTAATGTGCATAATGAAAGTAACAGGACGACGGATTCTTGGATGTCTTATGGAATTAACCATAAATATGATGTGTTTCATTTTATTTATTTTTATTTATACTCTTGATAAAGCACACAAACAGAAGTAAGGGTAAGACTGACTGTACTCTGTACATCTTTAAGACCGCTTGTTGCCTACATAATGACTACTTTCATACTGACTGCTTTACAACTAACTTACTAAGTGACTAACTTCCACATTGGCTACTCAAAGTAATACTCACTGAGTTCATGCCAATTCGCATGTATTAACAGTATATGGTTTTCTAGAACATTCTAAGCGGAGCGTTCTGCGACGTGCCAGTCACAGTCTGCATGGACACTACGGTCGGGGGTTCGAATCCCCCATTGGGCATGAATATTTATGCCGTCCTTAGTAGTAGCTAGTTCATAAGTAGTTTATAAGTTTAGGGACTGATGACCCCGTAGTTAAGTCCCATAAGCTCTACAAACGTTTGAACATTTTTCAACATTCTAAATTTACAAATGTCTGTCTAGGTGTGTTTGCGTTTGGATATGTGTGTGTATTTGTTTACCTTCCCTTTTCCCCCCTAAGGTAGGTCCTTCCACTCCTGAGATTGGAATGACTCCTTTTCCACTTCCTTAAAACCCATATCCTTCCGTTCCTCCTCTCTTTTCTTTCTCTTTTCCTGAAGAAGAGACCAAGGTTGCAAAAGCTTGTATGTGTGTTTGTGAGTGATTTTATTTGTGTTTGTTGACGAGCCTGTCCTTTGGGTAAGTCATCAGTTTTCTATTTACACCCAAAAACTTCTTACGTTTGGGTATTAGCTGTGGGAGGGAAAGAAATTATAGCCAATGAAAATGAACAAGGGATATGAATTAGGACCCTTTGACTTTGCTGATAGCCACACTGAAACATGATAAAATGCAACCACCCCTGTTACTGTCCTGTTACTTTCATTATGCACATTTGCATGCGAGCTATTAAATCTACGAGATCTACCACTGAATGACCGAGACAACAAGGTGATGTATACAAAATGTAGTATAAAAAACCATTATAACATGTAGTCAACAATTCAATTTTCAGCAGTGCCTGCCTAGGTGTGTTTGCATCTGTGTAAATGTCTGGGTGTGTGTGTATTTGTTTACCTTCCTTTTCTTCCCCCAATGTAAGTCTTTCCTCTCCTGGAATTGGAATGGCTCCTTACCCCCTTCCTTAAAACCCTCATCATTTCCTTTTCCCTTTCCTTCCCTTCTGCCTGAAGAATCAACTGGGTTGCGAAAGCTTGTGTTTATGCGCGCGCGCGCGTGTGTGTGTGTGTGTGTGTGTGTGTGTTTTATTTATTTGTTCTACTATCACACCTGTGCTCCTTCACCTGGTGAGTAAAAATAGATAAAGTACACTTACCAGGCGAAGGGGCATAGGCAGTGATAGCAACAAATAAACACACACACACACACACACACACACACACACACACACACACACAAATGCAAGCTTTCGCAGCCTAGCTGCTTCGTCAGACAGAACCATCATCATTTCCTTTTCCCTCTCCTTCCCTTCTGCCTGACGAAGCAGCTAGGCTGCGAAAGCTTGCGTTTGTGTGTGTGTGTGTGTGTTTATTTGTTGCTATCACTGCCTGTGCCCCTTCGCCTGGTAAGTGTACTTCATCTATTTTTTACGTATATTTTTCCTGTTAGGAATTTTTCCTCTCTCTCTCTCTCTCTCTCTCTCTCTCTCTCTCTCTCTCTCTCTCTATATATATATATATATATATATATATATATATATATATATATATAAAATAAAGATTTTTGACTTACCTAAAGTACAGGCTCGTCGACAGAAATACCAAACACACACAAAAACACACAAACATTCGAGCTTTCGCCACCAGTGGTGGCTTCTTCGGGAAAAAGTGGAAGGAAGGAGAGGAGAAAGGGAAGGATACGGGTTTTAAGGAAGTGGAAAAGGAGCCATTCCAATCCCAGGAGTGGAAGGACTTACCTTAGGGGACAAAAAGTAAGGTAAACAAATACTCACACATATCCACATCCAAACACACCCAGGCAGACATTTGTAGAAACCAAAGAATGGCTCCTTTTCCACTTCCTTAAAACGCATATCCTTCCCTTTCTCCTTTCCTTCCTTCCTCTTTTTCCCGAAGAAGCCACCACTGGTGGCGAAAGCTCGAATGTTTGTGTGTTTTTGTGTGTGTTTTATGTTTCTGTCGACGAGCCTGTACTTTAGGTAAGTCAAAAATCTTTATTTCCCACCTGGAAAGTCTCCTTCTATACCTCTCTCCCAATCTGAAACCTCCGTCCTATCCAAAGGCCTCACCTTTAGTCCCACTCCCAAATTCAACCAAACAGCCCTTGTCAAAGACCTACTATCCTATACTCACAGTCTTTGCTGGAGATATCACTTTGCCACGAAGAAAAATAATCCTCTCCCTAATGATCCAGCTCCCCAAGACATCATTCAAATCGAACCCTGCCTAGAACAGTTCCGTCCTCCGTCACAGCGAGACCCACCTGCTCTTCCTCAAAATCACCCTCTTCAAACCTTCCAGGAATTCCTTACTTCCAACCTTGCCTCCCAGTCCTTCCTGAGAAACCTTAATCCTACTCCCAACATTACCGCAGCTGAATCCTGAGCTATCCGTGATCTGAAGGCTGACCATTCCATCGTCATTCTCCCTGCCGACAAGGGATCCACGACACAGTGGTACTTGATCGGCGTGAGTATGTGGCAGAGGGAGTGCGTTAGCTTTCAGATAATACCACATATAAAGTTTTTCATGGCGATCCTATTCCTGATGTCCAGGCAGAGCTTCAAGGAATCCTCAAAACCTTAGGCCCCTACAAAACCTTTCACCTGACTCCATTAACCTCATGACTCCACCGACACCCCGCACCCCCACATTCTACCTACTTCCGAAGATTCACAAACCCAATCATCCCGGCCGCCCCATCGTGGGAGGTTACCAAGCCCCAACAGAACGAATCTCTGCCTACATAGACTAACACCTTCAACCCATCATGTGCAGTCTCCCATCCTTCATCAAAGACACCAACCACTTCCTCGATCGCCTGAAATCCTTACCCAGCCTGTTACCTCCTGAAACCATCCTTGTAACCATCGATGCCACTTCCTTCTACACTAATATCCCACATGCCCAGGGCCTCGCTGCGATGGAATATTTCCTTTCACGCCGACCACCCACTTCCTTACCTAAAACCTCTTTCCTTAATACCCTAGCCAGCTTCATCCTAACCCACAACTTCTTCACTTTTGAGGGCCAGACATACCAACAACTAAAGGGAACAGCCATGGGAACCAGGATGGCCCCCTCGTACGCGAACTTATTTATGGGACGCTTAGAGGAAGCCTTCCTGGACACCCAAGCCTGTCAACCCAAAGTTTGGTATAGATTCATTGACGACATCTTCATGATCTGGACTCACAGTGAAGAAGAACTCCAGAATTTCCTCTCAAACCTCAACTCCTTTGGTCCAATCAAATTCACCTGGTCCTATTCCAAATACCATGCCACTTTACTCGATGTCGACCTCCATCTATCCAACAGCCAACTACACACATCCGTCCACATCAAACCTACCAATAAACAACAGTACCTGCATTATGACAGCTGCCATCCTTTCCACATCAAACGTTCCCTTCCCTACAGCATAGGTCTTTGTGGCAAACGAGTCTGCTCCAGTCCTGAATCCCTTAACCAATACACCAATAACCTGATAACAGCCTTCACATCCCGCAGCTATCCTCCTGATCTGGTACAAAAGCAAATTTCCAGAGCCACTTCCTCATCCCCCCAAATTCAGAACCTTCCACAGAAGAACCCCAGAAGTGCCCATCTTGTCACCAGATACTTTCCGGGACTGGAGCGGACTCTGAATATGGCTCTCCAGCAAGGATATGACTTCCTAAAATCCTGCCCCGAAATGAGATCCATCCTTCATGACATTCTCCCCACTCCTCTGAGAGTGTCTTTCCGCCGCCCACCTAACCTCTGTAACCTCCTAGTCCATCCCTATGAAATCCCCAAACCACCTTCCCTACCTTCTGGCTCCTACCCTTGTAACCGCCCCCGTTGTAAAACCTGCCCTATGCACCCTTCCATCACCACTTACTCCAGTCCCGTAACCCGGAGGGTGTACACAATCAAGGGCAGAGCCACTTGTGACAGCACCCACGTGATTTACCAACTGACATGCCTGCACTGTGAAGCGTTCTATGTGGGAATGACCAGCAACAAACTGTCCATTCGCATGAATGGTCACAGGAAGACAGTGTTTGTTGGTAATGAGGATCACCCTGTGGCTAAACACGCCTTGGGGCACGACCAGCACATCTTGGCACAGTGTTACACCGTCCGGGTTATCTGGATACTTCCCACCGACACCAATCCTTCAGAACTCTGGAGATGGGAACTAGCCCTTCAGCATATTCTCTCTTCTCGTTGCCCACCTGGTCTCAACCTCCGCTAAATTTGAATTCGCACCCACCATCTTAACATCTTTGCCTTGGTTCTCTAGACAGAGCCTCTGCCTCAAGTGGCATCTCTGTCTAACTTCTAACTTCTTTGCTTTCTACAGTTCTACAGTATGTCTGCCTAAGTGTACTTGCGTCTGTGTAAATGTGCGGGTGTGTGTGTATTTGTTTACCCTCCTTTTTTCTCCCCAAGGTAAGTCTTTCCTGTCCCAGGATTGTAATGACTCCTTATCCACTTCCTTAAAACCCTCATCATTTCCTTTTCCCTCTCCTTCCCTTCTGCCTGACGAAGCAGCTAGGCTGCGAAAGCTTGTATGTGTGTTTGTGTGTGATTTTATTTATTTTATTTGTTTCTATCGACGAGCCGGTCCTTTTGGTAAGTCATCTCTTTTCTATTATATATTTGAAAGTAGGAAAATGGTATTTCTAGATAAATGTCTACAGAATATATTGTTAAAATTTTAGCCATTTAAAATGGTAAATTATTTAATTATTTGCTGTTCATGGTGCAAAAATAGATAAAAACCATTTTGTAATTTTAGTGTAAGTATGGTAAAATTGAGCCTCTTGATCTAGGTAAAATATAAAGAAATCAATAAATTTTAAAGGCGGTTTGAGGGGAGCATCTAATACTCATTTCAACAATTTGAAATGATTAGCTAGGTAGCACAACTGTAGAGTGCCAGACCATGTATCGAAAGGCAATGTTGTTGATGTGAAAAATATCGAGTTGCTCCATGGTTCAGAGTCCACGTTAAACTGTTGTTCTGCATCTACGTCAACATGGGATATTCTGCAAATCACATTTAAGTGCCTGGAAGAGGGTTCATTGAAGCACCATTACACTATTTATCTCCCATTCCAGTCTCAAACAGTGCACAGCAAGAAAGAACACTTGAATCTCTCTGTTCCAGCTGTGTTTTCTTATATTTTATTATGATGATCATTTCTACATATGTAAGTGGGAGTCAACAATATATTTTCACATTCAGAGGAGAATGTTAGCAATTGGAGTTTCTTAAGTAGCCCACGCTGCAACGATAAGTGCCGTTGTTGTAGTGATTACCATCCCAGATCTTGTATCATTTTCGTAATGCTGTGTCATCTGTATTGCAACATTACAAAATGAGCTGCCCTTCTTTGGACTCTTTTGATGTCCTCCATCAAACCCACCTGATAAGGATCCCACACTGTGCAGCAATACTCCAAAAAAGGACAGACAAGCGTAGTGTATGCAGTTTCTTTAGTAGTTCTGTTGCATCTTTTGAGGGTTCTGCCAATAAAACAAGTATCTGGTTCACCTTTCCCATAACATTATCTATGTGTTCTTTCCAGTTGAAGTCTGAAGTAATAGTAATTCCTAGGTATTTTGTGAAGTTTAAAGCCTTCACGTTTGATTGATTTATCTTGTAAACAAAGTTTAATGGATTTCTTTTCATACTCAGGTGGATGTCTTCACACTTCTCATTATTTAGAGTCAATTGCCAATTTTTACACCACAGTGATATTCAGATTGTTTTGCAGGTGGTTTTTGATCTTCAGATGATTTTACTAGATGGTAAATGATGGTGTCATTTTCAAACAACCTAAGAGAGCTACTTAGATTTTCTCCTAAATCATTTATGTTATTAAGGAACAGCAGAGGACCAATAATACTACCGTGTGGAATGACCGATATAACCTCTGTTTTAGTCGATGGCTTACCATTGATTACTGCAAATTGTGTCCTCTCTGACATGAAATTTCCCATCCAGTTGCAAATTTGGGGTGATATACCATAACCACGCAATTTGATTAAAAGCCGTTTGTGAGGTATGGTATCAAAAGCCTTCTGGGAATCAAGAAATACGGAATAGATTTGTGAACCCTTGTTGATAGCACCCATCACTTCATGTGAGTAAAGTGCTAGTTCTGTTTTGCATGAATGATATTTTCTAAATCCGTGTTAACCTAGGTTCAATAGATGATTCTGTTCGAGATAATTCATAATATTTCAATAAAGGATATGTTCCAAAACTCTGCTGCAAACTGATGTCAATGAAATAGGACTGTAGTTTTGTTATTGTAGTGGTCTTCAGTCTGCATACTGGTTTGATGCAGCTCTTCACACTACCCTGTCCCATGTAAGCCTCTTCATCTGAGAATAAGTTCAGCAACCTACATCCTTTTGAATCTGCTTACTGTATTTGTCCCTTGGTCACCCTCTATGATTTTTACCCCACACACTTCCCTCTAATGCTAAGTTGATAATTCCTTGATGCCTCAGAATGTGTCCCACCAATCTGTCCCTACTCTTAGTCAGGTTATGCCAGAAACCCTTTTTTTCCCTAATTCGGTTAAGCACCTCCTTAAACTGTAGATTCCCGTATAACTAACTGGGAAAGTCAGTTCAAAAGTCAGAGAAAGGCAGTGGCATGCCACCTCCAAACAGGACCATGCCGACTAAACCACTGTGGTGTTCAAATCAATCTTCAGATTGTTGAATGCTTTAACTTACCAGAAAGTATAGAAGAGACGATCCCTAAAATTCATTGTTCTGTTACCCAGAAATAATGATTTGTAATGTTTCTCTAAGGAACTGCCCATGAACAAATGGTGCTTTTATAAGCAATATATACCCCACCATAGACCACATGTGATATACAAAAACCAACTCGTGCTCTATTTGATTGGGTGCAGGAAGTGACTAGTTTTTTAATTTGGACACTGAACTAAAGGTAGCTACAATTTACCAATTCTTCTGGTAGGTATATTAATTATCAATAGACCAAGGGCTATCCAATACACTTTGCCTCTTATCTCTGTGCAATATGGAATGTGTAATGTGCTCTATAAGTTATAAAATAGCTTCTACCACAATAAAAGTGAAAGCAAGGGGAAGGGACAAAGAAGAGTGAAACAGTGTTTACAGTGCAATTATATACCTTCCAGTATGTTATAGAATATAAATATAGATATAATGCTTCATGATTCATAACATACCTATCACTTTGTGGAATCCATGGCTGCAAAGACTCTGCTTTTTCAATGTGAGATACAACTGTCTTGTGATCCACAAGCATTCTCAATTGATTTTCAAAGTTTCTATTAGGAGGCAGCAAAGCGTAATTTTCCACATCAAACTCTCCCAGAAATGCCTACAAAAATAGTCTGTTACATTCTTGAAAAACTTTATAAAACAAACAATCTTTTAAACAAGAAATGTGTGCATACCTTGATATGTTTACGTTTGACATCTAATTTATCCCAAGTTTCTCTTATTATAAGCTGGCACAAATTGTCTTGAGCTACACAAAGAGACTCCAAATACTGTTTTGTTCGAATGAGCTCCTCTTTTGCTGCCTCACTTCTTTCCTTCCTTAAATTTAGATCAAGATCAAAACATCTGATGGGTAATTGTTCCTCTGGTGGGTTAGTATAATTTTTTTGTAGCAGAGCAATCACCTGTAAGAAAATAAAGTTATGCAAATCAATAATCAAAGCAACAACGATGAATGTCTTTGTTTCAGGGTGCTTCAAAATCTAAATGTTAGAAAATATTAGTTCTAAGACAATGTACACAACAAGAATATTTTTTTGCTTCTTTTCTACAAAATAGTGTTGGAGTACCCACTTTTTCTTCAACAGGAATGACTTACAGTCAGCTTACTTTAGATTAGAGTATATTGAGGTTAAATGGCCTTGGAGGTGAACTGTGGTAAGTATGTATGTATGTAAGTAAATATGAATAAGTAGCAATATTGCAATAATTAAACAATTTATCAATCTTCTTCAACAGACATCCATTAACAATTTTATAAAACATTTATAGAGAAACAGTGATTGTTAATGAAATAATATTTTTAAAAACACAGTCTCAATCACAAGAGAATTTTTGTTGTTGTTAGGCAACCAGTTTCAGTCTGCTTGTGAGATCATCTTCAGCCCAACTGCAATACAATAATATTATAAATATTAAGAAGGATGTATACAAGATATTGTAATTAATAGTAAAATAATAACAATGTGAAATGTTGTAATCATGGCAGCTGATTGCAGGTGGGTCAGGAACCGCTGGCTGTGTAATTCGAATGTTGAGTACAGCAGTAGCACTCGAGCTTATATATGGCAAGCTCCGCCCCTCCCCCCACCAACCAAACGCGGCATTACATCATTGAGAGTCAATCAAGTACTTATTAACAATTTTCTTTTTCTTACAGGCTTCAGTTATGATATTAAAAAAAGGGGTTAATTATACAAGAGCATACAGATTATTACATTCATAGTCAGGTAACAATTGAGAGAAAACAATTTTAAATAAAAAATTGATTTTCTCAGTTTTGTTAGCAAGCAGCCCTTTATGGGCTGGCCATATTGGTGCCAGAGACAGTAATACTTCTGTGGCAGTGATAGCATAATCGACTGCCACTTTTATCTTTACAATTATCTTTGGGCGAGCTGCCTCTGACTATTACATTCAGTCTGTAGCTATGCTTGTTGAAGTTAAGGTGAACAAAGTATTGTTACACAGACAAGTGTGTTTCCTGGCGCTCACACCCCATGAAAAACTCACATTGGTGACCCCCATACTAAGTTTCTTGTGCTTCAGTGCTTGATTCAGTGCGTTTCTCTTGCCCGCATTGGGTTAATTTACAAAATACGGCAGTATGTGATCCGACGGTTACAACCACAATGAAAACGCTGGTGTGACTTCCACTGGACTTCACTGTGGTTTTGCAAACATCGTTCAACTCACCAATGCCCCGCGATTCATCGAGTCTATTTGTTTTGATGCCTCAGAACACGGCTCAGCAATTTTCTCTGTACTTGTTCAATTTGGCCTGGAACAACGATGCACAGAGTCACACAATGGACTCTGGCTCTGTGACCCTGAACTTGCATATTGGTGTGCAAATGACGAACAATACTCGTGTTTTGCAGGACTATTTAGTGTGCGCATTTCTCAACCACTGCTGACTGCAGGTACTTCAGTATACTGTGTTTCAAAATTGTATTCACGGCCCGCCATAAGCACAGTGTATCCATCCCCGAGCCAAGGGCCTGGACATAGTTTGAACAGTGACATGCTGTCGCAGAACTATATTTCGCCGCCTGCATCTGGCTAGCAGAAACATTCCTGACTCTTCTTCAAGTTCTGCGTTTAATTCAGGACCTTTGTCTCAAGCTCCTTATGCACTTTTTTCTGTGCGCACAGTAGTGGACAGCGCAGTGTAATAGTCTTTCGGACAACCAACCACTTGTGTTCACACAGTTACTGTGTTTTTAACACTCAAACTGTTGAGTGATTTCTCACATGTGATCTTGTCAGGAGAGGACAATGTGTTCAATGTGCAACCAATTTCAGTGTCCTGACACGCCCCTGCCGCACCACACCTGCTTTGGCCTACCGCGTCCACTTGTGTGGCTGGCACATCATGTGATTCTCTTACTCTGTCTTGCGCTCAACCGCCAGTTTCATCGACACAATTCTGTGACTCTGGCATGTCGTCCTTCCGCATTGCACCTCCTCAAACACTTCAACATCAACCTGACACTGCAGTGTTAAACACAGGACCTCAGGCGCCGTGTTCTCCTCCTTCTCTGCCACCTGGACTTCTTACCAAGCTGCCTCTGTTTTTGTTTGAGGCTCTGACTACATGGTTCACTTTAGTAGAACATATATTCGAACACCAATTCCTGGATGATACTTCTTGCTATCTCTGTCTCATCACACATCTGTACTAAAACATCGACCTAATTGACCTAATCTGAGATCTAGTAATGTTGGCTCTGACAACTCGTCGCTACTTCATGGTTAAGCAGACCATCCTGGAACATGTCACATGCACTCCTGACGAAATCATCCACTACATTCTGCAGGAGGAACATTTTAGTGACAGGAAGCCTTAACAGCTGTGGAGATGTCTTCCCCTGCTGGTCAGTGAGCAGGCAATGCCAGACTCAACTCTGATGGCAGTCTGGACTAACAAGCTGACTTTAATGGTCCAGATGGCTCTGGTGTACAATATCCTTGAGTTTCAGAGTGAGTGCATCCATACTGCGGACCAGGTTCTTGCTGCCTACTTACATGAAGCCTGTCTCGACGCATCTGCTTGTGCTCAAACCAAGCCTCACAACTGAGACAACGCAGACGGCCTCCGCCACAGAATCCGAAGATGGATCTCTGCCGCCCACTCACTTCCCACTAGAACAGTCACCTCACTACCCATACTGTTTCTTGCAGTCGCTTTGGTGCAACTAGCGGGGGGATGTAGGTGCGGCCTCTCCCCCCACTTGGATGACAATGGACGCCTACCAACGAAGCGTACTTCCACTCAGGGCAGTCACCTCTATGTTCATGCTGCATTTCTGACACCAGGTTCCTCATTGATAATGGTGCGGATGTTGGCCTGCTACCCACTATTACGGCAACCAGTCCTCTTCGTCTGCATCATCCGATGCTGAGAGCTGTCAACACCATCCAACTTTGGCGTTCAGGTTCAACCTCTTACTCTGTGAATCTCTCTCCTGATTACATTCTTGAGTGGAACTTGTTAGTGGCAGACATTATTGTGGGTATTTATAACACATCACAAACTTTCACCTGATGTTGTGTGCTCCTATGTTTTTCACCATCCCTCAAGCAAACATATTTCATGTGAAACTTTCACTCTGCAGTGGAGTGTGCACTGATATGAAACTTCCTGGCAGATTAATCTGCCAGGAAGTTTCATATCAGCGCAAACTCTGCTGCAGAGTGAAAGTTTTATTCTGGAAACATCCCTTAGGCTGTGGCTAAGCCATGTCTCCACCATATCCTTTCTTCCAGGAGTGCTAGTCTTGCTTGGTTCGCAGGAGAGCATCTGTGAAGTTTGGAAAGTAGGAGGCGAGGTACTGGTGGAAGTAAAGTTGTGAGGCGGCATCGTGAGTCGTGTCGGGATAGCACAGTCGGTAGTGCGCTTGCCCGCAAAAGGCAAAGGTCCCAGGTTTGAGTCCCAGTTCCGGCACACAATTTTAATCTGCCAGGAAGTTTCATTTTTCATGTGATTCATCGAGTTCCGACTCCGCTTCTGTGAGTGCTACTGTGATTAGTGAGTATACCAAAGTATCTGATGATTTCAACACGCTGCTGAATAAGTGATTTCACGAACATAAACAAGTGCTTGACGTCAAGAGTGAACAGGAAAGCATCATGTGCCATATTGTCCATGCTAAATTGCAGCTGTCTCTGGCCAAACAATATCTTTGTGCTCTGCAGTTTGATTGCAAGGTTAGTGTTTCTGCACCAGCGTGTAGGCATGATTGTGCTTCAGGCAGTTCCCCTAACACTGCTCCTCGATCCTATGCTGATGTGTGCAAACAAAAATGTTGTTGTCAGGACAACAGCTGCAGCTTTCAACATATCAGTCATCACCCCATGGGCAAACATAACTCCCAGTTTACTTCCGCTAGCAAGAACTGTGCTTTTGTTCGAGCTAAAGACTCAAACTCTCGTGTTCTCCCACAGTCGTGCAGTGTTTCAAATGTTCGTGCACCTGCCACGGTACAGCCACCTTATGTTTCTACGATGGAGGTGCATCCATTTGCTTCGGTGGCCACCACTGTAACATCCCTCTCAGCTGAACTCCTGGCTGCATCGGCCCAGCTGCCATATTGGGCGGTGTCACGGATGGCACCGCCACTTCCACAGTGGTCGCCACGTCAAATATTCTGCCGGTCGAACTGCACACTGCCACAAATTGGCTGCCATCCTGCCCACGCACCCAGGTGATGCCCTCACCTGCTCCGATGGCCGCCGGGCAGCAGCAGCATGCTGCTGCTGCCCGGCGGCCATATGGTACCCTCACACTTGTGGCGCCTCACAGCCGGCTAGGACAGTCAGCTGTCTCCTCCCACCCTCGCGCCGGCTGTCACGACATCGTCTGCCGAATCCAACACACCAGACACCCCCCCCCCCTCAACTGCCTCCCTCGGCAGTGCATTTCTGTAATATCTAAGACACGGTCCACTGACTCAGACTCATCGACGACATGCCTGTGTGTAGCAAACCACACCACCTTTATGCTGAAAATTTTGTGGCAATGAATGCACAGATAGCAGAACTACTAGAGGAACGCACAATCGAACCTCCTTCTAGCAGTTGGTCCTAACCCATTCACTTAGTAAAAAAAAGCGATGGCTCTTGGAGAATGTGTGGGGACCACTGTAAGCGCAATACTAAGACAATCGTGAACAGGTATCCTATCCCTAATATAGTCGATTTCACTCATGCTCTAGCTGGTGCTAAAATTTTTTCTGTGGTTGACTGCAAATGTGTGTTCCATTAGATAC
The DNA here is from genome assembly GCA_026315105.1 of Locusta migratoria. Taxonomy (NCBI): domain Eukaryota; kingdom Metazoa; phylum Arthropoda; class Insecta; order Orthoptera; family Acrididae; genus Locusta; species Locusta migratoria. The sequence goes on from CM048744.1 coordinate 570,087,608, forward strand.
CCATGGTTCTGGAAGATGTTGAGAAGACTGCCATCACGATTTCGAAAGTTTTATACCACTACCTCCTCATGCCATTTGACTTGAAATCACCACAGAAACCTGGCAACGCTTCATCACTGAGATTCTCTTACTCCTAAAGTTTTGTTTTGTTTACTTAGACGACATTTTACTATTCAGTACCTTTGCCAAGGATAGCAAACGTCATTTACAAATTCTCTGTGATACTTTGGCCAAGGCAGAGATTGAGTTGAATCACAGCAAGGACCAATGCACCTACCTTCTGTTAAGTTTCTGGGATACACTGTTTCATCTGATGGCATTTCCCCACCCTCCAAAAAGGCCAATGCCATCAAGAAATTACCACGCCCCTCCACATTCAAAGAAGTGAGGCAGTTTTTAAGCACTATTAATTATTATCGACGGCACTTGGCGGTGCTGCTGACATTCAAAGCCCCGTTATTGATGTGCTGGCAGGCAAGAATACCTCAGGCACTCGCCCTGTCTCTTGGACCCCTTCAATGTCTGAGGCTCTCTCTTCCCTTAAAGACCTTTTATTGAATGCTATTAATATCACTCACCCTCACCCTAATGGCAGTGACACAGCCATCAGTGCCATTCTTAGCCAATCTCTAGACTGCAACATCTCCCATCTCCAGTTCTTCTCTAGAAAATTAAATCATACTCAGAGGAAGTATTCGGCCTTTGACCAAGAACTCCTTGCCATTTATGAGGCCATTGAGCACTTCCGCTCCAAGACTGAGTTGCTGTCATTTCCACGTCCTCACCGACCACAAACCTTCGGCTGCCACAATACAAAATCCACTGGCGGATACCTAGATTTCATCTCCCAGTTCACTACTGATGTTAGGTACATCAAGGATGCTGACAACATTGTAGCCGACTTCCTCTCCCGAATCGATGCTGTGCCGTCCCTGATCAACCTCTCTAACCTTGCCATTCTACAATCAACTGATGACGAGCTCATGCAATTAGTTTCCAATCAATCCTCCTCTCTCTACACTGTCCACACCTCTTTTCCTGGAGTGATGGGCGAAATTTGGTGTGACGATTCCACGGGCAAACTTTGCCCCATCATCCCTTGCCCCTTACAGCACAAGGTTTTCCAAAAATCTTACATTTCGTCCGGCGAGATGTCAAGTGAGACTGTCAAGCTTGTACTTGGGCCTGCCTTTCCTGCCAATGCAACAAAATCACCTCCCCTTCTTTCGGCTCTTTCCCGTGGGCAGATTTCAACATGTCCACATTGACCTCATCGGCCCTTTTCCTTTGGCTGATGGTTTCCGTTATGTGTTGTCTACTATCAGTCGGATGGCCCACTGGGCTGAGGCCACCCCTCTCACCAACATCACAGCAGAGATAGTGGTTAAACCTTGCTTCATTCTTGGGTTTCTCTGTTCTGTTGCCTCTTGGTCATTACCACAGTCCAACGCAGCCAGTTCGAATTCACTCTCTTTTCTGACCTTGGCCACCTCTGCGGCATCAAATGAATCTACACCACCACCTACCATCCTCAAAGCAATGGGCTGGCAGGGAGGTGGCACAGAACCCTAATAACTTCTCTCCGGTGCCATGACTCTCTATGGACGAAGGCACTTCCCCTCATTTTGCTGGGATTATGAGCAACATACAAAGAGGACCACCATGGCACTGTAGCCGAATTTTTCTACAGACAATCCTTACATTCACCTGGCGAACTCATCTCCACCTCTGCCATTCCTCACTCTTCTGACCTCCCCACCTTGGAAGACCGTGCGTGTCAGCATTGCGCGAGGCTCTTCCCTCCACCTTGTAATGTTCCTTTCTGTTTTGGTTAATTATTGGGAACATTACAATATAGCTGCATTGAAAATTAATTTTTTCATTTACACGTAAATTATTCTTAATTCACTTGATAAATATCTTGATAAGGCGGTAAAATAATTGAAACACTATTTCTCTCAACTTCTTTTATTGAAATTTGGTTTCATCCAAGAGAATTAACTGACATAAACTGGAACAAATACTGAGTTGAACTCTCTCGAACTCGCACTAACTAACTTGAACATCAGTCCCTTGTGTCTACATATATAATTTTGACAACAGGATGCGTTCATACATTATTGTGATTGTTTGATTACAATTTGTACTTTTTAATTACAATGAAAATTGATGATTACAGAACAATTTCTCATTAATACATTATCTGCCCTATAACATGGACATTATTTCTTCCTGCATTATCAATTATATATACCAGAAATTACTTAAAATGTTCATATGACATAATCTAATTGTGACATAATTATCTGGACATACATTCATAAATGTTCATTATCAGCACAAAAATACACAGCGCTTATTTAAAGCTACACTTGTAATCTTTTTTTACATATGTTTTGGGTTTGAATTAATTCTTTATGATTTGCTTAATTGACAAAAGTATTAATTATAACAATGCAGTATTCATCAAATTCATAGAATTTTCCATATTGTTGACTATTTATGCCGAATTCTTTAAGTTAATGAGCATTATACTTTTCATAAATGAAATAGGATATGCTGTTAATACAAATGATTGAACTATGTTAGGTAGTGCTATAAATATAATGGTGTAAACTGCAATGAACAGAGTACAGAACAGTTGGTATTGAGTAGCTGCATAAGGATTGGGTATCGGGTGGTTACATAAAGATTAGATATTGGGTCGTAGATTAAAGGACGGAATCGTAAGGTATAATTGAATATCTGCTTCTATCATTACATTATAATGCCCAGGTAAAATAGGTAAGAACTTTTCATTAACTTCCTTAAAACATGACAATGATGCGCACAGACTGAACTGCTATGTAATGTAGCACAACGGTAAGACAGGCAGGCAAGCAAGTTTCCCATAGCCTGCTTGGTTTGTGTTCAGCTTGGCTTGGCCAGGAGTGGAGCAGCCTTCCCGTTCTGTTGTCAACGTGTGGTGGGCTGCCTGTCTGGCCTCTAAGCAAGCTTGGGCAAGCTAAAAGTGGGAAATGTACATCTCTGTATGTAGTGTGTTTTTTGACAGTGCGCAGCTTCTCAGTGAACTCTCAAACACTACTAAATTTTCCCCTCTTTCTGAAATGTGTATAATTCTCGTTGTGTGGTTACTTCTTCACTATTTCAGTTGTAAATATAGTTGGAGGACCAGCTAGTCTGTTCCTCCTGCAGTTAGAACATCTTCTTGCTAATAGCTGAACTTCTTACTCTCTGTAGATTGCTCTTAGGTTGGAGATCAGAGAAAGAGAAAACGTGCATTTCACATACAGAATCGTAGCAATTAATTAACATTTTATTGCATCTTTAGATACAATTAATGAACCACATGGCACATTAATCTAGATACATGATATCTTGATCACATCAGAACATAGAATCCTCTTGTACAATACCAACAAAAACAAATGAATATTTCACATTGTGTTAAGGAAACAATTCCAAGGAGTCCAAACTTCAGACTATAGAGAATTCCATTATCACGTTTGCTCCTCAGAGGAACTGCAAGTGTATTCCTCGTCCGTCCATCTAGACAGACAAAAACTTGAGCCAATACATCTTCTCTCATCTTAATCCCCAAAATAAATGTATTTGACCATCTTATGTCGGGATATAGGAATGTAGTGCAACTTGTTACACTACAAGTTGAAGCGTGATGAGCGTCTCTGTAATGAGTTGCAAACTATCCTCACTATATTTAGTAAATATGATGATATTCATATTTCAGTTTTTTGCACTGCAAAAAACTGAAAACAAAAGTTAAATGTATTTACCTACCATAACATTTGATGTAACAATGCATAGTTTTTATGATATTCTGTATATTTATTTTGGACCAGGCAGTACTGAAGTAAATGATGCAGTGTAATGAATAATAAAGTGACAATATAGTGTGATGTGTAACTTTCTTGAAGAACTAGAAATATATAAGCAATCTCAATAACAAGACTGTAATCTTTTAAATGAACAAACAGTTTTAAGAAACAAGGTTTTTCTTGAAACTTCCTGGCAGATTAAAATTGTGTGCCGGCACTGCAGAGTGAAAGTTTCATTCTGCAAGGTTTTTCTTGATTGTTTATACACACTCTTGGAAGATCATTGAAAATGTACTATGTATTTTTACAGTATAATGGTTGCTTCTTATTTGTCATTGTTTCCGTAAAACACTAAGAGCAGATATTACCTGTCGGAACATGTTCACCTTTGCTCAATTATTTACTTGCTCTGCTTTATATATAACTCACAAGTTAATGTCCGTTCTTTCACTATGTTTTCTCCAGTGTGCTGATTACTCACACTGTCTTGACTTATCTGGTGTAGCTGCCTCCTAAATCCCCTCTCTGAGTCTTAACTCATCCTAGTACCTTTCATAATAAACCTATTCCATAGGGTGTCAAGATTGATAAATATGTTATAACGCAATTAAATCAATAGTTAATATCACTGAACACAAGCAAGGTATGATGTACACAGACAGTTCCTCATTGACTAATTTGCTCTTCGTCTTCTTATAAGTTACTGTGATATTCATTATGTTGCTTTACTTCAGCCTCCTTCACATACTACATATATTTTACACCGGTAACTTTTCTGACTAACCATCCTAATACTGCATATATTGAATACATAGGTCTACACAGATACTGAACTACTCCCTTATGTCGCTACCTATCTTAAGAGTGAAAGTGGTAGCCACTCCATATTATAGTGGTTGGTCATATATAATTTTAAAAACAGTCACAGAACTATACACTTGAGGTGCATTACATATGGATTTGTCTTTGCACAATTTCTGCCACACACCTGCCTCCCCCCAATACATACTATTACCAGCTATTATCCTCCTTCCATAAAAATCCTCTCAAACTAATAAGTAATAACCATATACTTTGCTCACACTCATACCTTATCTCCACAGTTACACCATCATATTCATCTACTACACAGACACAGACACACACACACACACACACACACACACACACACACACACACACAACATACACACACACCACTCTCCATCTACTATCTGCTGTTTACTTTGTGACTATATTCTTCATTCTTTGTGCTACAACCCTATTAAAATTGTCTGAGATTCTAATTTACTTGCAGTCCTACTCTTGTTTTTCTATGTAACCCTACTCTGTTCTGCATTACTACAAAATGTAGTATACCATCCCATAAGCTATACAAACATTTGAACATTTTGTAGTATACCACACCCCGTTCCAACCCCCCCCCTCCCTTTTCTTCTCACTCCCACCCCTGGCTATACATTTTAATGTCTATGTGCAGTTACTCAAACTTACTCTAATTGTGTCATAGAGCCATGATCTGTTCTGCAATTTCAATTTGACTGTTGAACTTTTTACATTTGTCTGACTAGGATGCACCAATTGTAAAACTTGCTTAATATTATTGTAACCATTCACATTTGTTTGCACATTAGTTCACGTATTTGTATAAACACATCCTTAACTTAGTTGTCCTATGAGAATAACTTCTCTGTTTATCCCCATTCATATTTGAAATCTTAGACACAATGACACTTACTTTATACTGACAGTTGCCCTGATAGTGGCATTCTAAGTGTCCCACTATTGTGTCAGTGGCTAATTCCTAAATATTCCACCTATGGCAGCACTTGTCATTGTACTTCTTATACTATTGAATATTAATCTGTTAAGTGACTGATTTATCAATCACATGCTCCTGTTTTTATCCTTTTACTAGCTTAAATGCCCATGCTTTGCAATGGTTGTTAAAGAGGGACCTGTGTATATCAGGGTTTTTTAGAGTTCGGGAGCTAGGTCAGCAAAAACAGAATCCTTGTTGGATCGCTCTGTCAATAAACTCAGTTTTCCTAACCAAGATGTCAAATGTAAGTAGAAGCATTGTCGAAAACAATGAATGTTCATAAAGTTTTTCATACAAAAATTGAAATTAATTTAAGTCTGTTCTCCGGAACAATGTAAATTCAGTGTTGGTTTGCATTCATAACTTTAAGACTGAGGTGTGTAATTGCCTGTCTGGCATAAACGTCCAAAACACTTCTATCATTGAGATGAGAAATAGTAATAAAAATAACAGCACCATGTACTGGTTCTGTGGTGTAGTACTAAATTGTTTATCACTCACCGTAAGTGTATGCTGAAGTATTAGTATGTTGCAGTGTTGCACTGGAGACAATGTAGTTACTCTGTATGCAGTGCTCAATATTATCGAAAACTCAACGAATGCTGAAAGTATGGTAATTCAATCAACAGAGCAGTTCATGTCGGTTTAAATAAGATGTCATGGTGGTGTCACTGTGTGATAAAGTAAGTCTGGGTAATTGTTGAAGGAATGGCGTCTTGGCTGGGGTGGCTGAGCGGTCTGCGGCGCGCCAGTGACGGTCTGCACGGCCACTAAGGCCAGGGGTTCGAATCCCCCCTCGGGCATGGATATTTGTGCCGTCCTTAGTATTAGCTAGATCATAAGTAGTTTGTAAGTTTAGGGACTGATGACTTCATAGTTAAGTCCCATAAGCACTACAAACATTTGAACGTTTTGAATGGCGTTAGCTGATCATCTGAATAAAAATTTCCATTAAATATATTTCCAGTGAATTGTCTTGACTGTGTTAGCACTATCGGCCACTGTTTCAGCTAATACATGTCCCCAAGTCTTGCAGTGATTACTTCGTAAAGCATGAAGTTGAAATCTCTGCAAAATCTCTCTCTTAATGTAGTCCGCACCAAAAGTAAGTAATCACAAATTTTAATCACAATATTGTACTGAACAATTATGAAAGCAGAGAGGTTTCTGATGAGTGTGTATCTCTAGTGGCAGGCACAGAGTAGAAATATCTCTGGAGTGAGCATTTAGATGCACAGAACAGATTTTGTGTCCTCAACATAAGGTGGAAATGTCATGTGATATTGGGAAAAATCTACTAATCGCTGACTTCATCTTTTTCGTTCCGGTAAGACGGATGATTATGCGTAAATGGCACTTTTAGTGACACTTCCTCGACTTTCTTGTTGCTACTGTGACACATTTAGATTATATTTCATATTATGTGGTTGCTCTGCGAAAAGGAGGTGGGGCTTCTTTGTAGCCAATGAGGTACAAACCAATCATAAGAGCAAATAAATGTGTGGAAAGAGTGCATTTGTCTCAATATCACGTGGTAATTCCAAATGTTGAGAAGATGCCCAGAAAGCAATGCTCACTCCTTAGGTATTTCTACTCTATGTACAATTTAGTGGTTATACCCATCAAAAGATGCACATCTTTTCTTTCCATGACAATGCAAAGCATATGGGATACAGCCAGGAAGAAAAAAATTTTGTTGTGTCCTACCTGGGTTAAATTTTACTTGCAGTGGCAGTGGTTTAGTTTACTATCATTGGCAACGTACTATTTGTTTTAGGAGGATGATTAATTTACTGAATAGAACAGCATAAATTATTTATTTAATTGTGAATGTAAATAATTATTCACCTCATTCTACATGACTGATTTTTGAAAGAGCACTTAAAGGCCGTTGCCAACATCAGCACACTTCGCCGATGCCGTAAGTAAAATTGTACTCCTTGTTGTAGTGTATTACACCATAGTTATGAGAATGAAAAAACGAAGCATTGGCATCTATTAGTTATTTGATGTGCTATGTAACTGACATATCCTCAATTTGTCCTTTCCTGTACTATGGCGACAAACACAAATGTTAATTACTCACCTACTGAATGGTATTAATCTGTTAGTAACGCAATACTGTCCGCTAAACCAAAGTAACCTATGACTTAGGAACTTTCTGTCACAGACATACATTAACGTATGTCTACAGTCTGTGTACTGTAGTGAGCTCAAAGATAATATGAAGATGGTACTATTTACTATGAAGCTGTGATGCTTGATGTACATTTGTCTCTCTAACCCAGTTGTTAGTATTTTGATCCCAAGCACTACAATTGTCTTTCCAGTGTTTATATTGAGATCATTGGTGTATTGCCAGTGTAGTTAATGCTCAGTTAATGTATGTCTGTGTTTCCCAGTGTTTAATCTTTGAGTCTTTTTATCTTTAAGCATCTGTTGGTCATCGTATTGAACCATATTTTATGGATTTTCGTTTGGCACACTAACCCACCGCCACACACCGCCACCAAAACACCATAGTGCACACCGTGAACCTAAAGGCTACTCGCATGCATAACCGCCACTGGTCTGCAGTGAATAATTTTGGCTACCAAGTAAAATATATGGACACACGTGCCACGTTCAATTTTTATATATGTATATTGATTGTCAACTATATCGATTATTACTGTGTTTCATCTCACGGCTTTATTTTCGTTATTTATTTTTACCCTTTTACTATGAGGCTCATCCATAGATACTTTGTTAGCAGCTGATTATTGTTACCCCTTGCATAATCTCTGCACTTGGCGTTCAGTCTCCTGTTAGCATGTACCATGTACATATCTACAAAAATAAAATGTAAGTGTAAACTCTATCTCTTTATATGAACATATCTTTTGTTACAATCTATTTGTTACACAACTGCTTCACTGTATAGCATTAGCTTTATAAACTTTCACACTCATATCAAATACTTTTATACTCAAACTTTCAAATTTCTGAATCCAGCTTTTGTATGTTATGTATGCTTTACTGTAACAGTAGTTGACTTGTTTGCCTGTATAGAGACCAGAAGAAGGGAACTAAAGTGCTTAAAACTGGGAGTCTCAAATAAATTATTACATGCAACTGGTTGCAGCATTTTATGAATTAAAAAATATAAATCAGTACAATATGTTCACTGAGTATAGAGGTTAATGGTTAACTGTATGGGGTTCGTGAGGTGTTTGAGCCACAGAGAAACTACATACATGAAATTGAAATGCATTTTATTGTTGATAGCTTGAAGTACAGATCCAGACTGACTATATGGATCAGATAAGCTGGTTCCAAAGATACTGGCCCAAAAATACACAACAGTATAAATATTGATGTGGACACGCTGCCACACAGCCCTCTGATGAGTCCGGGGGGGGAGGGGGGGGGGGGATGACCAAGGCGCAACATGGGGCAGTGGTGACATTGGTAGGTGAGGGCCAGGGTTCATAACTTTTGGGGCCGTCAAGGAAAGCCAAGGTACTGAAGTAGTAGTTGCGCCGGCCGGAGGTGTGTGCAAGGGCAGAACAGCAGCGGGCAGTGGCTCGGAAGCTTTTGGGGTAGCCAAGGAGAGCCAAAGTGTTGAGGTAGTTGACATGTCAGCCACCTTGTCACATGAGCACAAGATGGGGGAGTGTGAGATGTGTTTGAGGAGTTCCCAAAAAGAACACGCTCAAATGGTGGAGCGCAAGCTGGTGAAATTGAAATTTCAGATTCGCACTCGAACAACAGGGTGGGAGAGCATGAAACAGAAGTAGATCACCACACAGGAGGAGAAAGAGTAATGTGAGAGGCAGCAGCTAGCATAGAATGAAGTGCTGGCGGTGTGTCCAAACGAGGCATTGGCATAACAGCCAATTTTTATTATTTTTTTCAAGCGCTCATGAAGGAGAGGTGTGGACAAACAGAACTGTCACAAGCACTGGGAAGCTTGCGTCCAGGTGCGACGTCACTAATAACACTAGCAGAGGGAACACAAATGCTGAGCTGGGTTCGATTATCCACTGAAGTTAATGGACAAGTCATAATAACTCACTGCAGGGTGGCCAGCTCGAACACTGGCGAAGAAGGCAGTGAGGATGAAACTCGGGCAACAAGTGGGCAGTGAGACAAGTAAGTTGACTTGTGTGTGTCATCTATGTTGCGGTAGTGACCCCGAACAACAGCAGGGAGGTGAGGCGTGTACTGCAATGTAGGCACAAGAAGATTTTGACGCTCGTCACAAGAGTGAGCATTGTAGATTCTGTTTGCAAATCAAAAGTACTGACAGGGTGTCATGGAATCACAGCACACTTATTGAGGTGAGGTATGAAGTTCACACGGCACAGCAGATGTCCCCAACAGGACAGGAAATGAGAGCGGTAGATCAGAAACACGGTGCAATACAATGGTGTTGCAGACCGATGCGACAGAGGCCCCGGAATGTGCCGCATAAATAGGCGGTCGCAGGTGTCTGAATGTCTCAGTCGTGTGAGAGCAGAATAGACTGTTGAGATCGAAGCACGGCAGACGCGTCACATGACGTGGCACATGGCTGCACATAAATATTACAGGACACAGGATGTGAAAATGCAAAGTCACTACAGTGGTAGTTTGAAGCAACAACACATTCACTCTTCACACATGGGGAAAATTGTTGCACGAAACGTGCAGCATTGTCATCACCAGGAATGTTTGTTTTATGTGCAGAAAAAGGCATGCTCAGAGCGCAACAAAACTGACCCGAACTAAAAGGATAATTCGTAGGGAAATTTGAAATTGCACAATCACTAAAGTCACTGTGTCCCAACAAGAGAATAAAGTTTGATTGTGGCAGCAGTGTAGCACATTGTTGACCAATTACGTAACCAGCGGTTGAAACCAAATGTTCAAATTTTGAAAGTCTGAAAAATATACATTTGGAAAATTAGAATCACAAGGTAGAATGTTCAATTGTTCATTGGCACTAAAGACGAAACATCATGAAGCACATTCGGCATAGCAAAGCCACAGTCATTACAAATGTGACTGCACTCATAGGAAGCTGAGTAGTGAAAAATCTTGCGAAAAAACTTGCAGCAAGGTCGAAGATGAAGCACTCGTTGTACCATGCAGATTAGGCACTCATGGAACACATAGATGTTTGAAGTGAAATCCGGGCAAAGTCTGGAATGGCAAAGTCATTGTGGCCATTGATTGTTGGCTGGTGACTTGTATTTTTGACAAAAAAATAGCGTGAAAGTTGCGGATTTCACTTGTGCGGTCAAATGAACGAAAAATGATACAGTCGGGGTCATGGGGTTAATAAGGGGTTTGAGCCACAGAGAAATCACATATGAGCTTGAAATGCACTTTATTATTGATAGCTTGAAGTACAGATCCAGACTGACTACATGGCTGACGGAGCTCAGATAAGCTGGCTCCAAAGATATTGGCCCAGAGATATGCATTAGTATACATATCCATATGGGCACACTGCCCCAACTGTAATGTAATAACTTTGTAGCAAAGGCAATCCATTAATATTTTGCACGTGAAGTATAACAATGAAAGTAAAGAGTTGAGTTAAAGGGTAATACATAAATGAAGTAGTAATGGTATGCTGCTGCTTGTATGATTTTATCACTCTTGGAAACTACTTTGTGTTTCTTTGATAATGGTCACATTTAATATAGATTACTGGTGAGAAGAATTACCTGAAGAAACATAGCTTTGCCAATGAAGTTAACTCATTATATGAACTTAATGGTAATATGAGTATACTGACAGAGTTTGTCCCAAATGGTGGTAGGTCTAACTTTTTGGGTTCAGTAAAGTTCAGTATTTGCTTTGCGAATAGTAATATAGTGATGTTAAACTGCTTCCAACCTATTAATTTTGGTTTTGAGTCAGACAGCTGTAACATAATATTGTTTATTGTTGTTGTTGTGATCTTCAGTCTAAATACACAATGCAGCACTCAATTCTACCTATCTTGTGCAATCCTCTTCATCTCTGAATAAGAACAGCAACCAACATCCATTTGAAACTGACTTCTTTATACATCTCCCTTTGCAATTTTTACAATACACACTTCTCTCCAATGGTAAATGACAATTCCTTTACGTCTCAGAATGTGCTCTACCAATGGAGCCTTTCTTTTTGTCAAAATATGCCACAAACTCTTTTCTCCCAAATTCTGCTCAGTACCTCCTCATTAATCACGAGATCTACCCATCTAATCTTCAGAATTTGTCTGTAACATCAAATTTCAGAAGCTGCTGTCATATTTTTAATAAACTCCTTAACATCCACATTTCACTCCTGTACAGTACTATTCTCCACATAAATGCTTTCATAAAAGACTTCCTAAAATTTAAATTTATATTGGATGCAAACAAATTTCTCTTTTTGATAAATGTTTTCCTTCCCATAGCCATTCTGCATTTTATATCTTATTTACTTCAGCCATCACAAGCTATTTTGCTATACAAATAACAAAAAAACTCATTACCACTATTATTGTCTCATTACATAATCTAATTAATGATTTTATTAGACAACATTCAATTACCCTTATTGTACTATTGTTAATGTTCATCTTACACAACCCTTTCAAGACTTTGTTCCATTCAACTGCTCTTCCAGGTCCTTTGCTGTCTCTGTCAGAATTACAATGTAATCAGCAAACCACAATATTTTTATTTCTTCTCCCTGAACTTTATTTTCTTCTCTCTGTATTTTAATTCCTTCTTCCAGAACTTTAATTCCTTTCCCAAATTTGTCCTTGCTTTCCTTCATGGCTTGCATAATGAACATATTGAATAACACCAGTGAAAGGCTACTCTGTTTCACTCCTTACCCAAGCACTGGATCTCTTTTATGTCCTTTGCCTCTTATAACTGCTGTCTGGTTTTTGTAAAACTTGAGAATAACTTTATGTTCCCTATATTTGACTTGTACTTTCATAATTTAAAAGAGTGTATTCTAGTCATCATTGTCAAAACCTTTCTCCAAATCTACAAAAACTAAAAACATACCCAGATGATCAAAAAGTCAGTATAAATTTGAAAACTTAATAAATCATGGAATAATGTAGATATACAGGTAAAAAATGACACATGCTTGGAATGATATGGGGTTTTATTAGAACCAAAAGAAAACAAAGTTAAAAAAAATTCTGACAGAAGGTGCATCCTCTGATCAGAAAAGCAATAATTAGCATAACAAATTAAGACAGAGAAAAGATGATGTTCTTTACAGGAAATGCTCAATATGTTCATCATCATTCCTCAACAATAGCTGTAGTCGAGGAATAACATTGTGAACAGCACTGTAAAGCATGGACGGAGTTATGGTGAGGCATTGGTGCCGGATGTTGTCTTTCAGCATCCCTAGAGATGTTGGTCGACCACGATACACTTGCAACTTCAGGTAACCCCAAAGCCAATAATTGCACAGACTGAGGTCTGGGGACCTGGGAGGCCAAGAATGATGAAAGTCGTGGCTGAGCACACAATCATCACCAAATGACGCATGCAAGAGATCTTTCACATGTCTAGCAATATGGAGTGGAGGGCCATCCTGCATAAAAATCATATGTTCCAGCAGATGTTTATCAGCCAGGCGGGGGATGATGTGATTCTGTAACATATCGGCATGCCTCTCACCCGTAATGGTAGCTGTCACTGACGTTTTGCTGTCCAGTGCCATCTGTTGGACATTTTTTGAACATTTTTTCTTCTTTTTTTTCTTTGGTTCTAATAAAACCCCATGTCATTCCAAACATGTGTGTCAATTTTTGCCTCTCTATCTACATTATTCTGTGATTTATTAAGTTTTCAAATTTATACTGACTTTTTGAGCTCCCGGTATTCTTCTATCTCCTTAAGTGTAATGTGAATCATGTCTCAGATGTTTCTACATTTCTCCTAAATCCAAACTGGTCTTCTCCGAGGTCTGATTTTACAAGTATTTCCATTTGTCTGTAAGTAATTTGTGTTAGTATTTTACAACCACGACTTATTAAACTAATAACTGTGTAATTTTCACGCTTGTCTGAACGTGCTTTATTTGCATTTAGAGTACTACCTCTGACTCATATGTCTCCATGCTGGCTCTCCTATTAATATAAACAAATCAAATGGAATATCACATACTCTAGAGGCCTCATTTCAGATCTTTTGGTGCTCTGTCAAATTCTTGTCACAGTATCTACATCTTCTTCCATTTCTACAATACTGTCACCAATTTCTTTTCCCTTTAATGGGAATTTATATATTCCTTTCACCTAATAGATTTCCCTTCTTTGCTTTATGCCACAGCCTTCCTCAGAAAAAATCATATACTACCATACTTACAATCACAAATGTACACATCACAGACACACAACCACCACATCCAGATGCAGCTTTCCAACTCAAAATGCAGATGCTAGAGATTACAGCTGCGTGTCTGTGAAGTATTCCAGTGTGATTGTATGAATGAGAATATGTCTTTTCCTAAAGAAGGCTGTGGCTGAAAGCTTTAAGTTATCTGTGTATGAATGCTTGTTTTATGTGCCTATCACAGCTTGACAAATGTCTTTGTGGTTAATTGACTGCCCATTGATAAATTACAGTTTTAATTAAAATATCAACTGTTCATTAACTTAACTAAACAGATGTACTAAGAATATACCTTCTCCTGTAAATCCTTGAAGTCTGTTAGAATGGCCTCTCTCTGTGCAGCAAAGTTGATACTTTCTTCCTTTTCTTTCAATTCTTTCTGGTGCTGAACCCAAGTTTTGGTATTATCTGCAAAATTAAGATAAATATTTTATATGTTACCACTTGAAATCAATCAGTGAAAATACTAGGAGGTAGTCTCACTAAGATTATCAATTTGAGTATTAATAATGAAGGTATCTTTACATTATTTAACTGGACATAAGAAGGGGATAGTCAGTTTGCAAACTATGTTATCATACTAACAACTACAACACATTTATTAGTCACTCAAGTAATGATATTGTTCTGGTACACAAAAGTAGTTGAGTCTCTTAAGCCTCTGGTTATATTATTATCTATGCAAACTAGATAATTATTTACTTTGAATATGGCATCACCTTCATTTAAAAACATGCATTTAACTTAAAATTTGAAATATAAGGGAGCAGAAATGCACTATTATTCTGAAATCACAAATCCTGTATGACAGATTACAGATTAGATTAGGTTAATAACTATTTCTTACAATTTTATATAAAAATTCATCTACTGAGTAGAAGGAGTTGTCATTCAGAAATTCATTCAATTTGTTTTTAAATGCTGGTTGGCTATTTGTCAGACATTTGATGTTATCTGGTAAGTGTCGAAGCCTTTTGTGGCAGCAAAATTCACCCCCTTCCATGCCAAAGTTACATTTAAACTTGAATAGTGTAGTCATCATTTCTCCTACTGTTGTAGCTATTCACACTGCTATTACTTTTGAATTGAGTTGGGTTATTAATAACAAATTTCATAAGAGATTATATCGGCCTATATTGTGAAGCTACTGAGAAGATCCCTAGATCCTTAAATAGGTGTCTGAAAGATGATCGTGGGTGGACTCCAGAAATTATTCTAATTACACACTATTATGCATTGAATACTTTCTTGCTCAATGATGAATTATCACAAAACATAATGCCATATGAAAGCAGTGAATGTAAATAGGCACAGTAAGCTAATTTACTGAGATGTTTGTCATTAAAATTTGCAATCACCCTAATAACATAAGTTGCTGAACCCAAATGTTTCAGTAGATCATCAGTGTTGCTTCCAATTCAATTTCTCATCAGTGCACACACCAAAAACTTTGAATGTTCTACCTTAGCTACAGACTTCTGTTCATACACTACATCTATTAATGGTGTCATGCCATTTAACATACAGAACTGTATGTATTGTGTTCTATCAAAATTAATAATTTTCTGAAAGACATAATTTAAAATGTCATCAGTTATCTCCTGTTTGTCAGGAGTGATTACTAAACTTGTATCATCAGCAAAATGAACTAGCTTTGCATGATCATGAATATAGAATTGCAAATCATTAATATATATCAAGAACATCAAAGGACCTAAGACTGAATCATGATTCTTGATTAGCCCCCCCCCCCCCCCCAGTTTGAGGACTCAGCTGACTTTTGCAGTATACCTGAACCACTTATTTAACTTTCAGAATATTTAACATTTGAGTGGCAAAAGCATATATAGAATTTTCTATTGAAAAGCCTATTGAAAACAAAACTGGTGTTCATTGAGTTTGATGGTAATAAGTCTCCCTGTGATCTTGGTTGCCCTGTTTCCCTTTCCATTATAAATTATTTTAATTGTATTATCAGAGATACTAATCTGAGATATAATACACATGCTTCTGGACTTAATATAGCACAATAGTAATATTTGACTGTTTGTGGGTCATTCTAGCTCTTGCTGTTAGATAGTTCCCTTTTTTGGTTACAAGATACTTTTATTCCTTATGTTAGCAATGGTTTTCATAGAATTATATCTAACTGTTTTCAAATTACAAATGTATCATGAAATATACTTCAAATTATCATCAGGTTCCTTGTATATCTCATCCCAGTCTAGCTCCTGTAAGCTCTCCCTAAACTTAGCAATTCTTAAATCATTAATTGAACACACTAGATTGGATGTATGTTTTAACTCGCTGTATGGGGCTACATTGAGTACTGTAACTAACTGCGCACTACAATCAGAAAGACGATTCTCAATAGGATGAGCATTTATGTTTTTGAACTTACCTTGGTCTATAAAAAAGGTACCTATCTTTGTGCTGCAGTCCTTCAATATACAAATAGGAAAATCAATAGCAGATGTCAAATTGAAAGAACCAAGTAATACTTCAAGGTCATTCTTCCTATTTCACTCTTTCAGAGAATCGACATTGAAATCCCCACTAATAATAATTTGCTTCCCCCCTGTCAGACAGGCAGCACAACAACACATCCAACTTTTTCACTAATAGCAAAATTTATGTGATGGGGTCCTATACACTGCTGTGATTATGAAAGGGCCATCATTCAGTTTAAGCTCATTGGCATATGCTTCTATACGTTGCTCTACACCAAACTTTTATGCTTTTAAGATTTTTACACAGTGATAACTTTTCACATAAATAGCAACTCCTCCTCTCCCCTTATTATCTCTACTAATATCTGCTGAGAGTTTATACCCATTGATGTTAACCTTTTCCATGTCAGTCACAGTGTGATGCTGATGTAGGCCTAGTACATTTATGACACACATAGTTTCAATATAATAAATAAATAAATAAACTTTATTCAACATCAAATGATACAAGTATCATTTTTTCTGAATACGTCAGTTGGTTACAAGGGATACATAGCATAATATTTATAAGGGGAATACTTATGAACTTATGAGGTACGGTATATAGTACAATGTTTACAACAAAACAAGGGATACATAGCACAATATTTATAGGGGGAATACTTATGAACTTATGAGGTATATAGTACAATGCTTGCAACAAAACTTATATTCTCAATTTTGATTAGCTATATAAGGAACATCAGACTGAAGTTAATGAATCTGGAATAAAATTTTCTTTATTCTGTGCAAAACAGAAATATTCATCTAGAGAGTAATGTGGGTTAGTGATTAATATTCTTTTAAGTGTGACTTTATATTTTTCAGTGGGAAGTGATGTTATGCAGCTTGGTAAAGTATTAGCAAGTCTTTGTCCTGCATACAGTGGGTTTCTTTCATAAAGTGCAGTCCTATGGCTTCAGAGATGAAACTTATCTTTGTTTCTAGTGTTCTAATTGTGTGTATCAGAGTTCAAGTTTAGGTTCAATTTACGGATCAGCATAATTGATTTATAAATATACATATTAACAACAATCAGTATGCCAGCTTTAGGGAATAGACTACGGCATGAGTCTTTCGGTTTTGCACCAAAAATTATTCTTACAGCCTTTTTTTTGTAATTTTAAAATTTTGTTTACGTTGGCTTGTGTTGTTGCACCCCACACTTCTATTCCATAGCTAATATTGAATGACATTAACGCATGATAAGCAGTCCGAAGTACTTGGGTATCGTTGCAGTGTTTACTCAGCATATTTATTGCAAATATATTTTTAGGAAGTTTGCTTGCCAGTGTGTCAACATGAACATCCCATTTAAGTGTGTCTTGTATGGTTATTCCCAGAAATTTAACACAATTTTCTTTGGAGGCAATATCTTTTCCAGTGAACAACTGAATTTCAAAGTCTGTTTGCTTTGATGGGTTGAAATCCATTACTGTTGTTTTTGCAGTGCTGACAAAAGATGACTTTCATTGAAATACTGAACAATTTCATTTGTGAGACAGTTGGACAATATTTCTAATTGGTCTAGTTCCTTATGCTTGCACACAATAGATGTGTCATCAGCATACAGAATTACCTTTTAATTTTGGGTGCAGTATTTTATGTCATTAACATATATCAAGAAGAGAAGGGGTCCCATCACTGAGCCCTGGGGTACCCCGTATTTCATATCAGTAACAGTAGATCTGTATGTGCCACTTGATGTCCTTATAAGTACAAATTGTTTTCTGTTGGTTAGATAAGATAAAATTAGATCATGCGCTATGCCTCTGACACCAATATTCCATAACTTGTCTAGGATTATTGGTATATTTACACAGTCGAATGCCTTTTCAAGATCAAGGAAAATGCCTGTCACATATTCCTTGTTCTTGATAGAAGTTATACTTCATCAAAATATAATGTGCAGCAGCTGTTACAGTTAATTTGTTTTTAATGAAGCCGTTTTGGTTTTCAAACATTATATTATGCTAATTTAAGAATGTGACAATTCTGATGTATATTACTTTTTCTATGATCTTTGAGAGGACAGGCAAGATAGAGATAGGTCTATAGTTTTCAGTTTTTAATCTATCACCTTTTTTTGAAAATTGGTGTGACCTGTGCTATTTTCAATGAGTCTGGGAAACTTCCTGATGTCAGGATGTTGTTAATTGCAGTGGATAGAGGTCCTGATAAGCTGTCAATGCAGGATTTTACTATGTTTATATTTAGCCCATCATATCCTGCAGATTTTGAATTTTGTAAAGTCTTTACTATGTTTCTAATTTCATTACTGTTTGTTGGGGGTGAAATATATGCTTTATGATAAAGCCTTACCCTTAAAGGCATATTTATTGTTATGTAACCTATCATTGATAGATTTCCCAACAGAAGAGAAATATTCATTAAAGATATTTGCAATATCCTGTTGACATTCAATTACAGATCCATTATAGCTTATTACTAGGTCATTGATTATATTATCCTTACCAGCTCTAAAACTATTTATAACATTCCAAAGGCAAGCTGCAGTATTATTTCCATTACTTAGTATGTAAGTAACATGTTTACTTCTTTTGTCTCCTATTAAGTTCTTATAATATTCATGATATTTATTGAAAGCCTCTTTCAGCTTTGTATTCTCACAATTTTCAAGCATTTTGCATTGGAAAAGAGTCAACAAATTTCTTGCTTATGTCACTTCAGCATCTATCCAGGTACTTTTCTGCATTTTTCGTTATTATTTACAATAACTGATTTTGTTGGGCATGTCATATCAAAATCACTGGCAAAATTTTCATAAGAGTAACAATTTGTTTCAGCCCATGTTGCACTTTGTAACACATGGATAAGGTTTCTAATGTTCTTATCATTTATTGTTCTTTTGGTTTCATATCTTTTCATTTTACCAGGTGGAGAGTTTATGTTAGGTACACACTGAAATTCCACAGCATGATGGTCTGAATAGCAAGTTTGAGTACAGCTGTTTTGTATGTAAATTTATCCATGTTAGTGATAATATTATCTAGACAGGTCCTTGTACCACCTACCTCTCTAGTTGGTTCATTGATTAGTAAATTTAAATTGAATTCTTGCAATAAGAGCTGTAATATTTTTGTAGTGGAATTATTGGACAGAGTATCAATATTGATGTCACCAGTTATTATTATGTTTATGCAGCCATTTTTTTCAAGAGTATTTATTATCTTCTCTACAAGCAATTGATTTAGATTAGTCAGAAAAATATCTATATTTGCAGGGGGGAGGGGGGGGGGGTCTGTAAACCCCGACAATAATAATATGTTGCCTTTCCCATCTATAGTTTATAGCAGACAGTTCAATGACTCCTTCAACACTTAAAGAACTTACATCTATGACACAAAAATTACTATCACTTTTCACAAATATTGAAACACCTCCACCAGACTTGTTCATTCTACTGTAAGATGAGCACAGATTCATCATTAATGGGTGCATAACAGAAATTTTATCTTTGGGGTACCAGTGCTCAGTAATAACTAAAACATCTGGTTTATTCACAAATGCTAAGACATCTAAATCATTATGTTTATTTCCTAAGCGTCCGAAGTTTTGATGGATGATCCCGAAACTGCATTGGGATTCTTGAACTGTAACTGAAGATTTAGTTCCCACCTGTGTATTGGATGAGTCTCCAGGCTGATTAGTCACTGCCTTATTTTCTTCTTGTGCTGAACCCATAAAAAATTCTTACTAACCAAAGCAGATCTTCTTGGTCTTTGGCTCAGTCTGTGTTCAGCTGTTGTTACCAATGTAGGTTATTTTTTAGCTGCTGTTACTGGTGATAATGTTGGTGTTGGTGGTTGCACAGTTGGTCCTGTTGCTGCTGTCAGTGGTGGCTGGGGCATAGCAGTTGCCTCTGATGCTGGTAGTTCAGTTGTTTGTTGAACTGGTGGTACTTCAATTACTGGAGTTACTTCTAGTGGGGGTTGTTGTTCCAGTGATTGGTTATGGCATTCTGTTGGTGGATCTGCTTTTATATGTGCATGATTTCTGCTGTGAGCTGCAGTCAGCATTTCTTGAATTTTATGGCTGAGAATTCTCTTTCCCTTACCATTTAGGTGCAGTTCATGACTGGTGAAACTATCTCTCCCCAGGTAGTCAACAGGCAGAAAGTGCATGTTATGATAGGTTTTGCAGATTTTCTCGAACTCTCTGTTGGCTTTAAAGATTTCTGTATTTACACAGGAGCTGTTTATGACATTGTGTCTGTGAGGTATTCCAATGACTATAATTTGCCTGCACGAATTTGCTTGCACTACTAACTTTAAGTTTTGCACAGCACTGGATAATTCATTCTCGTAGACATTGTTGGCACCCCCACTATTACTGTGAATTCATTTGCACTTGTTGGAGTTTCAGACTGAATATTTCTTGTGATCTCATACTTAGGTGCACGAGGTTTAACGTAACTGCAAGAGTTTACTCCTAGTTCATCATGTAGAATTTCCGAGAGACCATGACCGTGACTATCAGCATAAATATTTACGCTGAAAGTTAACTTATCTATTTTTCTCGTAGTGTCTCTCGGTGCACTTTTGAACGAGGTTTCACTACTACACAATTCCTCTACACTTTTGTTTCCCTGTACATTTCACTGATGGTTTTTCGGCGACACTTGGAGCACAGTTGCACTTTGCATGCAGGAATTAAGCTTTTTAGGCATATAATGATCGTCATTTTTGTTTGGTCCAACCTTGCGAGATATTTTTACTGCTGAAAGACTGAAGGTATTTCAAGTCATGTTGTAACTTGATTACGTCGTTACAAAGGGTGTTAATGATATTTTCTTTTGTCCTCCACACATACCAAAAGCACATCTATTCTTTAATCCCCCAATAGTTTGATGAAGTATACTAACATTATTTTCCACTGTACTTTTCTAATGAGTTGCAGTGGCCCCCCCTTACGGACTTAGCTATCAACCCAGCAAGTTTACCCTTGACATTCCTAACTAGATGTAGGCTGTGCCTACTAAAATCACACCTACCACTAGCATCAACAGAAACCAAACCTATGGTTGAACAAGTATCTGCCTTGAGTAGCTGATCTAACTCCATGTTGACTCTCCTTACAGAGCTGTTCAATTGAGGCCAATCATATTACATGAAAGCAGACACCAGACCCACATTTGTATGACTTGTTGCAGATGCTATTGTAGCCAGGTCAATCTTCATATTGTAGCCCCTGTCCCTATAAGTACTGTTTCCTGCTCCACCCACTACCACAACATGATCCTGTTTTGTAATTCCCTTGCACAAGACAAGTATTGGCCTTGAAAAAGTTTGTGACTTGGTACCTGTTGCCTAATTTTTTCTGCAGAATCTGATCCATTCCTCTTCTGTGGCTGTTACCTAGCAACAGAACTTTCATTCTATTTTGTACTTTTTTCAAATCAGTAAAGTAAATGCACTTAAAATTGTGTAAAAAAAGAAAAAGAACAAGTTACCTACATTAATTAGATTTACTGCCCCCAGAAGTAAATAAAACTATGTCTGTAGAACTGCTATGTATCTCTTTGCATTTTATGAAGCAATTTGTAAGCAAACAAATAAACCTTTAATGGTGAGCTTGTAGAGCACACTGATAAACATATTTGATTAGTTATAATGAGGATAATGACAATTTATTGTTCATTACATTTCTTTTTACCATTTTTATAAATTTACTTAAGAATGTTGTCAAACTGATATAATATACTTAATTTCAGTATAATGCTAAACTTAAGCATGAAGGATGGATGTCAAAATATATTTCTTAGCAAAATGTCAGTTACACAACCTAAACTTATTTAATAATTGAATTGAATATGTGTAAATGCACAGCTGAGTACTTCATATGAAATGTAATACAGTATTTAAAATGGCAACTTGCATGATATTCTTTGGAGAGATTATAAATAGCAGTATCCATAATCTGTGATTGAGCAATTACATATCATTAATTGTTGATCAAGCAAGTTAACACAGCTTGTATGTTAATAAGGTGTGTGGCCAAAAAAAAGTAGTCTTTAGCCATTCCCTTTGATGAATGTATGAAATGAAAGCACTAGATAATGAATGTATAAGGGATAATTGTTCAATGAGTCTATTAATTATATAAATACACAAATTCAAAAATTGAAGCTCCTATTTTTATTATTAATTATACAAGGAGGACAATAAAACTCACATAAATTAAAAGGGGCTTTGCCATAAATCACCACAAAACAAAAATTGTATGTGTACACAGCCATTAAGAGTGATTAAAGTTTCCATATCTAAAGTGGGTATTCCAGTGGTAGGGTGGGTGGAATTATAAGGTCAATCACATTGTCAGCAGTGGAAAGCAAAATTTTGTGGTAAAGGAATATTTCCTGACATTGATATGACCACGAAAGAAGTTTTGTTGTTGTTTACAGCTGCTACCAAATAATTCAAGTAAGTTTCTTATTTTAATTACTTCATTTTGAATAGCTGTGACTTCCTATTTTCTTTATTATGTGGAAATTCAGGGTTCAAGTAGGATCTAAAACTCTGCATACCAATAAATTCCAATTGCATTAAAATATATTGAGGTTCATTACTTTGTAAACATAATTGTTGATTTTCTGCCACAGGAAATACTTCTTCAAAATAAACCATTTTCATTTGTAAATGAAAAGCATCATTGGTTCATACTTATTAACCACATCTGAGGGCCTTACACCAACACCACCTAGAAGACAAAGCCTCACAACTGTCTGTGCCTATGTCACACCAAGAGGCCACAAAAGCAAGCTAACTGGCTGGCCACTATGAGCTAGTGGGCGTGCCCCAGCAACCAGAAAGTCCGCTAGTGGCTGCGGCTTCTAGGTGTGATGTAGGCACGGCCAGCTGTGAGGCCTTGTCTCCTAGGCAGTGTTGCTTACAGCATCCCCGAGATGACAAGACAACAAGCAGTCATCTACAGTTTGCATACAAAGGCTAAATGAACCTTTTTTTTTCCATTGAGTCTCATATGTCTGTTACTTGAAACGAGTAAAACAGATGACTTTTCATCTACAGTGCACTGTAATAAGAGTTTAAAAACCTTTATCATTGTATATATTAGTGGCCAAGATTGACCAAGTGATCAATTCCACCAGAGTAAAACTATGCAGTAACTCTGATGATGATATTTGATCATTTCCTGTATGGCCATGTGGTATAAGTTCAACTTTGTACCTTGTACCAAGAGTATCAGAATGTACTGTGTAAACATATTCCATGTAGGATTTATTTGAGATAACTACAAAATCTTTTTTCCACATTGGTGACCCCGAGTTAAAGTTCTTGCACCAATTTGTGCTAGTTGTATGTTTGGGACTTCTGAGTCATAAAACTATTGCTTAAATCTGCTAGTTCAACTGCTTCATCAGGACAGTGCTTTCGAGAACACGCCCCCATGATCTAACATCGAGCAGTTTTCCGTTGTACTACTACTATGTAATTGTATCATGCTACATTGCCTGAACATTTTTTGTTGCCACTCCAAGAGAACAACTTTCTGAACAATTCACGTGACTCCAGATTTGTTACACCAAGTGTGACGTATTTTACATTAAGCTTTGTTTCCTGCCAGCAGAAAAATCCATATGCAACTTCCACACCAAAAGCAGTACACACAGACATTAATAATTGTGGGGCAGACAAACAGCACGAATTTTGTTGATTGATCATTTTAAGCCCATCATAGGCTTCAACAATGTTCTTCCATACACACAGCTGTACCTCAGAACATTAACATTTTTGTGCCAGTTCCCAGAAACTTCTTTTTTATGCGACATGTGAACAATGTGAAAAATGCACAGAGGTTATGTACTAACGTCCCTCTCCAGTTAAGTACTGTGAGTTATTCCATTAGGGGACATGGCATGTTCACACGTGAACCCACACTTGATGCCCAACCATATCCCGTAAGATATGTCGTACCAACCCCATCGGTTTCACTGCAGTCATTTCCAACTTCGCACATGGCTCAGCAGCCAGCATTGCCAATCAACCAAAAGTCAGCCACACCACCTGCCTGCATTTTCAGTACCACCAAACATGATAGGTGCACCATGAGGGCTCAAAGCTACAACATCCACTCATTCCTGGGACCTGCCGTCTATGCCTGCACCTCGTCTACCACTCCCATCCAGATCGCCACCAGTTGAATGGCTACCAAAATCACTGGTGTTCATGCTTTGGTACCCAGAATTCTAGTTCACTCTTGTCGAGCAACCTTTCAACAATGTGCACTTGACTATGACTCAAAGTTCACAAGTCTCCTCAAAAACCTCCATGACCATATAGACTTGAGCTGTGATTTGGTCAGCATGCCCTTATGATAAACAAATATGCAACTGCCAAAAGGACAATACTGTAATGCGTCACCAGGACTGCAAAAGAAAATGTTCAATGGCACATTTATGAGGAGCACCTTGGTGACAGAACTCCATCACAGCTGTGGCACTGACTTTGACTCCTCACCAGCAAATGGGTAATGCCCGATGACACCCTAATGGTGATCTCGACCAAAAAACAGCCTCTTCCTGTCAAAACCGCCATCTACAACCACAAGGACAAATCAAGTAACGAACTCATCAGTACTGCTGATCGAGCGCATACCGCTCTCCAGCACAAACTCTGCACCCAGCAGTCCGAGGCCACTGCCCGCGACCAGCTTCAGCCTCCCTTGGCAGGCCACGAAGACCACACACAGGCCACCCAAGCCAGCCATAAGCTGTGCAAACAGTAGCAACTACATCGCCTCCTTAGCCTACTTCTAGGCAAGCTGTCAACTTTCCGCAAGAATAGCAATGGAACTACCCATACTGCTGCTTTCACACCAAGTTTGGTGAAGCAGCCAAGAAATGCAGGACACCATGCTCTTTCTCAAATACCGGTCTCAGGTATATCGCAATGCTGCATCTGACACCAAACAAATCAGGCACCAGAAAATTCTTCACTCACTTTCAGACTATAATGTGAGCAATGGCCTAGAGTATATAAGAGATTTAGCTTCAGGATGACGTTTTCTAATAGATTTGGGTGTGGATGTATCTCTACTGCCTACAAACAAGGTGACTACTGACATCCAACCACATCATATACTACTTCAGGCAGTGAATACTACAAGTTTGATTTGCTCTGAGTCTACAACATACACCATCAAGCTTTCATCAGAGTACCAGCTCAGGTGAACCTTATTGCTTACGGATATGAATGAACTGATCCTAGGCATCAGTTTCCTACAACACCACAAACTATGGCCTGATTTCCTTCGAGATAATGTGTTTCACTTTCTTACAAACAAACATTTCCCTTGTCCTTCATCGAGCATGTCTACTTCTGACTCTAAAACTAGTATACAGCTCGCTCACAAGTGCTTATCTCTCGTTTGTGATCCAAGACTTGACAAACAAGTGCCTCACCAAGTGCGAAGAAACTACATGGCTCCAACTGAATTGGCTCGAGATTCACCTTAAAGCAGAGAGCAGCTCTGCTGAGGTCACAACTGCATGTGAACACCACTCTAAATTGCAACGAGAACATTTGGATAACAAACTGCAGGTTAGTCAGTGCTCTACCAGTGTTTTCGCAGCCACACGCGAGGTTGACACTCACATTGATCCTTTTGGTTTTGTTTGTGCTGTCCCAATGTTGATAGATTAGCCACAGGTGTAGACGACATGCTAGTGATGCCAGTGGTGATGAGGCTGTTGCTAGTGCTAGTGTCAATAAAAATGCATGCTTCTAGCACCACCCGGTTCACCTGCAGCACAAACTGTAACTAGTCACTCTCAGACTCAGTGTAAACATACAGCAACTAATCTCCAAGAGGACAGTGTAGGGATATTTGACAGTTGGCAAACATGTGTTAATTCGATGACTGTGCCACAGAGCAACCTAGTACCTGCCTGGCATACTACTAATGTAACAACTGCCTCATGTGTCGCGCCTGGTCTGCTCGTCATAACCAACGGCACAGTACATAAACTGTGTTTGACTGAAGGCCCGCCCTTTTCTAGTAAACCATGCCATCCCAAACCTGAACTAATGAAAAATGCTCTTGAGCAAATAAATGAACTTCTGGGGGCAGGTGTTTTAAACCATCTTCTGGCTGCTGGTCAACACCTATACATTTTGTTCTGAAAAGCGACGGTACCTGGCGTATGTGCGGCAATTACAGAGGCCCAAAAATGTGAACTATTATGGACAATTACCACATTCAAATGTGGCAGAGTTCACATGCACTGTCAGGTGCCAAGATTTTTTCAGTTATAGGCTGTAAGAGTGCCTATCATTAGAATCCCATGGGACATGGAGAAAACTGCATCACAACTGAATTTGGTCTCTTCCAGTTTCATTACATGCCTTTTGGCCAGCAGAACACTTCCCAAACATGGCAGCATTTTATCATTGAGGTTCTATTCCACTTAGATTTGTGTTTTGTTTACCTGGATTGCATATTTGTTTTTAGCTTGTCTGTTGATGAAAACAAATAACAAGTGTAAATAGTTATGGATACATGATCAGTTATAGACATTGAGACGAACTCTAAGAAACTGCAACTGTATCAACCATCAGTCACAGTTTTAGGATTTATCATGTCAGACAAAGGCATCACGGCCCCCGCTAAGAAAGTGATAGCTGTCTTAAAGATACCACACCCCTCTACCTACAAGGAGGCATTTTATTGGTAGAATTAACTACTCCTCTGGTACATGCTTTAGCAGGATCCAATACTTCAGAAGTCTGTCCATTTCCATGGACCCATGAGATGCAGACTGCATTCGAAAAACTAAAAAAGATTCTAGTGAGTGCTGTGATGATTGCTCACCCGCACCGTGATACTAAACAGTTTAGACCACCCATGCAAGTCATACAGTGATTGGTGATGTTCTTAGCCAAACTGTCGGTGATACCACATTGCCCCTTTGATTTTTTCAAAGAAATTAAATGCTGAAAAAAAATCTGGTTTTGACAAAGAACTGCTCATGGTCAATGAGGCAGTCAAACACTTTTGCACCTAGGTCAAGGGTAGAGACTTTTTTGTGTTGTAAGACCATACGCCGCTTCTGGCTGCCATAAAGAAACCTCCAATTGAGTCACCCCCACACCACTTCAGACATGTCGACTACATTTTCCAGTTCACAACTGACAAGCAGTATATCAAAGGAGCTGACAAAGTCATGGTGGACTTTCTCTTTCATGTGACACTGTTGCCATTCTCTAAGATATGTCAAATCTTGCCGAGGTGCAATCAGCTGGTGAGCAAACAATGGAACTAATCTCAGATCATATCTCGCTCATAAAATCCATCCAAACCATTTTCTCTAGAACGGCTGTAGAAATATGGTGTCCTGGGGCACACTCCTTTCCTTCATTTCCATCACTCCAACAAGAGTTGTTTAATAAAGTACACAATATGGCACACCCCATAGTTTGTGCTTCAACCAGACTAGTGATGGAAATATTTGTTTGGCTTGACATACACTGAGAATGCCAAGCCTGGGCCCATTTGTGCATTCCATGCCAGTGAAGGAAGACAAGTTGGCACACATTGCCCCCACTTGGTTCTTCCCCTGTTCCTGCCAGATGCTTTCAAAACGTCCATATTGACCTGGTGGGCTCCCTTCCCTCCTCGAAAGGTTACTGTGTTACTGTTACATATTATTGGTCAACAACAAGGTGACACGATGAGTAGAAGTGACTTTACTCTCAAACATTACTGCAGGGACTGTGCCATAAACTTTTTTCGAGTCATATATCTTTCATTTCAGTTCTGATGTCCAACCTAGGTCAGCAATTTGAATCAGCCCTCTCCAAAGAAATTTGCAACCTGTGTAGTATCAACAAGATTCACACGACAGCATACCATGCACAAAGTAATGGCCCCATTGAGAGGTGGCACTGGGCTCTGAAGGTTGTGAGATTACCGACCATTAGAAATATTGGTAATTAATAGCATTTGTAATTAAACAGTATGAAGTTCACTGCAAACATTGACCATGCCAATGCACCAAATGTTACACAATTTTAATCTTAATAATTATGGTAGGAATGTATGTACGCAGTTGGGTGACAACATTTATAGTTAGGCCATAGGCAGAAATTCTCCACGTTGAGATTTGCTGTGTGCTTGTAGCTGAGGGGAGGCAGCGAGCAGGCCGATGTTGGTGGCTTGTTCCAGCTTAGGATTTTCCAGGCTCGTTTCCTGTGAGGGGAGAGAGGGACAATGGCGAGTGCCAGGCGAAGTGCAGTGCACAGCGTGAAATAAAATATTGTAATACTACTTGCATTGGAAGTAATACGATGCAGTTAGGAACCTTTAAAGCCCTCATTACAAAATAGCCTGTTGATAAATAAACAATACATTAGCTGACATAGTCACATCTGGCGTAATATGTTTAATTGACAATGAAAAGTAATAAATTACCAATGAATACAAGACAGTTACACAACTAGCATGGCAATGTTTTGTTTATAAAAATAATATATTAACTATTTCTCATTTTATTTTCAATTAATCTTGTGTATTTTATCTTGAAATATTCAGTTAAATCACTTATCTGTGATATAAGAAATTGCACGATTATAATAAATAATGCAAAGGATGTTTATACCAATATAAAAACCTAATAAAAATTTTGTTTAATGTGTAGTGTAATTATTTTGATTTTAAGTAAAGTTTTAGAAATGTATTGGCTGAGCACTGTACGTTGGCAAGTCGGTTAGAACAGTTCACCGGAAGTTGATGACGTAGGAAAAAAACCCGGCAGTTGGGCTTTTGGCACGCGCGCGCGGGCAGGAAGCGAGTGGTGTAGCTGGCCGGGCAGCGTCGCTCTGCACGGTCGGCATGTGGATCTCCAGGTGGAGACTATAAATTTTTGTGTGGCAATTGCCAAGTGTGGTTGCTCGTCCTAGACTGCACAAAGTTGTATCGAGTGCTACTGTGTGTTGTGAATATTTAGCCGGTGGAACAAGGTGTGCATCGCATTAAATTAAAGTGACTGTGTTTTGTTAATGTAACACGTGTCATCGCATAGGCATGAACATAAATGGTGTTTGAGACAGGCACATGGTGTGAAAACAATTTGCGACAAATATTCATTTTGTCTGGGGGTTCACGAGCTTTAACTGTACTTGATAAAGGTGTCGACGTACAGACGTATCAGCCACAGGGTTTTAAAATGGTGTAATAAACAACATAAAGTGAACTTTCATGTGTTTTCAAAATTAGTAGTTAGTACATCCTTTTCTCACATGAACTTACTTTATTATTAATTTTTTTTTCTTTTTTTTTTGTTAATTATATGCAGGGAAGGAAAGCTGCGAACATGTGATATAATCCCCTAGAAAACGAGTCAAACAGTGGCAATCACAGTTCCAGTGTTTTTGCATGTTTAGAAATTTGGTTCGCAGTTGGTGGTTGTGAGTTTTAAAAATTAAACTCTCACCCCGATCTTCACCCTCGTAAGGTCTCTTGCCATGACACCCTGTAGACTGAAGCCTTACCAGTCATCCTACTAGGACTTAGTACTTTGTACAGGCCGCAAAGGCCTACATGGAAAGTTTAGTTCCCCTGGCAAGCTAGTTGTCCCCATACCTATTTCTTCTCTGCCTGAACTGTCCAATTTAGTCAAGAGGGTGAGGCAACACTGCTCAAAATTGAAACTTTAGACACACACTTACCTCCTTACACTGGTCCCTACTAGGTTAACAAAGTTTCTAACCAGACTACATATATCTTTGTGAGGAGTAACTCCATCACCATGTCATTACACAGAGTTATAACAACTCATGTCGAGCCCGCTATGGCTCCTCAACTTGTCGAGGGTAATCATCAGTCACTGAGTGTTTCTCCTTCCTCTTCATTCAATCCTGTTCAAGCACGCTGGAGGCTGTACTTTCTCTGGGTTCACACATTCCCTTCAGATTCAAGCCATCACCACTCCACTTCTCCTTCTCCACCTCAGGCACTACCTTCCTCTAACTCCTCATCGAGCTCTCACAACCTACCTCCATTGAGCAGAACATGCTCCCCAGCAAAATCTCCCCACTCCATTTCATGCCATCCTGGCACACACAGGTCCGATTTGCATGCCTCACTGCTTAGCACATCATTCTCATCTAGTTCTCCTAATGTTACTCCTTTGCATAGTTTCCCAGCCCCAATAGAAGCCAGTAATATCGAACCAGCAGGCAGGACTGTTAAGGTATTTACACAGGTCTACCCAGATGACATCACTAATCCGTCAGTGGTAGAAAAGGGTACCACAGTTACATGCTCCTAATGGTGAGAAGGGACAATGATCCCATGGCCCCCACCAGCCGATAGTATATTGGGTAGCTCCTGGTTACCACTTCATTGTGCAGGTTAAGCACTTACACAGTCCCTGCATTTCTTATTAACTAATTTGTATTTTGTTTCCTACCCACATGTGTATGGTCTATATATGTTTTGGTGGTCTACACGTTGTTGTTCATTGTTTTTAAAGCTCAGTGTTCACTGTCTGAGCAGGTCCAGCCAACTACTGGTATCCCTCCTTTGTATTTCATTTCCCAGGTTTGAGACCAGTCTATTTTGCGATTGTTGGGCCTTTCTGTAGAACTGAGCACAATCATCCTATCTTTGATCAGCGGCACACCCATTATCTCATAGACCTCTTTGATTGGAAAGTCCCTTGGTAGATGCATTGCCAAACTTAGTGAGGCCTTGTAGCCTTCTGATGTGTGTCGTTGCACCACTCTGAGCAAGCATCTACCGCTGACGTTGGCGACCCTTTAACTCCATTCAGCATGTTTGGCATTGAGGTCACCCATGACCAAAATTATGCTGCAAATTGACATCAATGCCACAAAGTTTGTTGGATCCAAGAGTCTACCTAGTTGTTGATATCTCCTATCGATGTTTTGGCAAGTACTCTCATGGCATCTAATGTGCGTAGTTGTGGCAGCTGAACAATATGGTGTTTTAGGCACATTTTAATATATACCACTGCTCTGCCCCCTTTGCTTAGCCTGTCTGTGCAGTGGCTTGTATAGTTTGCTGCTCATGTGGATATATCTGGTTACAGTTTAGTTTCTGACACAGGCAGATATCTACTGCCTTGACCCAGAGGAACTGTCTGAATTCCCTGCCCTGTGTGCATATCCTGTGCACATGGTTATTCCCTGAGCTGTGGGGTTCATTTGCTGTTGTTAGAGCCTGTTGGGTTCTGGACAATGTTGGCCATCTTTAGTACCATTTGAAGAATATGGGGTAGTGGTTGTATTAGTTCCTGTACTGATTTGATCGGCAGGCATATCTCATGAAGCTCTGCATTGAGGTTTGTGTCTTCACCATTTGTGGTCATATTTTTGTGCTGGTTTACCATGATTTGGTTCATGGTTGTGGTCTGGCTGCAACAGCTCACATATTGGGCACGTTAGTACATTGTTCTTCCCGTGTGCTCCCTATTTGGTGTCTCGGGGTTCTTCAGCTGCCCTCTCCCTAGCAATGCTGCTAAAGCTCACTCCAGCTGAGGCTTTTTGAGCTGGCATGTTGTTTGCCCACTGCTTTCTGTCTGCCTCCTTAAAGGCAGAGCACCCTCTGAAGCTCGCTACGTGCTCACTCTCGAAGCTGCAGCACTTTGGTGTTTGCCACCTTGATAGCTTTTAACCATTAAGGCCTTCATCAGTCAGAGAGACATACACACACACTCACATAGACATGAACGCTGTCTCTGGCCGCTGTGGCCTGTCTACGGAAATTGGCACAGCCGAGGCAAGATCAACCAGTGGTGGGAGCAAGGAGAGGGAAGCAGGAAGTGAGGGGGAGATCCACAGCATGGGTGGGGGAATACACCAGTGTTGTCTGACAGACAGGGTGGAAGGATTGTAAGGAATTGAAATGTGTGGCAGGATGGGAGACTATGTACGGATAGAGTATGGGCAGGGAAGGGTGATGGAGGCAGTAACTAGATAAGGTTTAGGCCTGGAGGATTGCAGGAACATAGGATATATTGTAGGGAGAGTTCCCATCTCCTCAGTTAAAAAAAAAAGGTGGTGTTTGTGAGGAATATCCATATGGCACAAGTCGTGTAGCAGTCACTGAAGAGAGCCACATTATGCAGTGCTGCATGCTCTGCAACAGGATGGTCCAGCTGTATCCTAGCCACAGTTTCATGATGGCCATTCATCTGGATAGACAGCTTGGTGCTGATCATGCCCACATAGTAAGCTGCACAGTAGTTGCAGCTCAATTTGTAGATAACATGACTGTTTTCACAGGTTGCCCTACCCTTTACGGGATAGGAAATGCCTGTGAAAGGACTGGAGTATGTGATGGTGGGATGGTGGATAGGACATGTTTTGCAACTAGGTCTATTGCAGGCTGCAACGGGGCTGATTGTTATGGCGTGTAAAGGGGCTACTTAATATGTGTGTGTGTCTGTGTGTGTTGCCTTCAGTATTAACAGAGGTCTACAAAAATGAAATATCGTATTGGGGTACTGAAATTATGAATCTGACTGCAATAATACTACTGGGTGGCGCAGGGAAACGGGAAATTTCTAAATAATGTCATTTCCATGAATAAATTCATAAAACTAGTAATTTATTACCGAAAGTTAATGTATTCAGTATGCCATTATTCAGTATGTCTTTACAATCAAAATGTCCAAAAGTGTCTCTTTACTTTTTAAAGATGACATCGG
The DNA here is from genome assembly GCA_026315105.1 of Locusta migratoria. Classification (NCBI taxonomy): domain Eukaryota; kingdom Metazoa; phylum Arthropoda; class Insecta; order Orthoptera; family Acrididae; genus Locusta; species Locusta migratoria. Next base: position 570,120,832 of record CM048744.1, read on the forward strand.
AAAGATGTGCTCCTATTCGGCGTTCACACTCTAACAGCCTGTTATGAAAACTTTGGAATGCATGGTGTATCAAATCTTGGGGAATGACAGTGATTTCGTTTTCAATGTTCTCCTTCAGTTCATGGATTGTTGCAGGATGTGTACGGTACACCTTGCCTTTAATACATCCCCACAGGAAGAAGTCGCACACACTAAGATCAGGGGATCTCGCAGGCCATGCAATGTCACCGTTACGTGAAATAATGCATCTTCCAAACAATTGACGAACTGTTGCCATCGATTGTCTAGCAGTGTGTGACGTGGCTCTGTCCTGCTGAAACCACATGTTTTCGATGTTTAAAATATCTGTTTCTGGACAAGGTTTGGTGGGTAACTGCGGTCAGTGAAGGCCTCAATGAGGCATTTGCATTTTTGGAGAGAGACTGTTTGTCACTGGAGATGCAATGACCATAGGTGGCTAGGCTGTATGGAATGGACTTGTTGGTGTGGAATGGGTGGTAGCTGTCGAAATGGAGGTACTGCTGATGGTTGGTACATTTATGTGGACAGAGGTATGGATAAGGCCATCTCTGAGGTGAAGATCAACATCGAGGAAGGTGGGTCATTGTGTTGAGAAGGACAATGTGAAGTGAACGGAAGAGAAGGTGATGAGGTTTTGAAGGAATGTGGACAGTGTGCCGTCATCTCACAACAGATTATGAAGATTATAGTGTAACGAGTTGCACTACATTCCTATATCCAGACCTAAGATGGCCAAATACACTTATTTTGAGGATTAAGGAGAGAGTGTAAGTATTGCCTCGAGGTTTTTGTCTGCATAGGTGGACAGTCGAGGTATACACCTGTGGGACTGATGACCTAGCTGGTTAGTCCCCTTAAAACCAACAACAACAACAATGAATACACCTGTGGTTCTTACAAGGAGCAAATGACAATCAGAAGTCAGAAGTTTGGGTTCCTAGGAATCATGTTAAAAAACAATGTGTTATATTCTTTTGTTTTGTTGGTTTTGTAAGAGAGGATTCTATGTTCTAACGAGATTGGGGGGAAAAAAAAAAAAAAAAAAAAAAAACATGTTTCTAGAATGATATGACATTTGGTTCATAAATTGTATCTATATGTGCAATAAAATTGCAATAAAATGTTAATTAATTGCTAAAATTCTTCGTGTTGGAGATGTTATTGTGTGTGAATTGCACATTTTCTCTTCCTATGATTTTCGTCCTAAAAACAATCTATGGGGAGTAGGAAGTTCTGATATTAGCAAGAAGATGTTCTAACTGTAGGAGGAACAAACTAGCAAGTTTTCCAACAACATTTACAACTGAAATAGGAAAGAAGTAATGAGACAGTGAGAATTGTACATAGAATTGTACATGTTTCACAAAGAGAAAAGAAGGAACCTATAGTAGTGTTCGTGAGTTCACTGAGAAGCAATGCATGGTCAAGAAACACTACATATAAAAGATTTGGTGACCAATTGACAGGACATGAAAGAAGTAAAGATGAAGAGAAGATAAGGAAGATATCATCAAAGAAAGATGAAATTAAAATTGATGGAAATCGTAATAATTTTAGATGTATAGACTTGAGAAGTTACCATCTCAATGGATAAACAGCGAAAAACTTCATTGTTTTAAAAAGAAGAGAAGTCTTGCTGGTAATACGAGTTAATCTGAGTGTTACAGTATTTTCAACGTCGTGAAGTGGGTTGCATCATTCAAGCATCACGGGTGTTCCGGCCAGCCTGTTCAAGCACCACAACTGGTCTTTGCTTGAGCAAGCACTGCGGGTGTTCCTGCCATCTTACCGCCAACAACTCATCACAATTTTACCTGCAGAATCTGGGTGAGCATACCCAATTGAGACTAATTAGTTTTTTTTTCTTTTTTAATTTTTAGAGACGAAAGTGTGATGTGCTAATATAGAAACATGACTAAAACTAGGAGCATGGAAGAAGCTAACAGGAATGCAGGGTTTGTAATGCTGATGAGCAAGTTCGAAGCCATGGCTGAGGACAGCAAAAGCAAGTTAGTGGCTGTGGAGAAAAGATTTAAGGGATTGTGGAATAGAATTGATTTACAAGTAAAGACAGTCTTGCAAGAGTGTAAAACAGACATTAAGCAAGCTACTGAGCAGTTAAAAACTATGTTATAGCAAAACCTGTCTACATTAGAGACCAAGGTAGATAGAAAATTCAAAAATATATCAAAACAAACTGATTATAAATTAAATGTTTTCGGGACTCAATTAGAAGCTCATGTCAAGGAATGTAAGGAAAAGTCTGTCTTGTTTGATAAGAAATTTAGTAATTGAAGTCCGAATTTAGTGACAAAGGAACAGGTAAAAGAAGTTTCAGAACAGGTATTCGAGGAAAACTATGGTTTAAACAAACAGGTGATTTTAGGAGTAGTTTCAGATACATTAACAGAGAGAGATAAGTCCATCCTAGAAAAAAATACAATTGGTTGATAATAAACTAGCTACAACTAAATTGTTGTTGGAAGGGATGGCAGATAGCTCCAAATCTGACTTAGATATAGTAAACAACACTATCACTGAAACTTTGAATAAAATTGACATGTTAGACAAACACCAGACTAACTAAAATTTAACCTTACTAACTGGCGAGTCATGTAATTGGAAACAAAGGGTAGAAGACATTTTAGATAAATAGCTTAAGGATAAGTCTGAGGTTTCTCCATGTGTGGGGGATAAGAATTCAGATTCAGAAATGACAGCTGGCCAGTTTGATAAACTATGGAATGAAATAGAAAGGAAGAAACCCGAGATAAGAAATAAGAACCAGGAATAGGAAGGTAGCATACAAGTAATAACAAATGGGAATGACTTAGTATTTTCACCTGGTATGAATATCACTAAACAGTTTACGAAATTTAAGTCTGACAGCAAAATACACCCGAATCATTTCCTTAGAGTATTTTCTAGAACCTTAGTGAGTAAGTGGGAAGATGCTACAAAGAAATATTTCACTTTATGATTTTATTATAACCCTCAGTTAGATTAATGCTCTTTGTTAATCAGGTGGAGTGACACCCATTGGGAACCAGTTATTTGTCCTAGTAATTCTTTTTTTTTTCTTTTTTCTTTTTTTTCCATTTTCTGTAGGACAATTCTTTTCTTTTGCTATTCTTTCACCCTTTATTAAAGTATCCATCTACTATATTATACCTACATGTGTATACGATATTACGGCATGTGATCTGTATAAAGAAACAGACAAGCAAGTTTCTTCAGAAATTTACCATATCCAAAGGCCTCTTACTTAATAGATCCAAACACTCAGGTAGAGGAAGGGTTATATAATCTAAATGCACTGAAACCTTACATAACCCCTCATACTGGTTAACATCCTATGTTAATCAAGAGATTGAGGACCTCTAGGTAACTAACCCTTTGCTATCCAATTTCCTTTTTGTTTTCTGAAGAGCAAAGTCTTCCCCTTTTTCTATTCTATTTATCTACTAACTATCTCTTCAACTATATTTTGAAGTTTAAGTGAAGTTTACTTGGTATGTAGCTATTACCAGCTATTAATTGTGGATCACATAATCCATACTTAAATAGCAAACAAGATGGGCCTTTGATATTGCCAACTGTTGCAGGTGAACCTAGAAGTTAGTGAATGACTAGAATTAGATAACATTACACTTAGAATGGTTTATTTAGGATTGTTTTGGTGATTAATTATTCTATAGCATGAGAGTAAGCAATCTGTGAGAAGAAAATTACTTGAACTATGAACATAAGTAAAATTGTACACAAACGGAACACATGAACACTAGAGATGCGACTCTTGTTAAGAGATGGCATCACTAGTACTTTATTACATAACAATAAACATTACATGTCCTCAACCATAATTGGTAGCGTAAAATTAAAAATAATTAAATTCTTCTTATTGGTTGATGTAAGGAAGTTTTTGAGACAAAAAGTTTACAGCTTTTCTAACTCTTATCTTGATTATGACATGCACAAAATGAGACATAATTTAATTATTAATATCAAGTGATTATACTCGAAAGTGACACCAATAAAATGAGTAGTGGTGACACCAGCATAAAATTTCAAAAACTGATGCCAATTTTTCAATGCTGATATGAAGCATGCTCTCAAGCTGCAGTATTGTGTACTGTGAAACTTAAGAAAGAGAAATACTACAACTTACTAAGATAAACCCTGTACTGTTTTATTTCAAACTAGCTTATATGCCTGTGCTTCACAATGGTTGATAAACAGGGACCTGTGTATATCATGGTTTATTAACGTACCGGACCTAGGTCAGCAAAAACAGAATCCTTGTTGGATATCTTTGTCAATAAACTCAGCTATTTTAGCCAAGATGTCAAATTTAAGTAGAAGTCATTGGCAAAAACAATGAATGTTCATAAAGGTTTTCATACAAAAAGTGAAATTAAATTAGGTCCGTACTTCGGAATGGTGAAAATCAACATTAGGTTGTGTTCATAAAGCTAAGACTGCGGTGTGTAATTGTCTGTTTGGCGTAAACTTCTGAAAACACTTCTAACATTGAGATGAGATATAGTAATAATAATAACAGCACCATGTATTGGTTCTATGGTGTGTTTACCAAACTCTCACAGTAAGTGTATGCTGAAGTATTATATTGTTGCAGTGTTGCACTGGGAACAATGTAGTTATTCTGTATGCAGTGCTCCATGTTATCGAAAAGTCGACGGCTACTGAAAGAGTTCATGTCTGTTTAAAGAAGATAAATGTGCGATAAAATAAGTCTGGGTTAAAGCAATGGCGTCAGCTGATCGTCTGTATAGAACTTTCCATTAAATATGGTATTTCTCTATCTATCTTAATGTAGTCAGCACCAAAATTAAGTAATTACAAATTTTAATCACAATACTGTACCGAACAATTATGAAAGCAGAGAGGTTTCTGATGAGTTTGTTGCTCGCATGTGTATATCTCTAGTGGCAGGCACAGAACAGAAATATCTCTGGAGTGAGCATTCAGATGTGCAGAAAAGATTTTATGTCCGCAACGTTAAGGTGAAAATATCACCAGATATTTGGAAAAATCTACTAATCGCTGACTTGATCTTGGTCGTTTTTTGCTCGGTTGAGACGGATGACTATGTGTAATTGACCCTTTTAGCGACGCTTCCTCAACTTTCTTGTTGCTTCTGTGACACATTTATTTAGATATTATTTCATTTACGTGGTTGCTCTACTAAAAGAAGATAGGGCTTCTTTGCAACCAATGCGGTACAAACCTATCGTAGGAGCAAATAAACGTGTGGAAAGAGTGGATTAGTTTCAACATCACTTAGTAGTTCCAGCTTAATGTTGAGAAGATGCACAGAATCCAATAGCCACTCTGTAGATATTTCTACTCTATTTATAATTTAGTGGTTATACCCATTGAAAGATGCACTTCTTTTGTTTCCATGACATTCCAAAGCATATGGGATACAGCTAGGAAGAAACTTTACTTGCAGTGGCACCAGTTTAGCCGGACTGGGAATCGAATCCAGGTCTCCCGCTTCAGGCCAGCGGTCGCCTTAACCACTTGGCCACCCGTGCTCGCCTCCCGTCCGTCTCAAATTCTCACAAGTCGCATGCTATGTTTGTAGCGCCCCTGTCATCCATGCCCTCTTACACTCGCCATTTTCGGACGTCGGAAAGAACAGACACCACACCAATACCATCAGTATTAAATGCGACAATGGTATTAGCTTCAGTTATTTCATCGCAGATGCAGTCATACGTCCGACCTCGCACGTGTATCCGTAATGGCGAGTGTAAGAGGACATGGGAGATAGGGGCGCTACAAACATATCGTGCGACTTGTGAGAATTTGAGATGGACAAGAGGCGAGCACGGGTGGCCAAGTGGTTAAGGCGACCGCTGGCCCGAAGCGGGAGACCCGGGTTCAATTCCCAGTCCAGCTCATATTTTCACTTGTCGCCATTGCTTAATAGCAATGCCCAAATGTGGCCACTGTCAATCCTTTCTTTCCTATCCTCCTTCCTCCCTTCCTTTAACAACCATTTGCAAATGCTATTTGGCTGCGAAGCAGGTGTAATGTCTGTTTTTTCGGACGTCCAAAAGAACAGAGACCACACCAATACCATAAGTATTAAAACGCGACGAAGGCGTTAGCTTCAGTTATTTCACCGCAGATGCGGTCATACGTCCGACGTCGCACGGGAATCCATAATGGCGAGTGTAAGAGGGCATGGACGATAGGGGCGCTTCAAACATAGCGTGCGACTTGTGAGAATTTGAGATGGATGGGAGGCGAGCACGGGTGGCCAAGTAGTTAAGGCGACCGCTGGCCCGATGCGGGAGACCCGGGTTCAATTCCCAGTCCAGCTCACATTTTCACTTGTCGCCATTGCTCAATAGCAATGCCCAAATGCGGCCACTGTCAATCCTTTCTTTCCTTTCCTTCTTCCTTCCCTTCCTTTAACAACCATTTGCATTTGTTGGTTTTGTACAAGAGGATTCTATGTTCTGACCAGATCGAAAAAAAAAAAAAAAAAAAAAAAAAAAAAAAAAAAAAACGTTAATTTAGAATGATGTGCCATGTGGTTCATAAATTGTATCTAAAGATGCAATAAAATGTTAATTGCACATTTTCTCTTTCTCTGATCTTCACCCTAAGAACAATCTACGGGGAGTAAGAAGTTCTGATATTAGCAAGAAGATGTTCTAACTGCAGGAGGAACAGAATAGCTGGTCCTCCAACTACATTTGCAACTGAAACAGGGAAGAAGTAACCACACAACAAGAATTATACACGTTTCAGAAAGATAAAAGAACAATCCTATAGTAGTGTTTGGAAGTTCACTGAGAAGCAGTGCACAGTCCACATACATTACAAGATATCATCCTGAACCAGGTGAGGGGTTTAGGATTATGGGTAGTCAGGAAGGATTTCTCTAGATGGCCCTATTCCTTTACCACCTGGAACCATGCTTGTCACGGTTGATGCCACCTCCCTCTACAGCAACATTCACAATGCTCATGGACTTGCCGCTGTTGAACACTACCTTTCGCAATGGCCTACTGACTCCAAACCCACAACCTCCTTCCTCGTTACTTTAACCAACTACGTCCTATCCCACAATTTCTTCTCCGTAGAAGGCATCATCTACAAGCAAATTCACGACACAAGCATGAGCATCCATATGGCACCTTGCTTTGCCAAGCTGTTCATGGGCCATATAAAGGAATCCTTTCTGACTCATCTGGTTCAGATTTATTGATGATACCTTTATAATCTGGTGTGAAGGTGAGGACACACTATCCACATTCCTTGAAAACACTTTCTCTTCCATTCACTTCTCATGGTCCTACTCAACACAATGGCCCATCTTCCTCGATGTTGACCTTGACCTCCCAGATGGCTTTATCTGTACCTCCATCCACATCAAACCTACCAACCATCAACAATACCTCCATTTCAACAGCTGCCACCCATTCCACACCAACAAGTCCGTTCCATACAGCCTAGCCACCTGTGGTTGTCACATATCCAGTGATGAGCAGTCCCTCTCCAAATATGCCAAACACCTCACTGAGGCCTTCACTGACTGCAATTACCCACCAAACCTTTTCCAGAAACAGATGTCACAGGTGCTGTCCATCCAGTCACATGCCACCTTCCCCACTCCCACAGTCCAGCCACAACGGAGCATCCCTCTCGTCACCCAATACCACCCAGGATTAGAGCAGTTAAACCACACTCTCTGCCAGGGTATCGATTACCTGTCATCCTGCCCTGAAATGAGAAATACCCTACCCAAATTCCCCCCCACCCTCCCACCTACGTAATATCATTGTCCATCCCTACTCCTTCCCTGCCCCAAATCCCTTGCCCCATGGCTCATATCCCTGCAATAGACCTAGATGCAAAACCTGTCCTATCCACCATCCCACCACCACCACCTACTCCAGTCCAGTCACAGGCATTTCCTATCCCATAAGAGACAGGACAACCTGTGATCGCAGTCATGTTGTATACAAACTGAGCTACAAACACTGAGCAGCTTTCTATGTCGGCATGACCAGCAACAAGCTGTCTGTGTGGATGAATGGTCATCATCATACTGTGGCCAGGGGACAGCTGGACTATCCTGTTGCAGAGCATGCAGCATTGCATGGTGTGGCTCACTTCAATGACTGCTACACAAACTGTGACATATGGATCCTCCCCACAAACACCAACTTGTCTGAATTGTGCACATGGAAACTCTCCCTACAATATATCCTACACTCCCGCAATCCCCCCAGGCATAAACCTTCGCTAGTTCCTGCCCCCACCACTTTCCTCTGCCCTTCCTTTCCCTAGCCACACTCCAGCTACCACATACTGCAGTCCCTTCCCATCTGTCAGACAGCACTGATGTATTGCTCATTCCCCACTGGCATCCCATACCTTCTTCCTGCTTTTCTCTCCATGCTGCTTCCTCACCCCCACCACTGGTTGCTCTCACCTCAGCTGTGTTGCAGTGCAGCCGCAGCAGCCGGAGATGGCAGTTGGGTTTGTGTATGTGTATCTGTGTCTGTGTGTGTGTGTGTGTGTGTGTGTGTGTGTGTGTGGTCATGCGTGCGCGTGTGTATGTGCATTCTTTGAGGTAGATGAAGGCTTAACAGCTGAAAGCTTCATTATGTTTTTTGTTTTTTCTGTTGTGTGTGCCTCTCTGTGGCTCATTGGGTGTCTCCGTGGTGAGTAGCAACCTATCCTTTCCAAAATATTGTTGAATCCCTTAAGGTATTTCCATTCTTTGATACAATTACCTCAGTGTTTTATATTCAGGGCAATAGGAGAAGAGATGATATGAGAGGTTGGTGACAGAGACAAAAATTTGTATCAATTTTTGTTGGGATAGGACACACAGCCTTGGTTGTGGAATTTTATTTTCATCAAATCTTAATAATACAGACAATTACAAAGATTTTAAGAGATGTTCTGATCTTACAGAGGTTTTATTACTAACAACTTACACGTGACAGTCATGGCATAGACCATTTGTAGGAAACTGAATAACATTGTTTCCTATGATTGGTCAGTTTCCTACAAATGGTTTACTTTTTTCTATTGAAGATTATATGATGATGCCTGATACAGATGAAACACATAAATAACATTTCATGAAAATAAAATTCCACAATCAAGGCTGTGTTTTCTGTCTCATTTTAGAAACTGGTTGCTGCATCAGCCGCTGATGTAGAATGGAAGAAATTTCTGTTGATTTAACATTATAATGATAATGACAGGTAGATTCCTGCCACAGTATGTGAAATCATCATATATGTAATCTGGATTCGGTCAACAATGTAGAAAGCTAAGAATCTGTGACCAAAACCACAGTTTATTCATTCCTCATCTGTTGGTTATAGTGTTGTTACTGTAAGAAAGAGACCATGTTTGGCAGTATTATAACGCTGATATTCAAATAATTAAACCCAATGGATTACTTGTCGCCTGTCACAAGAATGTGTGGTTAGCCATACCTACATACTGCGAATTTTATCACAGCACAAATGGCACCCATACAAAATTCAACTGTTCCAACATCTGAATGAGGATGACACACACATAGGATACAATTAACAGAATGAGTGACAGAAAATGCAGATAAACCTTCATTTCCCTTGTCAGTTACTGTTCTGTGATGGAGCCAATATTTTATTGATAGTGAGGTGAACACACAGAATCACAGATACTGGTCCACTACAAACAAACTCTGTATTAATGGATCAAAAATGGTCGATTCACAAAAAGTGATGATCTGGTGTGGTGTGTGGGTAATAAAGTCATGGGTCCTTTTCTTACTGATGAGACATTAACAGCCAATTGTTATCTAAGGTTAATGGTTGAAGAAGTGTTTCCCTCATTGTTAACGAAGGACAGAACATTTCAGAAAAATCTTCCAGCATGATGGAGCCCCACCACATTATGGGCAAAATGTGCAAGAATAGCTGGATGTGCAGTTTCCTCGAAAGTGGATTGGTCATAGGGGGTTCCGTGGATTAGCCACCATGTTCACAGGTTTAGCTCCTCCGAATCTTTACCTATATAGTCACATCAAAGCAGTGGTTTATTCTGTGAAAGTATAGGATTTTCATCATATTAAGCAGCCCACTGGGAGTGTTTGGTCAAATTCAGTCAGATGTGTTGGTCCACGTTCGGCAGGACTGGGTTTGGAGAACAGCATTAACACTAGAAATACCACATGGGTCCCTGCTCGCCTTCATATTCATCGTGGCATCAAACCCTCTTGAAACTTTTAATCATTTATGGAGTTTTAGAACTCACCCAAATTTCATCCCGCTAGTCCACATAGAAATATGAAAAATTTATCAGTTATCTTAGTAGTACCATGTGGGTCATTTTTTGACCCATACTCAGTTTAACACAATTTGACATCAGTAACACTGGTTTTTGGACATGAAATAATTTCTGGCTATGCCTCAATGTTACTCATGAGATGTTGGAGTATATTACAATATTTTAGGCCAAAAATAATGTGAAAGATTAAAAATTTGTAGGTCAGATGACGCCTTATAACAGCATGGCTTTCGGTTTTCTGTCAACTGGTGACATTCAGCCCTATGAAGTGATTTTGGATCTCCAGAATAATCGCACCTCTGTTTGAGGCACTAGTTATAGTTCTATGACACGACAGCAGATGTCAGGCATATCACCCTTACAGAAGTTTCCTATCTGCGTAACTTTGTCTCTGGTCAAGCCAAGCGGGCTGAGGCATTTGTTGTAGCAGCAATGTCAGCTTGTGGTTTATTTTTGTGAGTTCATGTCATTGACGCTACAATGTTAAGACGATACAGTTTTATATATACTTAGATTCTCTACTATCTAAATTTCACTGACGCAATCGAGTGACAAATTCGGTAATGAGACAAGCACAGAGGAGGACAGCGATTTTGACACAGTGGAACCTGCTGATCAGGTCTTTCAGATGCATCAAATGAATGAAAAAAAAGAATTGGAAACATCTGACAATGATTTATCTCTTGCAGAACATAAAAATGTACTACTCTACATGTATACCTAAGTTCTTGGACCAAGAAGTGAGCAGTCTACTATATGTCTTTCTTTGTTCTGTTATTTAGATGTCAGGTTCATGGATTTCTTTATTCTAAGTAATGAGGCTATTGGATATGAGGTCAATGACAATAGTGAGAAGAAGCTCCGAGAAACTGTGAAGTTTTATAATAAAACCAATTGTTGAGTTCATGTAGTTGACCATATGACAAGACATTTCAGTGTCTGAGCTGGCACTCACTGATGGCCTGTGCATGTCTTTTACAACATTCTTGACCTCCCAATGGTCAGTACTCACACAATTTTTAAATTATGTACATCTACGAAAATGGCAAGGTGAGAATGTTTTGTCAGAGTAGCAGATGAGCTTGCTGCCCCCTACCAACTGCAGAGGGAAGCCAACCTCCCCTTGCAAGCACTCAGTGGTGGTGCTGGCCAATATGGAGATAGAAGCCATTTTCGAATCCACTTGTGTAACATCTCAACTGTGAGCCCATGCCAGCTTCGAAAATGCTGTCAACAATTTGTTCCTAAATATTTCCAAACACTTTCAATAACAGACTGAAATTGGTTTTGCTATATTTTCGTCCCTTGATTGCAATAAGAATGAAAAAATGTTGCATGTTTACAAATACTTGGCACTTGCCTACAATCTAACAAGAAGGAAAAAATTAAAAAATAACTATTAGTCGTCGTATAAACTAAATGTTTTGAGTCTGTTTCAATCCTGTTATATAGATAAAGATTGTAAAATTATTTTATTTACTTGTTTTAATTATGTTTGACGGGAGACTGTGCAATTTCTTCTGTAAAATTTAAATAAAATAAAATACTCCAGAAAATTTACTTTTGACTGTGAACAATGCATGTTAGACAACAAATTATATTTTTCTTGCACCCAAAAGCCTTTTTGAATGTAATACCAACACAGTGAAACCAAAAATGCCAGCAAAATATGAATGAAATGGTACTACTATGGGTACAGAAAAGTGTGGTACTTCTAGTATTAACAATCTGACATAATGGGCAACATATCAAACCATTCCTGTGACTGTTGGTGCTCTCTGGGGTTGTGTAACATCACCTTAATGCCTCTTCAGCAGAAGATAAACTAACACTGCCAAGCATCTCACTGCTGCCACATGTAATTGTTTGTTACTAAAAAAACAGCTACTTCAATGATTTTTCACACCTTCCGAGAAAAACTCACTTCGACGGTAGTAGCATCCTAGAACTGGCCAGTTTGACACTAAATTTTATTGGAGAAAAGTTATGGTGCATCAAATTGTGTTTTTAAAACGTCAATGAAAGTGACAAGAAAACTGGCTAATAAGGAAATTTCATCATTTTTCAGTTAAAAGTGAATCATATGGTAATTATCAACATTTTTTTCTATCACTTGAATGAATACTTACAGTGTTCAGTCTTCTTCTTCTTTTTTTTTAATTATTGATGGAGGATTTCTGTTGCACAGTGTCATGGGAGGCACAAGAACAATTTTCTTCCATAATTAAAGAGTATGTAGATCAAGGGTTGGTATGGCAGGAAGGTAACAATTGTGTTTGATTGGTACTCTGATGTTACATGTGACAGGAGTATGACTTCAGCTGAGCAGTTGCACAGAACCACTAAAATGACTGCACCAACCGTCATGTTTAATGAAACTCAGCCAGTAAGCATGCCAAAGATTTGTTTCTGTTGAACAAACAGAATAAACAAAACCTCATATCTTTACTGATTGCATAATTTCAGAGCAAGAATTTAGTATCATGTAAGTTGCTGAGGACACCAGTACTCTGACTGTAACTGCAGCCACTGACATTACAAAGCACTCTGACTGTGCAATTGTCATTGGTGAGAACATCAATCTTCTTGTGATTCACATATTGTCCCCCAGCATTTTTTCTGCTGATGCCAAGTAAAAGGAGATGTAATCTACAGGTCCCCAAAGTTCAAGTTGTCTCAAGCACTGAAAGAACACACATGGTTCCTACATACTTTCAATGGTTGCAATTCCGATTTGTCAATTTTTGTCAAAGGAAAACTAAAACTTCACAAGGCATTGGAGATGAAAAACAACCTGTAGAAAGCAGAGCTATTCAGAAATTTCAGTCAGTGCAACTGTTGATGTGACTGATGAAGCTGGATGGAAGTTTATTGCAGTCCTATAGTACGAGGATGAGACAAAGCCATTAAATGTGCTCACTGTCAAATGTTTGAAAAATTGGTATCAAAGACATCATTCAGCCTGGCCTCTTAGTCACCTACAGAAGCATCTGCTCATCAGCATTCCTGCAGGAAAACGGCATAAGCACACCACCGTCTCAAAACTATGCAAGAGCCAATCCTGCACCAATGTTATTGACATTAATGACTGACACATTTAATGACATTGTGGAAGAAGAAAGAAGAAACTCCAAAAGATATATCAATACAGAAAAACTTGTGGGATTAACAGCTAATGATGTTTGGACCTTCATCTTCCAAGTGAGTAAAGGTATAATACTGCAAGTGAACATACTTCGTACTTTATTTTTCAAAAGAGATGATTGGCTGGCCAGTACTTACCTTTGTGCTGTACTGCCAATAGTGACACTATTATTTGTGTCACTATTGGTGGTACAGCACAAAGGCAAGTACTGGCCAGCCAATCTATCTGTTTTGAAAAATATTTTATCATCTCTGAGGAGAATTTCCATCATTAAACAAATACTTTGTACTTTATCACATGTATTTCAATTTGCTGTTAATTGAATGAATTTTCATTATTCGTAATAAAACAACAATAAACATTATGTATATATTTTCAAAAATACACTTATAAACTACTTTTTGTTCAATACATGATACATTTCTTCCAATTTCATAGTTTTAAAAACTACTATCTTGGTAAGGTGAAGATAGCGTATAGTATTCCCTTGAAAAAATAAATAAATAAATAAGCAAATCTCAGAAAAAATCCATAGAATGGAAAGTGGGAAGGTTATGATTACCATTGACAATACAGAATATTTTGTATGATTTGTAGTATGGATTTTATTTGTTTGTGTTTTCTTTATCGTGAAAGAAGATTATGTAGCATGAATTATTCTGCCAACAGTCACACAAAGAAAGAAAAAGTATAAAAAATAGAACTATGTTTCGGAACAGGGTCCCTTCATCAGGTAGGAAAAAAAAAGAAAAAGAAAAGAAAGGAACAGGGAACAGACGGGGAAGGTTATTCATGACCTAGGCCATGAGATGATGATGGGTGATGTTTCAGGATTGTGGAGGTCAGTACATCTGACTTCTAGCTTCATATTCCATTCCACCTCTATGGCAGTATTTCCTTCCATGTACACACCATTTGCGCATCATCCATCCTGGCATGCTGCAGTCCTTCGCTGTCCGACAACACTGTTGCATCTGCGCTCCAACGATGAAGATAGTGGATGAGTTAATTTACTAACAATAAACTGAAGTAAATTGTGTTAAATTGAACAATATTACAAAATTTTATCTAAACCAATAAATTGCTGTAATCTGAAATTTTGTTCTCTATTAAAGAACATTTCAATTTAACTTACAACTGATAATTCCTATGGAATTATTGTAATGGGTATTCATGTTGGGGGTCTATAGTCTGCCAGTTTTCCGGGTTTTCCAGCAGTCACAAGATCTCAAATAGCTAGACACTTCCAATAATTTTTCTTCCTCGGATGTGTACCTAAATACACGTAAAAGCCACAACCTGGATACTCTGGTAGCTTCAGACAATTGCTACCTACGAATTAGCCTTTCCTGTAAATTTTGAACACTTTAATCAAGTCATTCTTCTTTAATGTCTCTATCAAAGTAATTCTTTCAATGTTATTCAATTTTTCAAAACATAATTCTTCTTTTGGCAAATGAATGTTAACATTTTGTTACTGTAGTTCGCAAAATAACTGTTAGTGATTTTTCTCCTAGGAGGGGCTCTAATGTATCCGCAATATAATGTACCCACAAAATAGCAATTATTTATGCTAAAATTAATGTAAATGTTTTTTACTGAAATTACTTCAACTAATTCTGTCCATAACAATATTTATGTAAAGTTCATATCAAAACATAAAGGGTTATCGCAATAATATAAGTTCAGTAGAACTTCCATGTAAATCAAACCAAAGATGCTAAATACTATTCTCCATGTAAAAAGCTCGAGATGAGAATGGTGTATTACATACATTGAATGTCCTTCTAAACATTGACTAATTTCTTCAAATGTGGGATTATATACATTGAATGTCATTTTAAACATTAACTACTGTAATTTCTTCAAATTCTAGACATTCCAATATGGATGACTGTAATAATAACTCCATAGCTGTCAAGAATTGCATGCCACCTTTCTCACCTCAGCCTTTTCACATGGAGAATAGTATTTAACAACTCTGATTTGATTTACCTGAAGTCCTATAACTCAGAGAAGTAATATTATTGTGACAACACTTTTCCTTTTGATATGAACATTACATGAATATTGTTATGAACAGAATGATAGTTTAAGTAATTTCAATATAAAAATTACATTAATTTCAGCATAAATAATTGTGATTTTGAGGGTACATTATATCACAGATACATTATAACCTGGAACCTCTGTCTTTTGCAGGCAAGTGATCTACCAACTAAGTAATCCTGGCACCTCTCACAGCATTTGTGTGTGTTTTTATTTATGTTTCTGACTGCGTACCTGTACTCTTTTGCCTGGTAAGTAAACCACACACACACACCCTTTCTCATCACACACACCCTTTCTCATTTTTCGCCTGACATCACCACTGCTTGTTGTATCCATACCCTTATCTTCCCTCTCCACTTTCATCCTCCTCCACTCCTCCCCCCCTCCCTCCCTCCTCCACTCCTCTCCCCCCCCCCTTCTGCTTGCTGTAAGTCAGACTGTATTGGGCGGCCAAAGATGGCTGACGTGTGTGGATGAGTGTGCCTGAGTGATTGTGTGGATGAGTGTTCTCTGTTTGAGGATGGCCGCAGCTGAAAATTTAGAATTGTGTGTGTGTGTGTGTGTGTGTGTGTGTGTGTGTGTGTGTTTGTGTATCTTTTATTTGTCTCTGTCGGCGGCTCAATGGGCACTCCAAGGAAACCCATATTCAAAGCATAACTTCTGGTGCCCCACAGCTCAAATAAAAGGCAATAATAACCATTGTTCTTCCATTCACACTGTCAAGTGTGATGACTAAAGTAGAGTAAAATATGAAGAGAAACTTATGACCTAGAGACTTATAACAACAGTTACCACACAGCTTTGTCAAAAAACTGCATAGTATGGTTCATTAAATGCTAAATATTCTATTCTTCTTTCACAAATTAAAAAAAAAAAAAAAATAAAAAATAAAAATAAAAAATAAAAAAAAATATATATATATATATATATATATATATATATATATATTATCAAATTAAAAAAAAAAAAAAAAGCTCTACCATATGTACAGAAGATTCTATTAAGCAAAATACAGTAGGCCTATGGGACTCCCATATCACCCTTCAGTGTACAGGTATGCTAGAAAAAATATCCTGCAGCTACCTTCTCTACCTGCCAACATTTGGGAGAGACATCATGCTAAACAGATGTTACAAAACTAGAAAATTGGAGGTTAACCTTAAAAGCTAAACATTTGAAGAAGGGTGAAAACTGTTGTACTTTGATAGTGGATGAAACGATGATCACAACAATTGCAATATGGCAGAAAACTTGAACCTTTATTTGGTCATAAAGCTACATGTTACTAAATGCTATCAAAATATAGGTGATAAAACACCTCAAGGGTATGAGTGAATGTGAAATTCTTGTGAACAATTTACTTTGCTTCAGTATAGCTTGGTTATGTACTGAGTACAGATTACCTGCCACATACTTCTCACACAAAAAATACCATTAAAAAGGAATACCACAATTTCACACTGTCAGAGATCGTGAGGTGTGGATTTCTTATGATAAATCCGATTTCTGACAATCACAAGACCAATATAAACAAACAGGATGAGACACCTTGCTAGTGGTTGCCCACAAATTATTTACCCAAATGACATCAATCGAACATTGTACCTTGTGTTTGATCAATGCCATGTCTTAAAAAAGATATAAGATTAAGAAACATCTTTTTGGAGAAGACTTATGTTTGATGGTCCACTTTTAGGGTTTTATAGTATGTTCAAGTGAAACTTCTGATCATACAGGATAATAGGGCAATGTAATACACAAAACACTCATACTAGTCATGACAGAATGTTTTGAATGCATGAGGTATTTAAATAAGAAGCTGATAAACAGAAAAACAATCTGACTGCAACAGATGTGGCAAGTGTGTACCGTGCCGGTTGGTCAGTATATGCGCACCTGCAATGCTCCAGGAGACTTCAACCTTAAGAGTATAGATTGGGACCTCTCTAGTTACATTTCAGGTAGTACAGACAAGCAGTCTTGTGAGCTACTTTTGGACGCATTCTCCGAAAACTGTCTTGAGCAGTTCAACTGGCAACCCACGCACAATGGAAATATGTTAGACCTTATAACCACTAACAGGCTTGACCTTATTAACGATGTCTGTGTACAGACAGGAATTAGTGATCACAATGTCGTCATAGCGTCGATGGTGACCAAGGTTCATAAAACAATCAAGAAGGCTACGAGCATGGTTTTGTTGGGAAGAGCTGATAAGCAAATGTTAGGATCACACTTAGAAAATGAATGGGCATCATTTAATTGTGGGTCTATGGATATAGAGGAATTGTGGACTAAATTTAAGTGCATTGTAAATAAAAGGTTAGAGAAATATGTGCCAGTAAAGACGAATAAGGATGGAAAAGATCCACCGTGGTATAATAATAATGTTAGTAAGCTGCTGAGAAAGCAAAGACTGTTGCACTCTCAATTCAAAAAAGAACATGCAAATGATGACAGGCAAAAGTTAGTAGAGATTCATGCTTCTATAAAAAAGATCGATGTGCGAAGCATACAATAATTACCACAGCCATACCTTACCAAAAGATCTTTCTGAGAATCTGAAAAAATTCTGGTCCTATGTAAAATCGATAAGCGAGTCAAAGCCCACTGTCCAGTGACTTGTTGATTATTCCGGGACAGTAATAGAAGAAAGCAAACAGAAAGCTTGGGTTCTAAATTTAACCTTTAAGAAATCTTTCACGCAGGAGGACTGCACAAATGTACCATCATTTGTTCAACGTACTAATTCTGAAATGGAGGACATAGTAATACATATTTCCGGTCTAGAGAAGCAGCTGAGAGAGCTAAATACAAAAAAGCCTGCTGATCTGGATGGAATACCAGTTCGGTTTTACAAAGAGTTTTCTGCGGCATTGGCCCCCTAATTAGCTTGCATTTATCGCGAATCTTTAATTCAGTGCAAAGTTCCTAGTGATTGGAAAAACGCGCAGGCCAATATCGTTGACATCAGTTTCATGTAGAATTTTGGAGCATATTCTCAGTTCGAATATAGTAAATTTCCTTGAAACGGAAAAGCTTCTTTCTATGAATCAGCACGGGCTTAGGAAACATTGTTCATGTAAAATTCAGCTTGCACTTTTCTCACATGACGTCTTGCGAGCCATGGATAAAGGGCAACAGGCAGATTGTGTTTTTCTCGACTTCAAAAAGGTGTTCGACGCGGTGCCTCACTGCAGACTGCTAACAAAGATACGAGCTTATGGAATAGGTCCACAGATTTGTGACTGGCTGGAAGACTTCCTCAGTAATAGAACGCAGTACTTTGTTCTTGACGGCGACTGTTCATCAGAGACGAGTGTATCGTCAGGCGTGCCCCAGGAGAGTGTGATAGGACTGCTTTTAATTTTTATCTATATAAATGATCTGATGGACAGTTGTAATTTGTGGCTGTTTGCTGATGATGCTGAGGTGTATGCGAGGGTGTCATCTTTAACTGACTGTAATAGCATACAGGATGACTTAGACAAAATTTCTAGTTGTGCGAAGAATGGCAGCTAGTTCTCAATGTAAAAAAATGTAAGGTGATGCGCACGAGTAGGAAAAAAATCCCATAATGTTCGAATACAGCATTAGTAGTGAGTTTCTTGATGCTGTCGTGTTGTTCAAATATCTAGGTGGAACATTGCAGTGCGATATGAAATGGAACGAACATGTAAGGACAGTTGTAAGTAAGGCGGACAGCCGACTTCGGTTTATTGGGAGAATTTTGGGAACATGTATTTCATATCTAAAGGAGACCATGTATAAAAAGCTTGTACAACCATGTCTTGAGTATTTCTCAAGTGTTTGGGACCCGCAGCAGATCAGTTTAAAGGAAAACATGGAGGCAGTTCAGAGGTGAGCAGCTAGGTTTGTTACTGGTAGGTTCGACCAATGCGTGAGTGTCAAGGAAATACTCCGGCAACTCAATTGGAGATCGCTGGAGGAAAGGCAACTTTCATTTCGTGAATTTCTGTTGAGGAAATTTAGAGGGCCGAAATTTGAAGCTGAGTGTAGTACGAACTTGCTGCCGCCTACTTACATTTCGCGTAGTGATCACAAAGACAAGATAATAGAAATTAGGGCTCGTACGGAGGCATATAAGCATTCCTTTTTTTCTTGTTCTATTTGGGAGTGGAATAGGAAAGGAAATGCCTAGTAGTGGTACAGTGTACCCTCCACCACGCACCTCACGGTGGATTGCAGAGTATGTATGTAGATGTAGATGTGGCTTGACAACACCATACAAATTTATGACAAAATATTTGAGGGTCACATTGAGAAGAAAAGGAATGATATAGAAATAGTTAATAATAGTGTTCAGTAGCATACTGAGTTATTTGATTGTATCACGTACAGTAAAATAAAGTTTTTGCTTCACTAATGTATTGTATATTATTGGAATGAGCGGTCTGTCTCTCACATTATTAAGTGTAAATTAGAAATTGTAGTTGCTTTTGGTGGATTCCATTCAATACATCAAAGCATTTTACATTCTCCAGGGCAATGAGGGGTAGTACGTGCTTTTGCCAGAGGATGAGGCAGTGCAGTTGCTGCTGTTACAGATGGCTGGTGGCAAATGGGCATACAGAGCTTAAAGACAGGCGGTCTGCCAAAAAATCTGCTACAGAAATGTTGTTGCACCAAACTGCTATTAACAGCATATCATGGAAATATACTGCAAATGTGCTTTCATTACATGCATGACTGCAACACTCAAAGGAAAGGCAGTATAAAAATTCTGCAAGCAGGTAATTTCACTTGGCAGACTTCATGTTTGCAGACCATATACTTTACTGCTTCAATACACACTTATTCACCCTATTATCCCTCTGACTAGAGACAGTACTTCCTCCAGGAACTGTTATAGCCTTCCATGTTGTCAGATTGTGCAGATAGCCAGGCTTAAGAGAATATCAGCGTGGCGAATTTCTTATTCCACGTCGCAATTGGTGCAGATGTTGGCTCAGTGATGGTGGCTTTATGTCCAAAAGTGTATATAAAGGGGAAGAAAAAGACAGATAAAGGGGATGGGAACCAGAAAGGCAAAAATGAGGAAAATGATGGCTTACATCAAGGGTAGTTATAAAATAATAATATATTCAGAAAACAGACAAACAATTTTTTTTTCAATCTGCTGGTTTTTGGAGAAACTTCTATTTCTAACCTTTCTTCCATTCCACATAGCCACAGCAAGCCAAAGCAGATTATTCGTTTGATCAATGTAATTAGTCTTTAATTACTTTCTTTTTTTAATTATTTATACACTCACAATAAATCTTTTATTTACTTTTACATTCATCTCGTATCACACTGAGACACAGGGAAGAGTGGCAGGATTAGCTAGTTACCTTCTGGCAGAAAACTTATTTTTTCACAGTTGTTATTCCTAACTGGGACTCAATGTCTCTTCTGTATGGTGGGTAGCAATCAATCCTTTAACAATTATTCTAAGACTGATAATAATGGTAAGCCATTACATTACTTAAGACAGAATAGGTATTTTAATCTAAAGTATGAGTATTGCTGTGGTCTTACTGAAGGTGACTAATCATTTCTTGAGAGAGAGGAAGCTCAATATCATGATGATATCATTATTTATGCTGCAAACCAGTTCTAATGTGGGAAGATACTGGTAAAACAAAATGAAAAGCTTCCAGTATGAATTCATTTAAACAACTCAAAGAATCCCTTTTACGAATTACTCTGCCATAGGTATTCTATAGTTGGCAATGATAACTGCATATTTTAGTAATATGTTTGTGTTTAAAAGTATCTTACCAGACATTAACTCGTCTTGGTGAGTAAATATTTCTTCAAATGACAGTAATACTTTTTCAAGATGTTTTCTTCTGCCCTCGAGCACTGTAATGCTACAAATATAATTTGAAACAATAATTTATGGTAAGTGTATTTCTTTTACTTAAATGTAAAATAACAACTGAATAATATTGATAAACAAGCAACATAAATGAAAAAATTAGAAATAAAAATAGTTAAAAATGAGTGGGAATCAAATGAAATCCAAACTTTTTAATCAGAAAAATTAATAACAAATTTTAGAATTGTTAATGCTTATTATTTCTGAAATGTATTATATATGGGAATTGTCAGTGACCTGTTATGTCATCTTTGTCGTACAGGCTCTTAGTAACAATAGTTTTCTTGAGTCTGATGTTCAAAACCTCTTCTTTATAATTGTTCCCCAACATTTATGTTGCTGCAACACAGGAGTAGTGACACAGATCTGAAATTCCAGGATCAATGGGATGTTGAAGATAAGCTGAGGAATCACACACTAATTGCAAGAGACATAGCAGTGTTACACAGCAGGATCCTTTTGTTTGCGAATTGTAATGGGCATCTACACTTAAGTCATTCATGCATTGGCACCTTCTATTTATCTGTGTTCATTACTGACCCTTATTGCATTAATGCCTACAAGCTAACAGTTGAAGTAACACTTGGGTAGAATGTAGAAGGATTATCAACATTCATAAAAAGTTTGGTGGATTCCTAATGACAATGTCATTGAGGAAGCCTGCAGAATATTGTCACATATCACTGATTCTGAAACAACATCTCTCCAAGATGAAAAGTCTTCAAACTTCAAGAGAAAGATAACAATTCCAATTCAAAAGAGAGATGGTTATGAATCTTTTGGAAAAATTGGAAATACACAAACACATATGAAAAATTTCCTGAGCAATATATTCAATGCATGAATTGATCTAAAACATTAGGCCTTTAATTTAATTTAAATTTTTGACCAAGATAATAGATGAATATATAAAATCACACACTCAACATACACAAATATTTTTCATGAAATATTATCTATGTTACATATGCACCATTTCTGACTCCCAAAGATAAATTACTGTAAATATATTGCACCTATGACACAACAGTCAAAATGTGCTATCAGAATTATTTCATAAAAATTTCAGTTTGAATAAAAAGTGTGTCACTAATACTAACATCTTAAAACAGATGATAGTTTGCCCTTGGATGCTATGTAAACATCACCTACACATAGACATAATGAGACATGTATTTAATAAATGTAACATATTTAATAATGTAACATTTTAAACCATTTCCAAGAACCACAGACATTGCTGAGATGGAGTGGCTTGTGTGCCTCAACAATACAGATAGCCATACCGTAGGTGCAACCACAGTGGAGGAGTACATGTGGAGAGGTCATACAAACATGTGGCTCCTGAAGAGGGGTAGCAGCCTTTTCAGTAGTTGCAGGAGCAACAGTCTGGATGATTGAGCAATCTGGCCTTGTAATGTCAGGTAAAGAGGCTTTGCCATACAGTTACTGCAAATGGCTGAAAGCAAGGGGAAACTACAGCTGTTACTTTTCCTGAGGACATGCAGCTCTAATGTATGAATATATGTTGATGGCATCCTCTCAGGTAAAATATTCCAGAGGTAAATAGTCCTCCATTCAGATCTCTGGTTGGGGTCTACTCAGGAGCATGTCATCATCAGGAGAGACTAACACAGGCGTTCTATGGATCGAAGCATGGAATGTTAGATCCCTTAATCAGGTAGAGGTTAGAAGTTAGAAATAGTAGAGATTAGGGAAGTTTGGTGAAAAGAGGATCAGCGTTTCTGGTCAGGTAATTATAGGATTATAAATAAAAAAATCTGTTGGGCTATTAAAGTAATAGGTCTAATAATGAATAATAAGAATGTGGGCAAACTACTATGAGCAGTGCACTGATTGCAATATCGTAGTTAATATAGAAATGAAGCCAACACTGGCCACAGTAGTACAAGTTTATATTGCCAACTAGCTCTGCTGGTGATGAGGAGTTCAAAGCAATGTATGAGGAGGTAAAGGAAATTATTCAGACAATTAAGAGAGAGGAAAACTTAATTGTGACGAGAGACTGGAATTCGGTAGTAGTAAGGGAAGGAAACATAGTAGGTGAATATGGACTGGGGAAAGGAATGAAAGAGGAAACCACCTGGTATAATTTTGTACAGAACATAATTTATATGTAACAAACACTTGGTTCAGGAATCATAAAAGAAGGTTGTATACATGGAAGACCAGGACACACTGGAAGGTACCAGAAAAATTTTATAATGGTAAGATATAGCTTTTGGAACCAGGTTTTAAACTGTAAGACAATATACTCTGATCATATCTTATTGGTTATAAACTGTAGACTGAAACTGAAGAGTCTGCAGAAAGATAGGAATATAAGCAGATGGGACCTGGATAAACTGAAGGACCTGAAGTTCTTGAGATTTTTAGACAGAGATTTAGGAAACAATTGACAGAAACAGTGGGAAATAAAACAGTAGAAGAGGAATGGGTAGCTTTAAGAGATGAAATAGACAAGTCAACAGAGGAACACAGGTAGAAATGCAAGACCTACAAAAAATCCTTGGATATCTCATGAACTACTTAATTTAATTGACGAAAGAGGAAGATATAAAAATGCAGCAAATGAAGAAGGTAAAATGCAGTACAGACAACGAAGAAATGAGATTGACAGGAAGTGCAAAATGGCTAGGCAAGAGTAACAAGAAGCCAAATGCAAATCTGTAGGTGAATGTATAACTAGGGACAAAATAGATACCACCTACAGGAAAATAATAAGAGATATTTGGAGACAAAAAAACAACTGTATGAATATCTAGAACTCAGATAAAAAACCAGTTCTGAGTAAAGAAGGGAAATCTGAATGGTGGAAGAAGTATATAGAGGAGCTCTATAAAAGAAATGAATGCACAGACAATATTGTAAGAAGGAAGAGGAAGAAGATGAAGATGAAATAGAAGATACTGTGACATTACAGATACGGGGGAAGCTGATTGTTTCCATGTGAAAGGCAGGTTCTGTCACACTGTTGGGTTCCCCAGCTGGCCGGCTAACAGTTTGGACCTAGTGAATGGAATACAGGTAGTTAGGATTTCACTAATCTGCTCGGAAATCAGAAAAGCTCTTGGCTGAGCAAGTGCAGCTCTCCCAGATTGCAACTGAAATACAATATAGCCACACACATTGTTTTAAAAATCCATATAAAATCAGGGAATGATCATATGGCAAATATAATTATATGAATGGATTCAGGAGACTTGTGAGAGTCAAACGCCATGATTACAATGTCAATACTCCTTACAGATAAAAAGCCGATAAATTTCAGTACTGTAATAATGATATTATAAGACTTATATTTACAATTACTGATACGTAGTATTTATCAGTAACAGTTTAAGAAGCAAATGGACAGCATTGCACCACGCTACCTATCTTAAAAAACGCACCACATTATTTCCATTTTCTTTCAATAAACTTTGTTTTAGTCCCTTGTTCTGCTTTTCATTGAGGTACAATATTCTTGTGTCAGAACATAGATTCCACCACAGAAACCAAAACATGAACCCAGCAAAGCACATATGTATTTTATTATATTTAATATTATTCTTGGTAACATTTGTTTTATGTTGTACACTGCCACTTAAATATTTCATAGCCGACTAAAAGTAGTAGATATGCAGCAGATAATGTATATATGAACAATTATATGTATTTGTAGGCAAGAACTGAATATATTTGCATAAAAAGCCATGATAAATTAAATATGAATTGTGTAACTATATTTCGACAGCGGCAGTACAGTAGAACCTCTCAAACTCGATTCCCAAAAACTCGACATTCCGTAAAACTCGACAGGGCTGGTGAATTAATAATTTTTTTTACACCGCCCATAACGTAAAGCTTTCCAACAGTACGTAGGCCGCCCAAGAGCACTAGAGGTTACCCAGGTTACTGGGTTTTTCAAGGTCCTTCAACGCACCCTTTACCTGCCCAGCTGGGGCGTGATTTCTGTGGCCACTTTCCTTAACGTGAGGCCGGGAGCTTGAGACCATAACCCTCATTCGTTCTTGGAGGAAACTTCTAGATCACACAGGCAATGATTCGTCGTGTGACGATGGAATCAATTCTGAAAATAGCGACTTGATTCAACTCATGAAATAAATCCCAGGGTGTGAAGAGTCTTCAAGCAATGATGTCAATGAATGGATGGATCTCGACAGAGCATCAGAACCACTGGGAGAAGATGAAATCATCGCAGCTGTCAAAGGACGTGACGTACAAGGGGATGATTCGGAAGAAGAGGAAGAGGACCAACAACAAGAAAGAAAAGTTAACCACAGTGAGGCTGTGAAATTTGTTGAAGGTACATAGCAGTACTTAGAGCAGCAAAATGCGACTGGAATGGAGATTCTGTTCCACAGGCGACTCCGTGATCAAGCTGCAAGACACCGTGTGGAGACAGAAAAGCAGTCTTCAATCACAGGGTTTTTCAAACGACTTCAGAAGTTTTCATTTACAGTTTTCTTCTAGTGTTCAGAAAACTTCCCATAACTAACTGTGATGGACTTTTTATAAGCAGCATAAACAACTTCTGTAGTAATTGTAATGAACACTATTTTCTGATTCTACCAGGCCTTTTGTCTCAATTTATTTTTCGACTAAAAGTTATAAATGTTGATGTAAATATATAATTGTATATAATAAATGTACAATTTTAATACTCTAAATAAGCGTTTTTATTCAACTCCTAGTTATTTTTATTTAAGTTCCCTAAAACTCGACAACCTAAAAACTCGACAACCCTTAAGTCCACATTGTGTCGAGTTTGAGAGGTTCTACTGTATATTTGAACAGAGAGATGCCACGCTAAACAGCTACTTGAGCAAAGAGCTTCAGTCTCAGCCGTTTTTAGTATTGTTAAATATATATTTATTTGTAAAATGTAAACAACATTTGTAGGGAGGTGGTCAAAGCATTTAATTCTGTGATATTCAAATGTATAATATTTTGGAAGGAAAACTGTATTTTAAAGATGAGGCATTAGGATGCATGGAAGGATACAATTTTCGAAGCAGGTAGAACATGCTTTCGAACACTTGGGAAGGGAATGGTAACTTAGACGTGGTGGTGAAAGGTTGTTACACTGGGCGGTCTGAAGGTGCATTTCGAACTTTTGACTTGAAGTGCAAGGCTTGAATAGTTAGGCATGTGTGGACTTATAAAATTTATGGGACTGTGACTGCAGAACTTAGTCTCTGGTTGAAGAGTGATAAACTATGGACAGTAGTAGGTCTGTTGAACAGTGATAAATCAGAAATCGTGTGATGACAAACTGTGTTTTATAAAAAATACTGTAATTAATCGTGGATTAATTTGGAACTGCAATTTTCGATGGACTTCACTAATTTATGAGTGATAATTTGGAACTTTTACTCTAGAGTGTATGTGACACTTATTGTGGCTCTCATGAACAATAGTTGGGGAAATATTCAGTTATTTACCGATGTATAAAGTAGGACGACCTGCCCATTTTCATGTCCAAAAAGAGTAATTAACTTCATTTATAAAGAATTACTTTGTAAGTGAATCACTTCTTTATCTTAGAATTCATTTGGTTCGTTTAATGTATTTTTGTTTAAATATATTTTTGCATCATGATATGAAGATTTATAGACTGACTAAGCTACAGATTAATCATTGAACTTGGTTAAACAGATTGGGTAGCTGTTTAGGGCATAGAAGCTGACATACATAACTCACCCCTATGAACAGAGACAACGAGCCATAAACATTTTGCTACCCCCGAGTTACCTATTGCCCAATTCTTATTAGTGAGTACCAATAGGAAGGTTGAAATACTATACTGACAGATGAAATTGACAGAGCACTGAAAGACCTAAGTTGAAACCAGGCCCCTAGAGTAGATGGCATTCCCTCAGAGCTACTGAAGTCTATGGGAGAAGCAGTCATGACAAAACTATTTCATCTAGTGAGTAAGATGTATGAGATAGGTGAAATACCCACAGACTTTAAGAAAATTTAATAATCCCCATTCCAAAGAAACCTGGTGCAGACAGATGTGAATATTACAGATCCATCTGTTTAATAAGACATGGTTGCAAAATTTTAACATGAATTATTTACAGAAGGATGGAAAGGCTGATAGATGCTGACCTTGGAGAAGATCAGTTCATAAACAGGATAATGTAGGAACACAGGAGGCAATACTCACCTTATGCTTTATCTTAGAAGATAGATTGAGGAAAGCCAAACCTACATTTCTACCTTTTGTATATTTGGAGAAAGCTTTTGATAATGTTGATTGGAATATACTCTTTCAAATTCTGAAGTCAGCAGGAGTAAAATATATGGAGTGCAAGGTTTTTTACAACTTCTACATTAACCAAACAGCTATTATTACAGTTGAAGGACATGAAAGGGGCACAGAGTTTGGGAAGGTAATAATTTTTCCATTGTTATTCAATTTGTACATTGAGCAAGCTGTGAAGGAAGGCAAAGAGAAATTTGGAGAAGGAAATGGAGTTCGGGGTGAAGAAATAAAACCATTGTGTTTTGGTGATGACATCCTGTCAAAGATAACAGAGGATCTGGAAGAGCAGTTGAAAGGAATTGACAGTGTGCTGAAGGGAGCGTATAAGATGAACATTAACAAGAGCAAAACAAAGGTAATGGAATTTAGTCTTAGAAAATCAGGCGATGCTGAAGGAATTAGATTGTGTAACAAAATAATAAAGGTGGTACATAAGTTTGTTACTTGGGCAGTAAAATAACATATGATGGTTGCAGTATAGAGGGTATAAAATGCAGTATGGTTATTGGAAGAAAAATGTTTTTGAAAACGAGAAATTTGCTATCACTGAATATTAATTTAAGTGTAAGGAAGTCTTTTCTGAGGACATTTGTGTGGAGTGTTGCCTTGTATGGGACTGAAACTTGGATGATAAATAGTTTAGACAGGAAGATGATTGAACCTTTTAAAATGTGGTGAAGATTAGGTGGGCTGACCCTGTAACTAATAATCTAGGGTGGGCTCCAGCAATTATTCTGATTACACAGTTTAGCACAATGAATACTTTTTTACTCAATGTTGAATTGCCCTTGATTATGATCCCATATGAAAGCAGTGAATGAAAATAGACATAGTAAGCTAATTTACTGAGATGTATATGACGAAATTTTGCAATAGCCCTGATAGCATAAGTAGCTGTTCTTCCAATTCAATCCTTTGTGAATGCAAACACCTAAAAATTTTGAATATTCCACCTTAGTTACAGTTTTCTGTCCAAAGTCAAAATTTATTAATGGTGTCATGCCATTTATTGTATGAAACTGTATATACTGGGTTTTATCAAAGTATAATGACAGTCAATTTGTAGAGAATCACTTAATAATTTTCTGCAAGATATCATTTGCAATTACAACAGTTAATTCCTGTTTATTAGGTGTTATAGCTGTACTTGTATCGTCAGCAAAAGGTACTAGCTTAGCATCTTTGTGAATATGGCGTGGCAGCAGGCCCCCTACCTTCGCCTGCTGTGCTAGTGTTGACGCAGACTGTCAGCGTGCAGTATGTTGCTAGGCTGCTGACATCATCGACCTCATCGCCTGGAGTACACAGCCATGTGTACTATGTCAGAATAAATGTTTTACTGAACAATATTCTTTCATTATAGCAACGGTGGCACCAGGAGTGCCCCTACCTCTTTGTGCAGGGCATACCGTGGTTAGGAGTGTGGCCTTCTGACAAATAATCAGCTCTTCAATGACACCTAAGTGCATGCCCACCAAGGGGTGCGCCAGCAACCATTTGACTCCCATCACAGTTAAGTATGATTTAAACCATTTGTGTACTGTCCCACTCATACCACAATACTTAAGCTTATCTAGAAGAATCCCATGATTTACACAATCAAAAGCCTTTGAGAGATCACAAAAAATCCCAACTGTTGATGTCCGGTTATTCAAAGCATTTAATATTTCCTCAGTGAAGGTATATATAGCATTTTCTGTTGAAAAGCTTTTTTGAAAACCAAACTGACATTTTGTTAGAACTTTAGTTTTATTAATATGTGAAGTTAGAGTAGGGTGGACAGCTTCATCAGACCAGTCTCCGGACTGAAGATAACAACAACAACAACATATTTAATTTTAACTAAGATATAAATAAGATGCATTACTCACAACCACCAAAGGTGCACTTGACAATTATATTATCCAAGCTTGTTGTACAATAGATCTAGAAATACAAGTGAATAAAGATCGTTTGCAGTAACTGGAACTGACTTTTATTAAATAAAAATGTCATATTTCAATGTAATTCATGCTGCAGTCTCTACTGACAAGACACTATCATGTAATTAGTCATTGAAGCAAAATAATTAACACCAATTATTACCAGAAGGCAAGAATGTGGCAGTATTTGACCTCGTAGAAGATATTGATGTAGATCCATTATGTAATGGAATCAGGACTGCGGCTTTTCTAGTTTTAATTGCAAATAATTAATGTATCCACCAACAGTTGTAAATAAAACAACATAAACTTTATGGCTGTTGATTGATACATTAATTATTTGGAATTGTAAAAAGTAAGTTTGCATTTAGGGAAAATGTAGGAACACACAATTTCATACCGTCACTATCCGTTCCTTGGCGCATACTGTAAATAGGGCAGCAATTTTTAACCGAACATGCTCCGTAGACAATGCTGTATCCATCTCCACCACCATGATGAAACTTTCTTATCCCCCCCCCCCCCTCCAGCAGCCAGAGATGACAGTTGTCTGACTGTGAAATGTGCCTGTGTGATTGTGTGAATGTTCTTTATTCTGAGAAAGTCATAGCCAATAGCTTATGTGTTGTATGTCTTTACGGTGAGTTGTAAACTGTCAATAAGTTGTTGAATTCCAGCCTGGCGTTTCCATTGCAAGAAAAATATGAAACATCCATAGTGCAATTCTGCATGTCAAAAAACAATGCATTGATGAAAGAAGTGTTACAAAAAGACAAGATGTTGCAAAATTAATCAGATAAACAAAGTGGAGCCATATGAAGAAGCAAATGGACTCCATCAAAAACACTTCAGAGGTTAAAACAAATCAGACTTCAACAAGAAACAAGGTTTGCACTGTCTAACCAAGGAAACTGCATAGAGATGGGTGAGAGTGAAACATGGATGATAAACAGAGGCTTTTGAAATGTGGTGTTACAGAAGAATGCTGAAGATTAGGTAGGCGGATCGCATAACTGATGAGGAGGTACTGAACAGAATTGTGGAGAAAAGGAATTTCTGGCATACCTTGACTGTAAGAAGGGATCGATTGATAGGACACATTCTTAGACATCAAGGAATTGTGAGTTTAGCATTTGAGGGAAGTGTGTGGGGTAAAAACAGGAGAGAAAGACCAAGAGATGGATGCAGTAAGCAGATTCAGACAGATGTAGGTTGTCGTTCTTATGTGGAATTGAAGAGGCTCGCTCAGGATAGGGTATTGTGGAGAGCTGCATCAAACCAGTCTCCGGACTGAAAACCACAACAACAACATCCAAACAGTACATTAAAAAGTGATAAGTTTGATGTTAATAATGACAGTGGAATTTCCCTAGTTTAAGTAAAATTTACAAGACCTTCTCTGCTTGTCTTTGTCAGAGAAATTAATTGTAGCTTGAACACAAGATCGGGTAATGGCAAACGGACATCCAATCGGGGTGATCCCATGCAGAGCACATTTCCAACCTGAAAACAAATATGTACGGTAACTTCAAGCTGTGCTCTCATCTATATCTTTCTTGAAAACAACATATAATTCCATCAATCGACAGTCCCTCTTCAGTGTCCTAGAATGTTATAGACTACTCCTCAACAAACACTCTTACTGATGAAATTAATTTTGATATATCAAAGCCTTTCAAGATAAAGAGTCATGGGTGACTTATCATCTCCATACCCCCACGCATAATATCCACTCCTCCCCCAAATCACTATCCTGCATAAGCTTCCAAGTCATGTCTCTTCCCTTTTTTCGTATTTTATTTCATTTCTTTATTTTTCTTTATTTAACATTTAAATATCCCTTTAATTTATATTATCAATTTCGCAGTCCCTCCTCCCACACACACAGCTCTACACCTCCCTTTTTTGCTCTACCACTCTTTATTGTTATTACATACAAAGCTGAATCTCACATTCCCACCCATCTGAGCTTTTACAATCGATCATGCTACACATAACATTCCATTCCCACCCTTGTCTGGCATCCTTCCCCTTCCACTGCCCTCCTCACTCACTGTAAAGATGCTCACTGCACTGAAGCAGCCAGAAATGGCAGTCATGTGTGCCTGAGTTATGTATGAGTGATAGTGTAATGCATGTACAGTAAAACCTCGTTTTTACATTCCCGGTTTTTACGTTTTCCCACCATTTACACCATTTTTTGTTGGTCCCATCAAATTTCCTATGTTCACAATGTTAATTCGCCCTCATTTTTGCATTAACATATTTACACTTTTCCCGCCATTTACGCTTTTCGCAAGCATGTTCGTGAAGAAAAAATGATGTAATCTACATAAATTGACGCTAGCATGGTATTCCCCGTAAAGTATAGCACTTAAAAATTATTCGCAGTCGAGTTTCTTGACACTTTGCATTTATTCAAACGTATATTTCACGTATCGTTGTTGGCAGTACACAGCTAGTTGACTTACAATGCGCTGATTTGTGGCAATGTAGTTCTTGTTTCTTTGCCAGAGCACCTGGTGTGTACTCAGACAAACAGAATGGTTTGTTGACGTGAGAACAACGCCGATTTGTGGCGGTGTAGTTCCTCTTTCTGCTAGCTTCTTTGCCAGAGCGGCTGGTGTGTACTCAAACAATCAGAACCAGTTGCTTTGTTGATGTGAGAATAAAGAGTTGCATTGTTTTTGTGATACATATTTCTGATTAATAAAGAAC
Organism: Locusta migratoria; assembly: GCA_026315105.1. Classification (NCBI taxonomy): domain Eukaryota; kingdom Metazoa; phylum Arthropoda; class Insecta; order Orthoptera; family Acrididae; genus Locusta; species Locusta migratoria. The sequence goes on from CM048744.1 coordinate 570,153,207, forward strand.
GTTATCTGTCAAAGCGATAATAGTATGAGATGCTGATCCTATGCAAGTATCACAAAAATACTTATGCATATGTTTGCACTTGAGAACGCGAATGAATTCTCTAATATAGTCATGTGAAACATCAAAAAATACAAAAAGAATGGGACTTTAGGAGTTTTACTACATAAATAATTAATGCCGGTAAAAGGCAGTAATTTTGAAATTGTGTTACATGGCCTGGCAGTGGCCTCCAAACGATATCTGTCAAAGTGGTTCAGGTAATTTTGAGGGTGTTTTACATAGCCCAGAAGCGGCGTCCTCGATTAAAATGAATGAAATTAAGTCAAAAATTTCTACTTCCCATAAAATTACCAGCTCTGCCCAGCGCTTAAAATAGTAAAAATTTGGATAACCTTTATTGTATAATAAACTTCCTGGTGAGTACTTAGATGCCTATTATGTACATATATCACAAATAAACGACGAAAATGCAAGTCTGATCCAGTAACCATATTTTACCATTTAAAACATTATTTCCTGCATTTTACACCATTTTACTGAAGTCCCTTGAAAAGTGTAAAAATGAGATTCTGCTGTAATTATTATTATTATTATTATTATTATTATGAAGGTCATGGGTGGAAATTTAAGTTGTGTTAATGTGGTTGTCTATTTTATGTTCTTGTCTATGGATCAGTGACCATATTTACAGTGAGTTGCTATCTAACCTCCATTATTGACATTTCAACCTGGATTTTCCATTATTAAAGTCTACAATTTCATTCAGTGAAATGTTACAACTACAGTAAAACCTCGTTTTTAAATTCTCGGTTTTTACGTTTTCCCGCCATTTACACCATTTTTTTGTCGGTCCCATCAAATTTCCTATGTTTACAATGTTAATTCGCCCTCGTTTTTGCGTTAACATATTTACACTATTCCCGCGTTTTACGCTTTTTCGAAAGAATTTTCGTGAAGAAAAATGACGTAATGTACATAAATTGACGCTAGCATGGCTTTCCCCATAAAGTATAGCGCTTAAAAATTATTCGCAGTTGTGTTTCTTGACACTTTGCATTTATTCAAACGTATATTTCGCCTTTCATTGATGACTTACGACGCGCCGATTTGTGGCGATGTAGTTCCTCTTTCAACCAGCTTCTTTGCCAGAGCGCTTGGCGTGAGAATAACGCTGTTTTCTGGCGGTGTAGTTCCTCTTTCCGCTAGCTTCTTTGCCAGAGCGGCTGGCGTCTACTCAGAACCAGTTGCTTTGTTGGCGTGAGAATAAAGAGTTGCATTGTTTTTGTGATACATATTTCTGATTAATAAAGAACGATATCTGTCAAAGTTGGGTATCATAATACCCACAGCCTCAAAAAAGCGATAATAGTGAGAGGTGCCGATCCTATGCAAACGTCACAAAAATACTTATGCATATTTTTGTACTCGAAAACGGGAATAAAATCTCTAATATCGTCGTGTGAAACATATAAAAATACAAAAATAACGGAACTTTGAGTTTTACTACGTAAATAATTACGTAATGCCGATAAAAGGCAGTAATTTTGAAGATGTGTTACATAGCCTGGCAGCAGCGTCCAAACGAAAATCGAAGCGGTTCAGGTAATTTTGAAGATGTGTTACATAGCCCAGCAGTGGCGTCCTCCATTATAATGAATGAAATTACGTCAAAAATTTCTACTTCCCATAAAATTACCAATTCTGTTTGGCGCGTCAAATAGCGGCGTCCTCGATTATAATGAATGAAATTACGTCAAATTTCTACTTCCCATAAAATTACCAGTTCTGCCTGGCGCTTAAAATAGCGGCGTCCTCAAAATGCACGAAATTACGTCAAAAATTTCTACTTCCATAAAATTACCAATTCTGTTTGGCGCTTAAAATAGCGGCGTCCTCGATTATAATGAATTAAATTATGTCGAAATTTCTACTTTCCATACAATTACCAGTTTTGCCTGGCGCTTAAAATAGCGGCATCCTCGATTATGATGAATGGAAACGTCAAATTTCTACTTCCCATAAAATTACCAGTTCTGCCTGGCGCTTAAAATAGTGGCACCCTCGATTATAATGAATGAAATTACGTCAAAAAATTCTACTTCCCGTAAAATTACGTTTTGCCTGTCGCTCAAAATAGTAAACATTTGGATAACCTTTATTGTATAATAAACTTCCTGGCAAGTATTTAGATGCCTATTATGTACATATATCACAAATAAACTACGAAAATGCAATGCTCATGCAGTAAGCATTTTTTACCGTTTAAAACATTATTTCCTGCATTTTACATTTTCCTGCATTTTACACCATTTTACTCAAGTCCCTTGAAAAGCGTAAAAACGAGGTTCTACTGTATGTGTAGCTTTGATAATAATTAATATATATGCATCATAATGCTTCAGTTAAGTACTCATGCAGAATTCGTCTACTATATAAAAGTTTTTAATATTATACACTGTTGCATATTGCACTGTACATGTACATATAGCTCTTATGAGTAATAACAAAGAAGCTTACCCAGTTTTTGAACAAACAACAGTGCCATCATGACCTAGTGAGATAACATACTCGTGTACTGGGTCCATAACAGCTTTTTTGGCGCCTAAATCAGTCCTATGGTGTGGTGTGATGGACACAAGACATTCATGAGAACATATGGCATGCACAAACACAGAGCCATCCATGCCACATGTCAAATATTGTTCATGTTGGACATTTATGGTGAATCTTCGTAGTTTGTGTCCAGTTGCAACAGCATCAGATACTTTGAGCAATCCAAACTACAAAATGTTTGTTATTATTAATATTCAGTTCATTTATCATGGCTTGAAAGAAAATTATTCTATCACAGATATAACAGTTTGTTAACACTTACTGATTTGGTAGCATGTAGCACTCTTATGTGCCTAGAACGATGTGGTATTGCAAAGCATCCCTTTTCTTCAGTAGGATTACTATGTATTTGAGTGTAAAATCCATCTAATATTATTGTAGCAGTTTTTGAAAATGCATTAGTCTTGGAAGAATATGTCAACATATATACTACATCTCCACAGATACAGCACTGTCTAGTCCTTTCGAGAACAGCCACCATAAGATATGTAAGCTCATCAAAAATTGTAAAATCAGCAATCTCAGCATCAATACTTGTATGGTTCTGTACCTTAATTTTATCACCAAAACTTAACTGTGGAGCAGAAAAGAATTTTCAAATAGGCATTTGAGAAACATATGAAGTTACGAAGACCAGATATCTTAAATCAATTTTTTACTTACATTTATCACAAAAAATTGCCCTCCTTTGGCAGTAGCAGCAACAGCATAAGTGCCAGCGTGAGTGATTCTGATTGATGAAATCTCCTCATCACATATATTGATTTTATTGAATATGTATGGGTTGCAGTATGAGATGACACTTATAAAATTAATAATTCCATCTTCCATCCCCACCAATAAATAGGGGTAAATAGGATGTGATTTAAATGATGAGTAATTTTTCCCAACTAGGAGTTTACTTTTCTATAAAAATGACAAACTCTGAGTTTACTAAATCCATCATATAAACATATAAATACTTCAACTAAAATTATAGATAATTTTACAGAAATGTTTAAAGAACAAACAGCTTCAATAGATAAAATGCATTCTATGTGAAAGGTCCTACCAGTGAGGCCAATTTCCTTTTTATTGTGCTGAATTACAAAGCTTTTCTGCCTGATACATAGCCTTACAGGTAAGAAGACAGAGGACTACCAAGATCATCAAACCATGTTAAGTCCTCATTCTGTCTTACAGAAAGTAAAAAAGTGTGGTTCCAACTGATCCAAAATTCAAGCAAAAGCAGTTTAACAAAACAGCTTAATTTCTACTAGTTATAATATATATACTGGAGTAGTTTACAGTATCAGGGCCAGTGCACACCAAACTCCCGCTCTATGCAATATGCAAAACTGCCGCTCCCTCGTAAATCAGTTATATTTATGACAGTTCTGCTTTACTTGTTTTGATAACAAAAATGTGTTTGACACTTATATAAAGACATAAAAGTGTATATTTAGGCCTAATATACAAATCTGGAAACACTTTTACTAAAATCTTTAAAGTTTGACCAAATTAATACTAACTTTTAAACCAAACAAGAAGACTACTTGGAAGGGCATGAGCTGCATATTTTTTAAATATAAACAGTGTTCAGATATTCCCATTATTAATTTTGAGGACTTGAACAGAAGAGTGAGTACATATTTTGATATGGACCTCACGTCCATAAATTTAATCCAGTGACACTATGAGTACTTCTTTATCTGTAACTGAAATACAAATCTCTTCCAATGCGAGCTCCTTGCTTCCCATATTTTTGGAGGAGCTAACATGGACCAACACAAGAATAAAAGTCTTCTGTTCATGGAGTCTACCACAAATACCTTAAGATTTATGAACACTTGACCGGTAGAATAGACGTGTAAACAGTTCTCAGAGTTCTAATGTATGCATTTTAGAGGCCATGTTTACTAGACATTTTGTTCTTGTTTTGGTCCATATTACTTCCTTCTAAAGTATGAAAAGCAAAGAACTTGCAATAGTGCTTATTTGATTCAGTGTGTCAAAAAGTAAAGAATTGTTCATAGAGTCAATGGATAACAATGGGTTCCTTATTAAATTATAATGTATTCATTCCACCATCTACAAGTGCTCAAAGGTTGTAATGAGAATTTATGAAATCGTGTATATAATGGAGAGCAGTCACCACAAATCTGGATAACTTCTCGGTCAGTTTATTTCAAATTTTTAATGATATTCTACTGAACATTCAGCCAGAAATGTAGGGGGTAATGCATAGTCAGGTGAGGGAAGGAGGAGATGAATAGAAAGAGGGAGGTGGTTCTGAGAAGGTGGGCTGAAATATTGCTGCCGCTTGAGCCTTGTCGCTTTAAAAACCTGAATTCTAGATTGCTTGTACATGAAATGAAATTTGCAGTCCAAAATGTCTACTATTGTTACGTTAAATCCCTATTTCTAGTTGCACTTTGTCAGTACCTTTCACACTAATATGACTTTATATCTTCACATACAATGACGAAGAAAGTGTTAGAGAAAAGTGCATCCTGATGAGAGAGTTTGGCTTCATACATCAATTAGTTTCAACACTGTCAATTTTCATCACTTTCTTGTGAACTTGCTGTTCCGATGTAGCATGTAGGAGAAACTATATGACTAGCAGAAATATCTACAGCAACAAGGAGAGGATTTCTTGTGACTGAAAGCAAATGGGATGATATTCTTTTCCATTTTCATAACTTTAGCTTTATAATGCTGAAATTAAAAACTTAATGTGAAGATAACAGGATAATTTTAATGAACTGTGCTGCACTCATTAAAAGAATAGATACTTGGATAATCCATATCATGCAACTCTTCCATGCATGATTATTCAGAAAGTGCTAATGACTACTTTGGCTCTAGAGCCTGGCCAACCACATTGACATCTGACTAACTTACGAAATGGACAGATGAAAGTTTATCTTGAAGTGAAAGCAGAATCAAAAAGATATGATCTGTGGAGCATTAGATGGATGAAAATCCTTTTGAGAAGAGATGTCGTCTTTAATGGGGAAGTATTCTCTCTGAAGGCCAGAGTAAACAAAGAATGTTGTCTTCCAGGGAAGGTAAACACAAAGCAGTCAATGACAGCTGATCCACATAGCTATAAAGGGACAGCAGACAACACTAGTACCGTGCAGTTGTATTTCCTGGAGCTATCAGCTGATGGCAACAACACACAGCTGAGGAATGCAGAACCAACAGCAGACAGTGCAGCTGAGTCAACAGAAGTGAGCCAATCCATTGTCGGAAAAGAAGATAGGTACAATGTAGAACACAATTTAGTTTGCAGCAATGAAGATACTGACATGTTTGAGTAATGTGATATGATGATGTAAAGTGAAATCTCAAGTTCAAACAATGAAGCAGAAAATGCTTATCTAAATAGCCCTATAGGTGCTACTATTTTCATGGAGCAATCCAAATTGTATAGTGTAGGAAATAAAGTGTATTTATTGAATAGGAGTTTATATGAGCTTCATCAGGCAGTTAAGGATTGAAATGATTATTTCTGTTCTGTGATGATTAAGTTAGGTTTGAAGCAATGTGAGAAAAACCCTTGTGTATTTTTCTCTAATAATTTGATAATTGGGGTTCATGTTGTTGATGTTGTAGTAGGAGAAAAAGACATGATACTGACACACAAAAATTGTTTGTGATCACACATCAGCATTAAAGAAATGGACAACATGTTATTTATTTTATGACTTAAGACTGAACAGTCTCAGGGGCAGATGAAACAGAGCAGACTTGTTAAATTCAGCAGGTGCTAATAGAATTTAAAATGCAGAATTGCAAGGGTATATCTACACCAGGTAATCATAACAATTTTGGTGAAGATGAGAGTGTTGAGCAAAGTGGCTGTAAGTTGTACCGCAACATGGTACATTAAAGTAATGGACAATATGTTATTTTACGACTTGAGACTGAACAGTCTCAGGGGCAGATGAAACTGAGCAGACTCGTTAAATTCAGTAGGTGTTAACAGAATTTAAAATGCAGAGTTGCAAGGTTATATCTACACCAGGTAATCATAACAACTTTGGTGAAGATGAGAGTGATGAGCAAAGTGGCTGGCTGTAAGTTGTACCGCAACATGGTGGGTTTTTGTCTTATATATCCACATGTACCAGGTCTGATATTCCCTTTATTGCAAAAAGGTTGAGTCAATTCTAAACAAAGTATTTCACATTGGGTCAGAGTTAAAAGGGTGTTTTGTTACCTACAACAAACTAAAGACTTGAGTTAACGTTACAGTGCTGATTGTTGTGATACTGTTGCATTCAGTGATGCTGACTGGGCATATGACTCAGCTGATGGTAAATCCATAAAAGCTGGAGCAGCAATCAGCTGGAAAAGTAAGAAGCAATTCCTTGTAGTGAACTCCACTGTAGAATCTGAATATATTGCCCTGTTTGAGACACGTAAGGAGGAGGAATGTTTCAAAGATTTTCTAAACAAGTTGAAGTGATCTGAATTGATTAGGCTCTCCTGCAGGTCATTGCTGACAACAATGGCGGTGTTAAGATCACCATGAAGAAAGGTGTATCTGAAAGGACCAAACAATTCAAACAGACTGTCTTAGATGATTTTCTTAGGTTTAAATATGGCAATGCGGCAGACATTTCAACAAAATGTCTAAGCTGTGTGAAATTTATTATGTTTTATATTTGAATTATTTTCATTTTACATTTGTACTGGAATTTGCGTGTTCTTAAATTTTAAACTGGAATTATTGTATTCTTATATTTGTATGGGAATCTTTGCCTTTTTCTATTTAATACAGGAATTATTTTGTTCTGACATGTTTACTGGAATTTGGGTGTTCATAATTTGTTATATGCAGGGCCCAGTGTTAGTGACGTTGTACAATGACAATTTAATAATAGACATTATATATTTTTATATATTTATAAAGTGTAATAAATATATAATTTGTATTATTTGTGTGTTCATATTTAATACTGAAATTCAGGAGTCTGAAACTATCAAGTAATTCTCCCATGACTGCCACTGAGGGGATGTGTTGTACTGTAATTTTGTTTCATAAATGCAGTGGCCCTCATTTGAATTCACTGCCAACTGCAGAGCATGCAAAACCAAAGGACTTACATGTTATGTTTTCTTCTTTGGTGTGTGTGTGTGTGTGTGTGTGTGTGTGTGTGTGTGTGTGTGTGTGTGTGTGTGTGTGTGGTTTTGGGGGTGCAGTTGAAAAGTTGGCACCAAGACATGTAGTAACACTGTAGTGTACTGGATACGGTATGATAAATAAATACCCGATACACGCCACATTAACTGAATAATGCACTTTTATTACAAAGCACTAATACATTGAATGCCTACAATTGGAGAGTCAAAACAACACTACTAAAGACCCGCGTAGGCTACAAAAACCTTCGCTCAAAGATATCTCACTCCAGGAAGAGTCAATCTCACCGTCGCCACAGAGGCCCCCCCCCCCCCCCACTCGTAAGGCCGATCACGGGGGGGGGGGGGGGGAACAGTTTCTATGCCACACTGCTGCAATGACTCTGTGGCCGGTGCGAGTGTAGGTGGTAGGTGAGTGTTTGGTGGGTGGAATAGGAGAGAAGAGAATGAAAAACGTGCCGGTAGCATCAATGAAACACTCTACATTAGATGGATCAGAGGTCGAGGGAAGGCCTTCGGAAAAGATGAGGGAAAGGCTTTGTTCATGAGGTTCGTTTGAAGAGCCAGGAGGGATGTACATAACAAAGATTTGATTATCATTCAAAACGACAGAGATGTTGGAACGGGGGGGGGGGGGGGGGGATATGCAGAGACGTCCACTGAGAAGAAGTGAGAGGGAAGGTGCGCGGGGGGAGAATTGAGTTAAGGGGGGAGGAAGGTGACTCGGCTCCTGGAGTCGGCAGAGGGTGGCCCTCTTGTAGGGGCGTGTCGTCCTGTGGCGTGCAAGGGGAGGACCCGGAGTCAAAGGTAATATCAGGGGTTGGCGCAGTGTTGACTGCAGGGAGAGGAGACAGTCCAGGCAGGTTTAAGGTGGCTGTTAAGATACCATCGTCATCTTCCCATCAACGATGATGTCGATATGTGATAGACCTCAGCGTAGGACCGTGAAGGCACCACGGTACAGCGGTTGTAGTGGGGGGCGAACCGAATCCTGCTGTAGCATCACTGCAGCACATGTTTCTAAATCCCTATGCACGAAGACACCAGGGCGGGCATGAAGGAAGCTTTGAAAGGGGCAGAGTGCTCATACTGTAGTCCTGATTTGCTCGATGAATTCTGGGTATGAGCTAATAGTGGTGGTCATGACAATGGTGGGGGTCATATCTTCAGAAACGAATTCTGCTGGCAACTTATGGCATTCACTGTACAAGAGCTCAGCGGTGTAGCATCCTAAGTCTTCTTTGAAGGAGGTTCGGAGACCCAGGAGTCCCCAAGGAAGGGCAGTAATCCATGATTCTGAATGGCACATGAGCGCAGCTTTCTGGGTACGATGCCACTGCTCTAGCAACTCGTTGGATTGTGTGTGGTAGACGGTGGTATGTATCTGTGATGTGCCACAGAGATCCCACAACTTATCGAAAAGCACCCCCTCAAACTGCCGACCCTGATTGGTAGTAATGGTGGTAGGGCAGCCAAAGCGGGCAATCCAAGAAGATACGAATGTGTGAGCAACTGTAGCGGCAGAAATATCCAGCAAGGGTGTGGCCTCCATCCAGCATGATGCCCGGTCGATGCATTTGAGCAAGTAACGGAAGCCTTCAACGCTGTGAAGAGGGCCACCCAGGTCAAGGTGTACGTTAGTGAACCAGTCAGAGTGAATGCTGAATGAGCCAAGGGGCGGGCAGCAATGTTGGCCAACCTTGGTACGTTGGCATGGGATGCAAGAGCAGTACCACTCACGACAGTCTTTTTTCACAGGTGTCCAAACAATGTGTTCCGTGATTAAGCAAGTGGGGGCTCGTGCACCCGGATGAGCGAGACCATGAAGCACGTTGAAGATCACACGGCGTAAATTTATGGGGACTAGTAGGCATGGCACGCCCGAAGATGTGTGACACCACAATGCAGTAGGCGTGCTGGGTATATATTTGTGTGCCAAAACCAATGATTACACTCTAGATTTGAGCAGAGTCAAAATTGAATCATCGCTCGACTGAGCCTTGGCGAGCTGGTAGAAGTCAATGACAGAAGAGACACCAGCAAGCCGAGAGAAACAATCAACAACCAAACTGTCAGAGCCACGGACGTACTGTACATTGCTCGTGTACTGAGAGATCAGATCAAAATGCCTGTAGCGATGTGGTGGTGGGTCAGCTGGAGGATATTTGAGGGCGTGTGCCAGAGGTTTATGGTCTGTGTATATAGTTAGTAGCCGACCCTCAATATCTTCTTGGAAATACCTGACTGCCTCGTATACTGCAAGAAGTTCATGGTTGAAAGCAGACCACTTGGATTGGCTGGGTGACAATGTTTTAGAAAAAATCTTCAATGGCTGTGACTCCTCCCCACAATGCTGTTGTAGCACCACCCCAATCGACACCTCACTAGCGTCAGTGGTGATGGAAAGGGTGGCATCAGGGGAGGGATGAGACAAGGTGATTGCGTTTGCTAATGCCGTTTTCAAAGAGTCAAATGCGGTTTACGTCTCCTCCGACCAAAGGACGGGACAATCCCCTGTAATGTTAGGGCTGCGCAAGGCATCTGTGAGGGGTGTTTGTAGTTCAGCAGCCTTTGCGATATGACAATGAAAAAAATCACCCCCAAGAAGCATCGTAGTTCATGATAAGTCACAGGTGGGGGAAGTTTTTGCACAGTTTCAACCTTTTCATCAGTGGGGCGAATGCCATCTACCGACACAACATGTCCCAGGAAAATAACAGACGACTGTCTGAAAACATATTTGTCTTTGTTGGTCACAACACCATGCGAATCGAGGACACTGAACAGTTCGGATAGGTGTTTTTCATGCTCTTCTGGAGATTTCAAGAAAATCAAAATATAGTCCAGGTATGTGTAACACTGTGGCAGAGGGTTAAGAAGAGAGTCTCGGAACCTCTGCCATGTCTGCGCGGCATCTTTTAAACCATAAGGCATATATACATATTCAAATAAGCCAAAGGAGTAATGATGGCCATTTTTGGAATGTCCGGTTCATCCATTGGAATTTGGTGATAAGCCTTCTTGCAGTCGATGATGATGAAAGTGGTAGCACCTGCAAGCTGGCTAGCAAAGTCTTGGATATTCGGCACAGTATAGCTGTCAGTGATTGTCCTATCATTCAACTTCCTGTAATCCCCACAAAAACGATAGGTACTGTACTCTTTCGGCATAAGGTGAATAGGAGAAGCCCATTCGCTAGAGGAAGGTTGCACAATGCCGGCTTCGATAATAATGTTTTTGAGTTTATGCGGATTGAGGCGGCGTGGTCTGTAACACACTGAAGGTCCCTCTGTTGTGTTGAGTCTGTGGCAAGCATCACTGCTAATAGCAAGAATGCCATGTGGGTGGGCAGAACTATGTGAAACTGTAGTGTTATTGTTTTGCATATCAGAGTTCGGGACGTGCAACTGGGAGGGAGCGCAAGACACTTGTTGCACAGATCGTAAATTTCATAAGGAAGCGATTACTTCTCTCGCACGAGCCAGTGCGCATGACATAATGTCAATCTGTTCATTAAGCCTACTCTGAGTTTCTTTAAGTTTGAAGCATAATGCGTTATCCTCACCGCTTACATCTAATTGTTCACATACGTAGTGATGATTTTATGAATGAAATGACAAGGCGATGACTGTGTTTGCAGTAATTATAATTTATTTTCACCCATTAAAACATGCAGCAGGACAATTCGACATACACTGATTCCTGGGTGGCGCCTTCGGTCACTGGTCCTTGAGGGTACACTCTCCCCAGTTGTCGAATCGTCTCGTTTCGTATCCGCTAAAACTCGGCGGTGAAACGAATCGTGTGGTAAAATGCGAACGGCGTAGTATTAACTTCGCGTGCGTGTGTGGGGAGCTCGCGAATAGCTTGACCCATGTGGTGGTGCGGCAGATATACACAAGAAGGTCCACACAGCTCGATCACCCGACTCGCACTCCCTTCCCACTTTGTCTCCAATGGGCGCGCACATATTTTTTAGTGTCGTTGCCACCCTGCCGCATAACAGCACATTGTGGGGATGCCAGAGATTTGTGAGAAAGTCAGGTGGCTGTGCTGCTGCTCTACCTGGCACCACCCCGCATTTCTCGACGCAGCTGCCACACTGATCCCCCCTTGGAGAGCGGAGCTCCAAAGCTGAGAGAAAATGCTGGGGCTGGTCTGTTGGCTGGCTGTAGTTTGGATCTGGTGCGCTGCACTGGTGACGTCAGAATGGGAACAATGGTTGCAGGCCGGAGCGCAGTGGTTGGGCGGGGAGCACGTGGGTGTGCCGGCGTGTGGCTGACTGTTGACAGCAGTGACAGGGTGCTGGGCGCTGGTGGGCGTGGTGGTGCGTGGGCGACTGTTTGACACTGGTGGCAGGTTGGGCTGTCTGCACACTGTGTGTAGCACTTTGTTCACAAACTGGAGCACTAGCAACACACTGTAATTCGGTGCGGCAAATCATCCAGCCTCGACGCTCGCGGTAGTGGAGTATGGAAACTGTATGTTATTGTCAGAAAGTGAGTCTGTATCGTGGGGTTCGGCACGCAGGGCCCGGAACTGCAACGGACATGGCCGATGGCCTATGTCCGTAGTTGGATGGGGCACAGACACGGGAACTGGCGCGGAAGTTGTTGTGGCCTCGACGCACGACGTGGCAGGGGCACAGACTTAGTACACAGGTGTCCGTATGGGGAACACTTCCACACAGAAAACAATGTTAATTTGCACACCAAGTTTGTGTACTTGTGTAGAAGCAGCACAAATCGAAAATGTTCGAGTAAACATGTAGATATGTTCAGTCACAATATAAAACATTAAACATAAATTATACAAATAAAGGTCAGTGGTTACACAATGTTTATTGTTCAGTCTTCACTGACGCCTGACACGGAAGCGCTACTCAGTCCACGATCCGGGCTCGACACTCGCGGTAGCGGAGCTCCGGAGAGTGAAATGGGCGTGCACAAGGTGTCGTCAGGGCTCGAACATAGCTCCCGGAGCTGCAACAGACAAGTGGTGGCTGGAGCTTGACGGAAAAGCCGGTGGGACAGTCCGCTGGAAGCAGGCAGCATCTCATCGGCGTGCGGTGGCGTGTACGAGCAATGTTACGTCACAATGGTGCAGCATGGGCGTTTGAACCTGACGCGGTGGCCGGCACGCATGACGTACTCGGCTGGCGGTGGACAGGGTAACAGTGTCTGTGCATCTGAGGGGGCCACGCTGCAGGCAGCTGCGGTGGTGAGGCAGGGGCAGGTGGTGGTGTGGTGTCAGCTGGTAGCTGCGGAGTGGGGCCAGGCTGCGGTTGCGGCTGCGGCACACGTGGTTGCCCACTGACAACTGGCAGTGCGGGCGCTTCATCCACAGCTGTCTCTGCACGTGGAGTGTCACCCGTCAACTCATTCTCTACCGGGTCATAGAGGTGAACGGCGTCTGGAGCAGACAAGACGTTACCAGGCTTCAGTCGCTCGATCGAAATGGTTGAAGACTTGTCGTTGAGTTCAATTGTGAACGTTTCGTCGCTGCGTGTGAGCATGCAGTGTGGCCCAGAATATGGTGGACGCAGTGGTGGCAGTGGTGGCTGTACCACATCGGTGCACAGCATGACGTTGGTACAGCACTATAGGTCGGCGTGTAGAAACGTCTTGCCAGTACCGTGGCGCATTGGTGCGTGCAGTCGGAGGCTGGCCATGTGACTCCGCAGCCGTTCTGCAAGGGGTGGAGCTGTGGTATCTTCAATGAATTCACCAGGAATGTAGAAGGCTGACCATAGACGAGGTCAGTGGGTGATGTCTGTCCTTCAGTGTTACTCATAGGCCGAGGAGCACGAGAGGAAGTGCTTCCATCTAGGCGGTGTTGTGGAATGTTAGGGCAGCTTTCAGTGTCCTGTGCAGCCGTTCGACCATGCCATTAGTGTCATGTGGTAGCTCGTAGTTCTATGTAGCTGAGTACCACACAGCGGGACAATTCAACATACACCAATTCCTGTGTGGCGCCTTCGGTCACTGGTCCTGGAAGGTACACACTTCCCAGTTGCTGAATCGTCTTGTCGCGTGAGAAACCAAGGATGCGTGTCCGCTAAAACTCGGCGGCAAAACAAGTCGTGTGGTAAAATGCAAACAGCGTAGTATTAACTTCGCATGCACATGAGGGAAGCTCACGGATAGCTCGACCCACATGGTCGCGCGGCAGATTTACACAAGAATGTCTACACAGCTCGATCACCTGACTCGCACTCTCTTCCCACTTTGTCTCCAATAGGTGCACGCGTTTTTTTAGCGCCTTTGCCACCCTGCCGTGTAATGGGACACTGCAGGGGTGCTGTAGATTTGTGGGAAAGTCAGGTGGCTGTGCCGCTGCTCTGCCTGGTGCCGCTCACGCGTTTCTCGATGCGGCTGTCACAAGTTCAACAATTTCAAGTCTCTATACAGTTAAGTCACACATTACACTAGTAAGTTTAGCAGCTAACAGCATGCACTCTGTTTGCAAAAGAGAAATGTCAAAATTAATATGCAGCGATGGTCGTGCACTAGGGGAGGCAGATAGACAGATGCACGTGTTTGTGGTTTGATGTAACAAGATTCCTGCCAGAATGTCTATGGAAAATTTATTGTTCCTTAAAAAGTCTATGCCAAGCACTGGACAGGACACTGACCAGAAAGTCCCACTTAATAGTCAAGCCTTTAGATAAATGAACCGGTATGTGAACCATTGCAAGCACTTTGAAAGTGGAGTCATTTGGGGCATTAAGCAGTGTGGGAGAAGGCACTTGAGTATCTGGTGCAAGAGACGGGGGTAAAACACTCATATCTGCCCCACTGTCAATCAGAAAGTCAATGTTCGAAACACAGTCAGTCACAAACAAACAGCCATTGCCGCTTACCGTACCAGAGATGTGACTCATGGAGTGGAGGCATCTTCGTTTCGAGCGGAGCATCGCACATGTTACTGTATCCGCCACCAGCATTTCCCGTCGTGCACGGGGCACGGCAATGTTTAGCGTCGGCTCCGAAGTTGCTATGATACCAGCAGCCGGCAGTTGTTGGGCATGGTCAGCATGCTGCAGGTGGTTCCATCGTCGTCCGAAAGAGCACGTTGCTGGGCTGGCATTTCCATCATGGCGACTGACGAGTCTGGAGAGCGATGTGCGGGATGGCTACCAGGTGATGACACCGTACGGTTGTGCGACGAAAACACACAGGCGTGATCGGCACGTACGTGCATGGTAGGGAGGGAAGAAATATCTGGAACAACACTCACGCCACTGTTAACACTAAGAGTGCGACGGTTAATGATCTTAAATGGACGGTCTGCTATTGATGGTTTTTCATCATTAGAACAAGACATAAATGGCAGCAACTGCAGCTGCAAGGCTTCAGACATTTTCACTAGCCACAAAGTAATGTCCGGGAAAAAATCAGTCAATAAAATGGTGCGCAGCTTACACCACAGTTCAGATGGTGTAAGGTCTCCTAAGTGCACTTCGTGAATTATGTGATGCAACACTTCATCAGGCGAGCGGGAAAGTCTCTCACAGATGATACATTTCATATTAGTGTACTTAGGTGGCAGAGGCAGGTTAAGCACCAAATCGCTAATGAAGTCAAGATGGTCGTGTAGATGACCGACAAGGCACATGAACTTAGATTCCTCTGAAAGAATGTCCGAAACCTTTAAAATAGATTCAATTAATGCGAACCAAGTGTTTGGGTGTTGCTTTGCAAAAGGCGACAGATTTGGCAATTTAGTGGGCTGTTGTTTGAAAAGAACTGGACAAACAAGCGAAGGAGACACATAGTCTGCCGCCAATGTTCGCGAGGGCATAGTTCTGTGAAGCAGTTCGTCCAAAACTAACCTGTAGTCCGGCGGTACTATTCAACACATTTGTAACACGTGGTAGATGGTCAGAATGCACAGTTACTGAGGGTATAGCACACTGCACTTGTGGAAAATCGTGTGAAAAATTCGAGATCCAAGGCAGTACCAAAACTCGCTGTTGAGTGCGTGAAGAGTCAAAATTCGAATGTTCAGTTGGAGCTGTTTGTGAGGCTCTGGTGACGTGAGAGTTGGTTCTACTTTAACTGGCGGTTTGAATCATAGAAAGTTCAGGAGCCAGCATGTCTGTGTGGCCGTGCAGATTGTTGACCCCTACAACAGGGCTCAGTTTGTTAGGCTGCATAATGTCTAGTCCCACATATGAATTGATGCACTGTGCTTTCTCAGTGGTTGAAAGTGGAGAAGCAGATAATTCTTGTCCTTGTGGCCGTAGCACTGAAGAACACGGAGGTTAATTCCACATGGCGGGATTGTTCCCAGCACTCGCGTAATAACAGTTTCGAAAAAGAGGAACGAAAACGTAATTGTGCATGAACTGAAACGCGGGGTCACCTCTGTAGTGTACTGGATACGGTATAATAAATAAATACCTGGTACATGGCACATTAACTGAATAATGCATTTTTATTACAAAGCACTAATACATTGAATGCATACAATCAGAGTCGAAACAACACTACTAAAGGCCCGCATGAGCTACAAAAACCTTGGCTCAAAGATATCTCACTCCAGGAAGAGTTGAGCTCGACGTCGCCACAACACAAAGAATGATGCTAGTGCAATTGAATGTGCAGTATGTATATGCTTATGTTTTATATAGTTATTAAAATGACAATGTGGATGTTGTTATTTCAAGCTCCTTCCATAAATCATATGTGCAATCACACACTTTACACTAACAATGTAGTTACAACAGTGGCTTTCACTTATACAAAGATACTGTTTAGTGTTGATAACACCAAACTATAACATGTATATGCATTTAACAATCTATATTCTGATCATAGAAGCCGCATTTAACAATCTCTATTCTGATTATATAAGCCCTTAAGTAAGTTAAGTATCATGACATATAAATTGTCAGGAGTTTCCAAGCACGAAAATGTTTCACCCATAACTATAGATATTAAATGTGTGTAAGCCACCATTAGATACAGTGACTTGTTTTTATATTAAAAAAACTACTTTGTAACAAATTTTAGATTACTTTCCCTAGAATTGGTTTGTAAAAGGTATGTTAACCACTATTAATGCTAGATGTTACTAGAATCATACAATTGTGTATGATTACAGAATCAATGAAAAGATAAATTTACTTATTAATTGGTAGGGTGTGTACATTTGATAAGTCCATCTTCACAACAGCAATAGTAATATGATAGTGAGATTGTATTGTCAATTCTTTTTAATTTTTTGTTTTTACAAATGGAATGTACTTTTTATGGTGGATTTCACTATTTTTCCTTATATACTGATTTGTTATGATTCAACATAGTCGAGTCAGGTTCATCATTGCTGCAGATTAGGGTAGTAACACTTGCATCATGTCAGTCTACCACCTTTTATATTGCACAACAGATGCAAAAATGTTGTGAGAACAATTTCTTTAAAAGTACTGCCAGCATTTTACTATATTTTTACTTGTTAACTATTAATTAAATTTGTTAACACCAAACTATAAAAATCATTTGAATATAATAGTTATCAACCCCAAATAAATATTTTTTGTGTATACATTAAAAGATGATTACAAGATCTGCTAGTAGAATTTATAGATAGAAGCATATCAGGTCCTATGTACTAAATAATCTCTACCACAAATTTATTACAAAATTGTTGTTGCATATTACTGTTATTCCTTAGAATAGAATGATATGTTTAAAAAAAGTGATACACCAGTGAAAAAAAACTTTGAACATCTTAAACCAATTGTGGTGGAAAGACCACATCAATCTATACTAATGTGTATCTTTGGAGCCAGCTTCTCTGAGCTTTGTTGGCCATGTAATCTCAGTCTGTATCTGTACTCATAGCTGTCAACAATAAAGTGCATTCCTGGATCATACATGCGGTTTTTCTGGGTCTCAAACCCCTCTTGATTCCAACACTGGTGACCTAGAGTGTTTCTTTTTCCATTCATTTGACCATACAAGTGAAATCTGCAACTTTAGTGCTGGTTTTTTTTTCCACCAAAATACAATGTGCCACCAACCAACAATCAATGGGCATGATAACTTCGCCATTCCAGACTATGCCTGGATTTCTTTCGAACCTCTTCATGTTCCACTAGGGCTTAATCTGCATGATTCAATGAGTGCTTCATCTTTGCCCTCGCTGCAAGATTTTTTTCGCCACTCTGCTTCCTATGCAGTCACATATTTTAACGATTCCAACTTGGCTAAGCCCAATGTGCTTCATGATGTTTCACATTTTTTTAGTGCCGACAAACAATTAAACATTGTATTGTGTGATTCTAATTTTCCAAATGTATATTTTTCAGACTTGAACAATGGACTTACAATTGCTGGTGATCAGTCAACAATGTGCTACAGTGGCGCCACAATCTAACTTCATTCTCCCATCAGGACACAGTGACTTTGCTGATTGTGCAATTTCAAGTTTTCCTACGAATTATTCTTTCAGTTCAGATCAGTTTTGTCATGCTTCAAGGGTGCCTTTTCTTCAAGTGCAATGAACATTCCAGACAATGCCTTTGCTGTAAGTTTCGTGCAACAGTCTTTTCTGTGTGTGAACAGTGAAAGTGTTGTTGCTTCAAACTACCACCCTAGTGACTTTGCACTTTCAAATCCTGTATCCTGTGATGGTGTTTATGTGCAGCCATGTGCTGCGTCACGTGATGGGTCTGCCGCACCGCAACCACAAAAGTCATTTCCAAACACGCAAGTGACTGACACATTTAGAAACATGCGGCCGCGCGCACAACTGCCTTTTTATGCAGCATATTCTGGTGTCTCTGCTCCATTGGTCTACAATGCTATCGTGTTGCACTGTATTTCTGATCTACCCTTCTCACCTCAACAAGTGTGCTATAACGCCAGTATTGTTGAGGCTATATTTTCAACACCTTGTGAGTGCTTTCAAACTGTAGACAGAATCTATGACACTCACTCTTGTGACAACCATCAAATCTACTTGTGCCTATGATGCGTTACACACCTCACCTCCCTGCAGTCGTTCAAGGTTGCTCCCGCAACATAAACGATACATGCAAGTCACCTTGCTCATCTCGTCGCCCATATGCTGCCCGAGTTCTAGCCTCACCGCTTCCTTCTTCGCTGGTGTTTGAGCTGGCTGCCCTGCAGCAAGTTATTATGACTTGTCAAGTAACTTCAAAGAATAATCGCACCCAGGTCCCCTGGTCATCATTTGTTTTCCCACCCGCTATTGTTATGAGTGATGTTTCACGCGCACACAAGGTTACCATGCTTGTGACAGTTCTGTTTATCCATGGCGCTTCCTCTGTGAGCGCTTGTAAACAAAACTTGGTTGCTATGTCAACACCTCACTCGGACGCACCACCAGTGCTTCGTTCTACTCTAGTGGCTGCCTCCCACATTACTCTTTCTCCTCCCATGCAGTGATCTTCTTCTATTTCATGCTCTCTCATCCTGCTGGTTGAACACGAATCTGAAACTCAATTTCTCCACCACTACCCAAGCATGTTCATCTTGGAAAATGCTCAAACACATCACAGGCGCCACCATCTTGTGCTCACATAATAGTGCCTCCCTCAAACACACATGCAGGTGGCCGAAGTGTCAACTACCTCGGCATTTTGGCTCTCCTCGGCTGCCACAAAAGCTTCCGAGCCTCCGCCCGCCGTCATGCTGCCCTCATGCACACTGCTGGCCGGTGCAACTACTGCTCTGTCGCTCGGCTCCTTGGCTGCTGCAACTTCTGAGGCATCGACTGCCGCCTCGCTACACTCGTGCTCATCCACGGCCGACAAGGCTACTATTTCAGCACCTCAGCTTTCCTTGGTCGCCCTGAAAACTGGTGAAGCACCATCCACCACCATGTTGCCCTTGCACATACCACCAGTCGGCGCGACTACTACTTCGTCACCTCGGCTCTCCTGAGCTGCCTCGACAACATCTGAGCTATCGCCCACCATCACGCTACAATTGCACGCAACAGCAGCCGACACAGCTACTATTTCAGCACCTTGAGCTTTCATCGGTCATCATGAAAGCTCCCCAGCCACCTTCCACTGCTGCTTGATGCGCGTGACCCTGTGCTGCCTCGCACTGTCATACCAAAGATAGTGCACACTAAGAAACATACACTTGCCACTGTGACCACTGACATTTCAATGATTCCGGACAGCAGGGACCACAGATGATGTCCAATGGACTGCAGCATTGAACCCTGGCACGCATACATCGACAGCACTACCATAAGTCATACCTTGTCATTCCCCCGCCCCCTCGTCTCATCAAGGCGTACTCCTTACTGTGGGAGAGAGCTATACTAATGTGTATCTTTGGGCCAATATCTTTGGAGCCAACTTTTCTGAGCTCCATCAACATGTAATCTCAGTCTGGATCTGTACTCACAGCTGTCAATAATAAAGTGCATTTCTAGATCATACATGTGGTTTCTCTGGGGGCTCAAACCCCTCTTGATTCCCACAAGATAAATCTAATTAACTTTTGACTCTCAAACATGTTGTTTAATATATTTGGTGGAGGGTGCTGAGAACTGTTAATTCAATGAAATTTTTTATGTAAGAGCCTAGTCTTTTTTAAATTTCTCTTTTATTTTGTATTGTTGTCTACTCCTTCCTACAAATTTTAATGGTTGTTGTTCTTAAGTCTCTCAAATAATGAGGGTGCTAGGCACCAACTGCCTGCAAGCTTAGTTGTGAAGGTGACTGTAAGCAGATAGCTCAGTTGAGCTTGTAATGCACACCTGACATTTTATTTTCTGTATTTTGACTCTTTAAGAAAATTACATGGTGTATGCGAGTCCCCTGGACTTGAAACTGGTATGTAATTTATTTACACATTTGTAATAATCTTGTTATAACATGCATTTCTTCCGTCATACAACTTGCTTTTGGAGCAAATATTTCACTAAGGTAATAAATCTTAACTGAATCATCACTGCTTCTGATTCTATGTGGAGGAGCCTGGTTCAATTTTCAGTACTGACATAATTTTTCCTTTATGGGAGGACCAGAACAAAACACACTTTGCTATAAGATCTCAACTAAGGAGCTACTCAATGAGAAGTGGCAGTTCCAGTGATAGGGCATACTGCAAATGATGTCATCAATCTCATGTTGAACTATTGTAATGACACCCATTTTTCCTGCAGAGCAGGTCACAGTCTTGGAGAGTGTTTGCGGATGCTAACGTAACCCATTCTATCTCTCTAGTATGTAGCAGACACACTCTATGGGATTCAAATCAGGAGAGTAAATAGACCACATCATGCAAACAATATCTTCCATTTCCAAGAAAACATTAACCACCTGTACTCTATAAGATCAAGCATTAACATTCATCAGTACGAAGCCTGATCCCCACAGTGCCTTGCAATGACTGCACATGAGGTACCAAGATCTCATAATGATTCTTGAAAATAGCTAAACCTTGCCAATTCAGCTGTACAATTCCATGAAGAGGTGTTCAAGTGGTAAAGACAATCCCTGCCTCTGTGATATTGGTCTCTTTGCAAAATGTTTGTGTCACAAAATTGAGTTCCACATTACCCCTAGATGCAAAGGATCACACATCATTCCACTTAGAGCCACTGCATTTAAAAGACTGTAAATAAAAAAATAAAATAAAAAATAAATAAATAAATAAAAATACAAAAATGAAATCTCATGTTGGTAATCAAGTTTTAGTCTTTGAAAAGGAGAATTGTGATATGAAGGTTATGATTAGATTATGGAATGAGCAGCTAATCTAATCTAAATCCCTTGAGAATCCTCTCTACACCAAATAGTGACTCATCTGTGAAAAGAATGTTGGCCCACTGTTCAACAGTCAATTTAGTACATTGACAACTCCACTCAAGACATTCCCTTCTGTGATGATTGGTCAGGGGTACACATACAGAAGGTCTCCAATGTAAGGCCACTCTGCTGAAGCTGTCCGTACACTGTCTCAATACAACTTCTTCAGTGGATGCTGCGAGGTCAGATGCCAGGTGTCGTGTAGTACTACAGCAGACTGACATGCTCTTACAATAATATAATGCTCCTCTTTTTCTTAAGTCACACATGCTTGGCCCTGTGTTTGTCTTTTGGATACAAAATGATTCACATTTAGCCACAAGGCCCCTATGGTTTAACACTGCCCTGCTTTAATTCTCCCTATGGCTCTCCACCACTAAGAGTCTGTTCAGTTTTTCTGTGTCATACTGCACCATCTATGAATGTGTACACAGTGAAAAGTCCAATTTGGAATTAAACAATATAATAAGGACAGTTTACAACTCACCGCAAAGATATGATAACGAGCTGTGATAGGCACATAAAAAAGACACACACATACAACACTTAAGCTATCGGCCACAGCCTTCTTCAGAAAATAGAACACTCACACAATCACACATGCACACAATACAGTCACACAACTGTCATCTCCGGCTGCTGCACTCCAAATTGTGCTCTGCAGTGTGAAAATATATGCACAAAAATAATAAAATTAATTAGTACCTGTGTGCCAGTTGCTGTTTCCCATACCACCACTATTCCATGTTTGTCAATTGAAGCAACATGATCTCCAACAGGGTTGACTAAACAAATATCTTCAATCTGGGAACCAAAAGTTCTCACTGTAATAAAGGATGCTTGAGATGAGCCTTCCAGCTTCAGCAGTAGAAGTTCACCCTGAAATTTCAAAATTTATTTACACATTAGGAGTATTTCATTCACTTTTGAATCCCAATACAGTGTATACTGAAATACTACCATTCAAGTAAATTAACTATTTTTACCTGAAAAGAAACTATGTAATTTGAATCCCCAAGATCACAAACTACTTTGAAACAAACAGTTTACAATATAAAAGAGCAATCTTCTGTGTGATATAAAAATGAAGAAAGTGTTTATCTTCTTCTGAAAATATGTTACTCTTTCAGGGCAACAATCAAGTAAGAAATTGTTTATTTATGTGAAGGTTAAACAAAGTAATGTGCATTTTGTGGACAAACTAGGTAGTCTAATTTTTCTTTCAGACCCAAAAATATGTTACTTGTATCTAACCATTTTGTTGACAACAGCAAAGCAAAATATAATTTATACTCCATACCTTTTTCAAGGTTTTAGAGAAATTAAGGACTAAAACATTTAAATGCAAGAAACAAACATGTAGATATGATTAGCATGTACTTATTATTAAAAAGTAGTTTATTGGATAGTATCTGATGGAAAATCTTTCAATTAGTTGAAGAATAAATGTAAACACTTACAGCTTCTGTATAGCTCAGTAAAATATCCTTTGCAGAAAATGTGCTGAAAATCCATACTGGATTATCTGGTAACAAGGACCACACTTTATTCCACTTAGATCCACTGCGTTTAAAATACTGTAAACAAAAATTACAAAATGAAATATCCTGTCATATGATATTAATCAAATTTTAGTCTTTGAAAAGAACAATCAAGATAGGTAGGTGGTTCAAAAACTAGGTGAAAAGTTACCCATAGCTTAAAATTTTATTCGGGAAATTGAGTTTTCCTGACAGTATTATAAATTACTTTCCTGTACATAACAATTGTCATCCAAGCATTTGTTACATTAATAAACAAAACTGGAAAAAATTGCAGTTTGAAAAAATGTTGGCACTGATTTTACAGTGGCACAAAACCAAGTGCAACATGAAAATTGCTTCATGTGAGATCAACATTGTATGAACAGTGTACCAATAGAGTCAGTCAGAAACACTGTAACAAATTATGTACAAGCAAGACTTATGTAGGTGAGCAATGTCATGCAACAATTCAACATATTTAGTAGCAAACTAGATCTCTCCAAATCACCTTCTGCTACCATGTCATGAGAGTACAATAACTGTCACCATTTATGGCATCTTCAAAGGTGAGGAAACCAATCAACAGCACTCACACAATGCCCCGAAAGACTACTGCATAAACTTTCTTTTTGACACTGTTGTTTTCAGCATTTGGTGTGACAAAACAAGAAGTGATTTCTTTGTATCAGGTGGCAAATGATATACCCATGTTTTGTTATCCATAATGATATACTGAGTAATGACACAACTAATGACATAAATCCAGTTAAGCAGTGGAAAGATGATTCCATTTACTTCTCATTATTCTTGTCTGAGTTGATATGAATGTAACAAATGGAAAGTCCCAGGTGGAATATCAACAATATTTATAAGGATATCATGAGTTTTGTGTGTATTTCATTGTATGAGTGTGTGTGCTTTGTTTTTCTTTATATGTGAAAAATACTTTGGTCAATAGCTTATGCAAACAGTATGTTTGTTGTGTCTGTCATGACTTAGTGTGTCATCTTTTCGCATTATTGCCTATGTGCAATTTGTTACATATGAATGTGATGACTGGCTTAACTTACATCTTTGAAATTATACACACTCACATCTGAGGATGACTTTTCAAGAATTTTTTTTATCTTACTTTCATCAAAATCCTTATGATGCACCATCTTGGAACAGAATTTTGAAGTGCAATATTACAAACAACTATCACCTACCAGTGAAACTAGAAAGATATGACTGTCTATTCTGCCAAAACATAAAATTTAATTAACTTACACACCCAATAAAGATTTTGTTATCTCATTTATTGAACCATCATCATACTCAACTTAACATTACATCATTGATGATGATGATGATGATGATTGGTGTTGAGTAGCGCCTGACATTACATCATAATTTTACCAGACGAAAGTTGTAACTGATGCAGATGTTACATTTAAAAAGTAGTGGAAATACAATTTCTTGCCCAAATGTCAATTATGTAACATAATAAAATATGTATAAGTTAATAAAAATTAAGAAAGGAGAAATAACTCTTGTTGTAATGGTCTTCTCAGACTACTGAACTATGGGATTTAGAGGATTAGATTCCCTAATAAATATCAAATTTACATCTGAACTGAACTTTGTCATCAGCACAAGATACAGAACAGAACTAAAGAAGAACATGGTGGAAGCTACTGGAGGTGAAGCCTCCAAAGAAGTAGTATTGTTTGTGAATATCGATTATTAGTTGCCATGCCACATAGTCCCCCCTCCCCCTCACCCAGCCACAGTAGGAGTACTCCTGTTGGGGTGGTGGGGGAGGGGGTGGGGCGACCTCGGCACCACCTGGTAAAGGCACAGCATTTGAGCGACATATCATCGGCCTCTTCAGGAATCGGCCTTGGAGGGCAGCGTCAATGAGCTGGTGGAGTGCCGACGATGAAATCCTGGAGGGAGTAGGGCAGATGAACAGCTCATTGAGGTCGAGGGGGATGTGCTTCAGTGGGTGTGGCCAGAGGGGCATAGATGAGCACTAGTAGGTAGCACAAACACACGAATATCAGGTAGAAAGATGTTTGCGGCTAAACACAAGACAAAGAGGGAATGATTCTGCAAGATGATCAAGATGTTGGTGGAAAGGGGAGGAGGGATGGAGAGTACAAATTCAAGGTCCAGGGCTGGCAGGATGGATGAGCAGATGAAACCTTGAAATGGAGATGCAAGTTGGGGGCGTAACACTCTACAAGGGAGAGGAGATGGCAGGGGAGCAACTTGAGAGTGAGTCATGTTGGAAAGGCAGGGAAGTTGCAGAGGAGTTTGACTGTGGAGCAACACTCGATTAAGTAGTGGGGGGCAGGTGCATCGTGGGTGACTAAAGATGAGTCAGAATTGTCATCAGGTGTGAGAGAGGTAGAAGGCTTGATGTGAGATGGTTTCGTTCAGTTAACCAGAGACCGTGAGAGACAGCCCTTTGACAAGTATGTCGAAGGTGTTCTCAGGTCGTTTGAGTACATGATAGGGTCCCAAATATGGTGGTTGTAATGAAGGTCAGATGGTGTCATCCCAAAGCATGACAAAATCAAAACTTTCAATAGTGTGGGGAACACCAGGGCTCGGGGAGAGGGGGGGGGGGGGTGCGGAAGGTATGACTTGATGGTGGAAGGGGATTGATCTTTGAGCAATGGAGCCACAGCTCAGTGACAGAGCACTGTGGCATTCAGTTGACAAGTTGGCCAGGCAAAACCAATGCTTGTCCTTACACAAACTCTGTGACAAAGCCACGCACTCCTCTTTAAATATTGACCGAAGTCCTAGTAGGACAAGCAGCAGTGCCTCAGTCCACAATGTGTTGTGGCAGCAGAGGACAGCTTTGAATGTGTGATGTCACAGCTCCGTTAAACTATTGCTTTAGGGATGGTATGTGATGGTGTGCATGCGGTGAATACCCGCACAGGTTATAAATGGCACTGAACAGGGAAGATTCAAATTGCCTGCCTTGATCTGTGATGATGACAGCCGGACAACCGAATTGGGAGCTCCATGATTGGATGAAGACATGAGCAACAGTTTCTGTAATGATGTTAATTAAAAGAGTTGCCTCAAAGCAGCAAGTCATCCAATCAACATAATGGAAGCCGCCAACCAGGAGCAGTGGTCCCACTACGTCAATGTGAACATGCTGGAAGTGACCTACAGGGGTGGGGAAAGAATCAAGAGGGGGCAGAGTGTGCGTGGTTATTTTACTCTTTTGACAGGGGATGCATGCGCATACCCAAGCCTGGCAGATTTGTTTCATGTTGCCTCAAATAAATCACTCCTAAACAACCTGGTGGAGACCTTAACATCGGGATATGCCAGGTTGTGAAGATTGCTAAAGACTGTCCACTTCAGAATGTGTGGGATAAAAGGGCAAAGCCTACTCATGGAGTTGTCACACCAGATTTTGCCGACGACTCTGGGGAAGGCTGTGTGTACAGGTTTGAGAGACAAGCTCTGGTCAGAAATCAGATGCACCATTTGATCGTCAGTGTAATTTAGAGCTGCAAGGTTGGAGATATAAAATAGTGATGAGATAGCATCAACATGTGAGAAGAAGTTAGCTACAACACTGTCAGTGCCCTTGATGTATGATGTCCGTGGTGACTGAGGTATGTAGTCAAAATAGTGGAACCAATAAAAAGGAGGGCCTGCAAGTGGGTTGTGAATAGCAGCCTTGAGTGGTTTGTGGTCTGTGAGCACATAGAACGGGTGACCTATGAACACAAAGCAGAAAAGTTTGATGGTTTCGTACACCATGAGTAACTCTCGATCAAAGGCTGAGTACTGCTTCTGAGCATTGTTGAGTTTTTTGGAAAAGCACTGAAGCAGTGACATGCCACCGTTCACAGTATGGCTAAGGACAGCCCTGATTGTGATGTCAGTCATGTCAGTTGTGATGAAGAGCTTGACATTTTGGTGAGGATGGGCAATGGTAAGAGCCTTAAACAAAATGTATTTAAGTGCAGTTATATCTGTATGAGTGATGTTATTTATTTAGGATCAGTTTTGATCATTTCCTACAGATCGATATCTTTTTCAGTTTTTAAATCTCTTTGAATGAATTGAAAGCTACTGAAATAAGATAAATTAATCAAATTTATTTCGGTGGCAAGATGAACAGGATTTCTGGTACAGGGTTATAAACACAAAATCAGTTGGTGGTAATGCAGGAGTAGGTCTGATAATGTATAAGAAAATAGAAATGTGGGTAACTTACTATGAACAGCATAGTGAATGCATTATCATAGCAAAGATAGACACAAAACCAACATCGACCACAGTAGCGCAAGTTTATATGCCAACTAGCTCTGCCGATGAGGAGATCAACAAAATGTATGAGAATATTTTTTTAAAATATTCAGAAAATTAAGGGAGATGAAAACTTGATTGTGATGGGGGACTGGAGCTCGGTAGTAGGAAAGGAAGAGAAGGAAATGTAGTAGGTGAATATGGACTGGGGAAAAGAAATGAAAGAGGAGATCAGTTTGTAGAATTTTGTACAGAGTACAATTTAATGATCACCAATATTTGGTTTAAACACCATGAAAGAAGGCTGTATACATGGAAGAGACCAGGAGACACTGGAAAGTACCAGATTGACTTTATAATTGTAAAGAATACACTTACGAACCAGATTTTAAACTGTAAGACATACCCAGGGGCAGATAGAGACTCTGACCATAACTTATTGGTAATGAACTGCAGATTAAAACTTAAGAGACTGCAGAAAGGTAGAAAGGTTAGGAGATGTAACCTGGACAAACTGGAGAAACCAGAGGTGGTTGTGGGTTTAAGAGGAAGCATTAGGCAAGGATTGTCTGAAACAGGGGAGAGTAATACAGAAGAAGTAGTATGGGTAGCTCTGAGACATAGAGTAGTGAAAGCAACAGAGGATCATATAGGCAGAAGGACAAGGCCTAATAGAGGTTCCTGGATAACACAGGATATACTGGACTTTATTGATGAGAGGAGAAAATATAAAAATGCATTAAGTGAAGCAGGCAAAAGGGACTGCAAACGTCTGAAAAATGAGATTGACAGGAAGTGAAGACTGGCTAAGGAGGGGTGGCTAGAGGACAAATGTAGAATCAGAAGAATGTATACCAGGTAAAACAAAATAAAAGACATATTTGGAGACAAGAAAATCAGCTGTATGAATATCAATAACTCAGACGGAAAACCAGTACTAAGCAAAGAGGGGAAATCTGAACTGTGGAAGGAATATATAAAGGCCCTGTACAAAGGAAATAAACTTAAAGGTAGTATTCTTGAAATGGAAGACAAATTGAAGGAAGAGGAGATAAGATATACAATATTGCGAGAAGAATTTGACAGAGTGCTGAAAGATTTAAGTCAAAACAAGGCCTCTGGAATAGATCATATTCCGTCTCAACTGCAGATATCGTTAGGAGAACCAGTCATGAAGAAATTGTTCCACCTGTTGTGCAAAATGTATGAGACGGGAAATACCATCTGACTTCAAGAAGAAAGCAAGTGCAGACAAATAGTGTAATGCACACTTCAACATGCAAGGCTCACCTTGTCAAGTCTGAGCCTGGACTGCCAATGCAACTGCCTCTGCCTCGGCTCTGCTCGTCGCTGTCCGCTATGTCTCGTGGCAGTAGCTTTGTTGCGCAATGAGCGAGACCTCTGGCAGACATGTGGAGTACTGTTGGTGGGATTTGAAATAGTCCGCATCTTAGTCGAACGTGCTTCATAGCATCACTCCCCCTTTGGGAAGAAAATGCTCCAACCCTGAGGAAGCACCTTAGTCGTCAATCTCCATGCCTTCAATGGGGGAAGACACAGGACAGTCCGCACTGGAGGAGGAGAGATTCCTGGCCGGTATGGATGAGTATGGAACAAAGTCACAAGGCTTAGGGCATTTGTAGGTATGTCTGAGGACAAGAGAAAATGGCACAGGCAGCATCTCCGCATCTGGCAGTTCAACTCGTGTTTTGTCCCGAAGGACATTCCGTGTCGGAACATTGTGATATGGTCAGAAATGGCGAGACTTAGGGCACTGATAACCTTAAGCAACAACTGACTAGAGTGAATGGTGGTGGTCATTATCCTCTGGAACGTCCCTGATGGGTGTCGCATCACCTGAGGACAAGGGCACAGTAGGCTCGATGCACGGAGGTGTTCGGTCTAGTGCACACATCCAAGGATGTGCTTCCCTTGGCACCTGGAGTGGTGGGAGCTGCAGTGGAGGAGTTGCAGAGGTGACCACAGGAGGAAGTAGTGCACAATAAGAAGGTAGTAGCCTCTCTGCAACAGGCGTGCCACCTGGGTTAGGAAGAGGCTGTGACCCACAAGGTCCACCAGGTGTCTCATCCGCCACCTGCAGATGCAATTGATCATGGTGGCGCATTACCACAACAACACAGGTCTGAACCCGACAAAGACGCCAGACTCGCAAACTGTGCACCATAACGAGAACCCATTTAGGGTGGCACCCAAACCCTCGGGTCCAGACCTTAGCCCTGGACTATACCGAAAAGGTTGCCGTGTAGGAACAGGAGAAGATGGAGACAAGGAAGGCCAAAGAAGATGAAGGAGGGTGCGAGGGTGATGCCCATGTAACAGTTCTGTGGGATTTTTATCCCTGTTGGGAGTGAAATGATAGGAACTCAAAAGGCCTCTATAGTAGACAAACCTTCAATGGTTCCTCATTTGAGCCTTGAATGTGTGAACCATCCTCTCTGCCTCACCGTTGGATTGAGGATGAAAGGGAGGAGCCCGAATGTGGCAAATGCCTTGCCGAGCACAGAAGTCCTGAAAGGTTTGGGAGGCAAACTGAGGGTCGTTGTTGGACACAATTGTAGAGGGAAGCCCTTCAATAGCAAATACATGGGGCAGAGCCTGAATAGTGACCGTTGAGGCTGTGGAAGTAGAACAAACTACGTAAGGAAATTCTGAGAAGGCATCAACAACAATGAGCCAGTATGAACAGGAAAAGGGGTCCACAAAATCAACATGAATGCACTCCCAGGGAGGCTGGGAGGGCGACCATGGCAAGAGAGTAGAGCGCGGAGCTGCCTGATGTTGAGCACATAACGGGCATGCCGCAACCATGTGAACAGTGTTGCTATCAATGACAGGACAGAACATGTGAGAAGCACCCCAATGGCCTTGATGGAGCAACTGAAGGACTTGCTATGACTTGCTGTCTAAGAGCACCAGTAATGATGATCCGGGAAGACAAGCTGTCGGTAGCCAACAGCAACAAAACACACTGGAAGATAGTGAGGCGGTAGCACAGAGCAAGTAATTGCGCAAGGGAACTGAAGCTTTGCCCGGAGGCTTTTCCAGCCACCCATTTTGAACTAAGCAGACCACCTTACTGAGCACTGGAGACCTAGCGACCGTTGCAGCAATCCTAAAGCATCAATGGGAAACCCGTCCACATCTAAATGGTAACACAGCAACTCACTACTATTGAAGGAGGGGTCAGGCCTCATCGGAAGCCGAGAGAGAGGATCAGAATTGGTGTGTTAATCAGTGGGCTGAAAGTGGATCGTATAACGATAACGTGAAAGAAGCCTGTGGGCAGCTTCATCAGCCAACAAAGCTGAAGGATTGAATAAGGAACCAATGGCTTGTGGTCAGTAATGAGGTGAAACTTGGACCCATATAGAAACACATGAAATTTCTGAATGACATAGACAATGGCAAGTGCCTCCTTCTCAATTTGGAAGTATTGTTGCTGAGTAGCAGTGAGGGTCTTGGAAGCACATGCAATTGGATCCTCAGAGCTATCATCAAATTTGTGAGAGAGGACGGCACCTAATCCCGTCTGGGAAATGTCAGTAGCCGACACCAAGCACTGGCCCGGATGATATGTGACCAAACAAGGAGCAGATATGAGTTGGGTTTTCAACCTCTGAAAGGCCTTTTCACAGGCTGGAGTCCACAGAAATGGAGTGTTTTTTTTTTTTTTTTTTTTTTTTTTTTTTTTTTTTTTTTTTTTTTTTTTTTTTTTCAAAGTAAGGCATTTAAAGCTCTTATAACATCAGCTGTAGTTGTCGCAACATAAAGTTGCAAGGGATGGATGCCATCTTTAGAAAGCTCAAAGCCAAGATAGATTATTGAAGACTGGAAGAAGCTTGATTTAGACAGGTTGCATTTGAGGCCAGCTGTCTGAAAGACTGTGAACAGTGTACAATTTGACAAAAGCTCCTCTCTGGTGGCACCCATGATGTCAATGTCATCTTGATAATTAACACACCTTGGAATGGATACTGTTAATTGTTTTAAAAATTTTTGGAAAATCACAGGAGCACTAGCCACTCCGAATGGAAGACTCTGATATTGGTACAACCCGAAGGGTGTGTTGAGTACCAGAAATTGTTTAGAGACCTCATCCAAGGGGACCTGTAAGTACGCCTCTTATAGGTCGAGTTTGGAGAAAAACTGACCTCCAGAAAGTTTTGCAAAGAGCCTGTCTGGGCGTGGCAATGGGTATGTGTCAATGATACTTTGGGAGTTAACAGTATTCTTAAAATCGCCACAAAGATATAACTGGCTATTAGGTTTATTAACAATCACTAAGGGCGACGCCCATTCACTAGAGGGAATAGGCTTCAGAGCACCCAGAGAAATAAACCTATCCAATTCCTGTTTAACTCGGTCACACATGGTAAAGGGCACCAGAGGCACACAGAAAAATCAAGGACAAGCCATAGACATGAGGCTAATGTGTGCCGTAGAAGTGGTGGCACAACCTAACTCTTCCAAAAAGAGAGACGAAAATTCAGAGGGGAGAGTCTTAATTTTCTGGTAAGGAGCATGTTCAGAAACAAGATTGACGGAGTCAGTTATAGAAAATCCAAAAGCCTGACAGGCATCCATGCAAAATAAATTTTCAGTATGAGGGTTGTCTACAACCAAAAAAGTCAAGGAACAAACCATATTTTTATACGTTGTCGACACTGTGAACTTTCCTAGAACAGGAATGCTCTGCTTCTTATAATTGACCTACTGTCGATCAACTGAAGAGAGTGCAGGGGGATCCAGGTCTACATAGGTTTGGGAATTTAAGCATGTCACGGCAGTGCTGGTATCCACCTGTAAGTGGAGCAGTTGTCCCAATACTTTAAGTTCTAAAAACAATTTAGTTGTGCTGGAAGCCGTAGGGAAAACACAATTAACGTCCACGGTAGAGTCTGAGTCGACAGAAAACAGAGGTCGGCATACAGCTGCAATGTGGCCTTTATTCCTGCATTTACTTATTGCGTGTGGCACGGCATTTAGGACATGCCGCACGGTCATGTTGGACAAAAAATAAAGGGCAAGATGGAAGTATTGTGCGCAGCTGTAGTGTTGCCTGATGTGATTGTCGTTGTGTGGCCGGTTGCTGTCCCACAGGCCGCTGGGAAGAAGTGTTTACTGCTGCTACATCCTCTGCGCCATGTGAAACAACAAAGGAAGGACCTGGAGAAATAGGATCAACCGCCGACACATCACACAAAGCCTCAATTTGATTGCCTGCTGCTCGCAAAATCTCAAAAGACTGAGCAATGTTCAATATCTCAGCCAGCGATAGTTTTTCACATTGAACAACACATTGATGAACATCTTTGTCAGGAGCCAACCTTATGACAGCATCACAAACCATAGAATCCTTCTGAGCATCAGTAATGGACAAACATCTCCAACTCAAACCCTGAAGTTCCATGACCTAAGTGTGATAAGTTTGATGGGACTTTTTCTGACAATGGTAGAATTCAACATGCACTGCGACAACATGTGTGTGTTTGTGATAATAAGTAGATAACAACTGAAACATCTCATCAAAGGAAAGAGAGGCCAGATCCCGCAGAGGTGCCAGCTAACCAAGCAATTGATGAAAACGGGGAGAAAGCCAGGACAAAAACAAGGCCTTACATATGTTAGCATCCACAACTCCAAACACAAAACATGATGCCCTAGCTGCTTCTCATATGCATTCCAATCTTCAGCTGATTTGTCATACTGAGGAAACGGGGACGGAAACATCGACGGTGCAGATACCCTAGCAGATAACATGATGGAAAGTACCATGATAGCAGACATAAAAGCTCTCTGCTGCTCTAGAAGAGCCTGAATGACAGCCTCAGTATCCGTAAGCCCATACAGAGAACACAAGCGAGCGAGAGATGCACGGAACGTGAAATTCGCGCCAATTACTGCTGTAACGCACACAACATACGAGGCTCCCCTTGTCAAGTCTGAGCCTGTACTGCCAATGTGGCTGCTTCTGCCTTGGCTCTGCTAACCGCTGTCTACTAGTGGTCGTGGCGGTAGCTTTGTTGAGCAATGAACAAGATCTCTGGCAGACATTTGGAGTACTGTTGTCAGGATATGAAATAATCCGTGTCTTAGTTGAACATGCTTCATAGCAACAAGTGTGAGAATTACAGAACAATCAGTTTAATAAATCATGGTTGCAAGATACTAACACAAATTATTTACAGTTGAATAGAAAAACTTGTGAAATCCAACATTGGGGAAGATCAATTTGGATTTAGGAGAACTGTAGAAACACAGGAGGCAATACACTACGACTTATCTTAGAAGATAGGCTAAGGAAAGGCAATCCTGAGTTTTTAGCATTTGTAGATTTGAAGAAAGCTTGTGACAATATTGACTGGAATACACTTTTCCAGATTCTGAAGGTAAAAGGGGTAAAATATAGGGAGCAACGAGCTATATTCAACTTATACAAAAACAAGACAGCTGTTATTAGAGTCGAAGGGCATGAAAGGGATGCAGAGGTTGGGAAGGGAGCAAGACAAGAGTTATAGCCTTTCCCCAATGTTGTTCAGTCTGTATATTGAGCAACCAGTGAAGGAATGTAAAAAGAAATTTTGAGAGAGAATTAAAGTTCAGGGAGAATAAATAAAGTCTTTGTGGTTTGCCGATGACATAGTAATTCTGTCAGAGACCGCAAAGGAGAGCAATTGAATGGAATGGACAGTGTATTGAAAAGAGGGTATAAGATGAACATCAACGTAGTAAAACAAGGATAATGGAATGTAGCATCAGAAAGTCAGGTGATGCTGAAGGAATTAGATTAGGTAATGAGACAATAAAAGTAGTAGATGAATTTTGTTATTTGGGTAGCAATAACTTCTGATGCCCGAAGTAAAGAAGATATAAAATGCAGAATGGCTATGGAAAGAAAAGTATTTATCAAGAAACAAAATATTAATTTAAATTTTAGGAAGTCCTTTCTGAAAGCATTTGTCTGGAGTGTAGCATTGTATGAGAGTGAAACATGGACAATAAGGAGTTCAGACAAAAAGATGATAGAAGCTTTTGAAATGTGTTGCTACAGATGAATGATGGAAATTACATGGATAGATCACGTAACTAATGAGTAGGTGTGTAACCGAATTGGGGAAAAAAGGAGTTTCTGGCACATCCTGAGTAAGAGAAGGGATAGAGTGGTAGGACACATTCTGAGACATCAAGGAATCATCAACTTAGCATTAGAAGGATGTGTGTGGGGTAAAAATCATAGAGGGATACCGAGGAACGAGTACAGTATGCAGATTCAAAAGTATGTAGATTGCTGAACTTATTCTCAAATGAAGAGACTTACACAGGATAGGGTAGAGTGGAGAACTGCGTCAAACCCGTCTGCGGACTGAAAACCACTACCACCACAACAACACAAGAAAACACAACACTTTTATAAGGCATAGTAACTGGTGAGCACCTCCTTTTTGATTTGAGTGTAACGCTGCTGATATGCATTGAGTGTCTTGGATGTAGAAGCTTTTGGACTTTCAGAGCCATCTTCATTCCTATGGGTTATAACAGCACCAATGCCATAGATGCATCAGTGGCCAGAACCAGTTAATTACATGGATGGAAGGTGACCAAGCATGGTATGGACTATAAATTAATCATCAGTTGCAGGAATTCACATTCACAGTTTGAGGTCCAATGAAATGACTCATTTTTGAGTAAGAACTTTCAAAGGTGATAAGCAACTACTCCACCCCCAGGAATGAATTTACAGTAGTATGCTATTTTGCCCAAAAATACCTGGAGCTCCTTGCATTGGTAGGGTGGGGGAGAGCTGTAATAGCTCAATGTGGTGGCAGGGAGTTTTAAATTCTTCCCGAGACACTTCAAAACCAATGTAGATGATTAATGCTGAAAAAACTATGACTTATATATGTTGTACTTTGGCCTAATGGTCTACAGAACTGTGAAGAAAGCCTGTAATTTGTCATAATGTTTCTCCATGGAGGCACCCATGATGGCCACGGCAGAGTATCCGAGTGCATTGAGGCGCTATGCTCTGAAGCGCAAGGTTGTTCCCCATAGGGGGTTCGAATCTTCCCCTTGGGCATAGATGATTGTGCTGTCTTTAGTATAAGTTAGTTTATACGTAGTTTGTAAGTTTAGGGACAGATGACCCCAAAGTTAAGTCCCACAAGCTTAACAAACATTTGAACATTTGCATGCATGATGACAATATCATCCTATGAAGTGCTGAAAGATGGCAGGGGCACTGGCAGCACCGAACAACAGGCACTGATACTGGCAGAGATTAAAAGATGTGTTGACTATCAAAAGTTTTTTAGATTCGTCATCTAAGCGGACAGAATTCCAATAAGGTATTAATAATAGATTGGGTATTCACTGTAATCCTAAAATCACCACAGAACCTCAGTTTTCTGTTTGGATTATGTACAATTACCAAGGAGGAAGACCACTCACTGGAGAAAGCGCAAGAGGTTAGTCTATCTGATTCCTCTTTAACCTGGTCATTCATAGCGGGTAGTATCAGGCGCAAACAAAAAGAACATGGCTGTGTTGTCGGCTTCAATGTGATATGTGTTTCAAAGTTCCTAGCACACCCAAAACCTTCAGAAAACAATGAAGAAAACTCTGGGAAAAATCTTTCTACTTGTTGCTAATAAACTTGATCAGAAACAAGATGAACAGTGTCAAGCTGTAGAGAAACTGCTATTGTGGGCAGCATCATGATTTCAAGCAAGCCACTACGTGTAGTTCGCACCAGTGCTACCACATGTAGCAGTGTCAGTGATCTCAGCACCACCACAGTGTGGCCAGTGACTAGTAAACCAATGAGTAGTAACAAGCGCTAAGCAGATTGTGCGCAGAAAAGTCACAACACTTTTTGGCAACAAGTGCATGATTTTATCTACATGTGTTTGAACTCCACTTTCAAGTAGTCGTACAAAGAGGAAATACAGTAATTCAGGGCCTGTGTGAGCAACAAGTCATCGCTTATGGTCTTATCAAGCAGCAAAAAAGCTACTCTGCTACCATCAACACTTTTTCTGCAATGTTGTGTAATAGGGGTTCTCAGCCATCTCATCCCCCTTCCAACCATATGATGAAGGACTGGGACACCTATGAAAAATGTCTTCATGAATATTCCTTGCCTCTGGTGTTGTCATTGAACATTTTTGCAAGTCTCTAATTTTATCTTGCATTTCCCCACATCTGCATCAATCACTGTGTCAGTTACCCCCTCTGTGTAACTCGGCATCTCTTTCTTTCATGGAAATGTATGAGTTCTTGTCTGGTTATTATTGTAAATGCACATGTCATTGCAATACTTGTCAAATTCTACTGCTGCCGCAAACAATGACATCAGTCCTACAGAGTATGGATGGCTGATCTACATGGATGGCCTTAACTGTAACTTTCTCACAGACACTCGTTATGAGTCCTACATCGATTCTACAGTTTGTAACAATATAACAAGGTTGGCATCTGACAAGGAAGTACCTGAATGTGCCCTTCAGTTTGAAAATCCATCCCTGTTGAAAGTTTTAAGTATCACCCAGGTCTTTGATGTTGCACATACAGCAGGTGATCAGATAGAGGCTTGGTGCAATGTAGTAGCCATTACCCTGAGAATGGGTACATGGCATCCACTCACCATTGAATAGGCTGACAATGTGTGTGACAGTAACAATGGCCATGGTCATCCCTTTCTTCTTGTCCAAAGAGTTTTTTTTTACATCATAAGAGAGCAGCATGTCCAAAGCATTGGGTAATCTGTAATGCTTTCTAGAAAAAAGGACACATTTCATCCGTTTGTCAGTCTCAGTCAACTACTACTGATACTGATATGGACATCAATTGTCTAACACCAGTGTTATCAAACTCAAACAAAATCTTAATAGATGTGAAAGTGTGTAATGAGGATCTATGTATGCCAGTGGACACTGGACACATGTACAGCAATAACATAAGTAAATTTCAAAACTTCTGTGGATTTGGGGTTTCCTGCATTGTCTCCTGTAACCTGGCACCTGTTGAGTTATAACAAACAGAAAATTACCATTCTAGAGCAATTAACAGATCCTGCTGCATAAAAATCTGTACTCAGATCAGTGACTTTCCTGATTGTTGATGACAGTGGCACAGAAAATTTATTCGGCATGCATGTGTTTAAAGCATTCGGATTCCTTATATCCAACACTGTTCATCTTGTTTCTGATCAAGTGCCATATCAATAACTAGAATTATTTTGCTCTGAGTTTTTCTCATTGTTTTCTGAATGTTTTGTGTGTACTAGGAATTTTGAGGCACAAATCACGTTGTAGATGATGGAAAGGACATGTTTTTTGCAGGTGCAACCAATACTGGTCACTATGCATACCCAGGTGACAAAGGAACTCAATAGACTAATGAGATCTGAGGCTATTCAGTCCATTTTCTCCAGCGAGTGGTCTCTCCCCCCCCCCCCCCCATGGTAATTGTATGCAAGCTCAATAGAAAACTAAGGATGTGTGGCAATTTTAAGGCTACAGTGAATGCACAATCTATTATTGATAAATATCCCATGCCTCGCCAGGATGAGTTGCTTGCAAAACTTGCTGGACTGGAGGTCAGTATATCTCTACAACTGATTTATTGGAAGCCTATCACCAAGTCCCTTAGATAACGAATCAAAAGAACTCTTGATAGACAACAAGCCTTTTGGTCTCTACCAGTATCACCACTTTCCATTTGGAGTTGCCAATGCCCCTACCATCTTTCAATGCTTCATAAATAACCTGATCCTAGTGTATAAATTACCTAGATGATATTATCATCATGGGTGCCTTCACTGAGGGGCATATCACAACTATGTGCTTTATTCACAGTCTCCGTTTTGAACTGTCTCGGGAAGAACTTCAACCTCTCCGCCACTACATTGATGCCATTACAGCTCTTTCTTACTTTACCCATGTCAAGGAGCTCTAGGTATTTTTGGGTGAAATAGCATACTACCATAAATTCACTTCTGGGGCTGCAGAACTATTTCTCACTCTTTATGAGTTGTTATGCAAAACTGAGTCATTTCAGTAAACCTCGGACTGTAAAAGTGCATTACTGCAAATGAAGGCTCGATTCCAGTCCACATCATGCATTTTCACCTTCCATCTGGGGCATCATTTGGTTATGGTTACTGATGCATCCAACTATGGGGCTGTTCTGGCCCATAGGTATGAAGATGGCTCTGAAAGTTCAATAGCTTATGCATCCAAGATGCTAAATGCAGCTCTGCAGTGTTACTCACAAATAAAAAAGGAGGCACATGCCTTAAAAAAAGTTTCATGTTTCATTGTATGGGTCTAAATTTCACCTCATAACAGACCACAAGCCATTAGTTTCCTTGTTCAGCCCATCAGCTTCCTTGCCCTATAAATCTACACATCATTTCAGTGGTGGACCTCTTATCTGTCACATTTCAAGTATGAAATATATTTCCTGCCCACAGCACAACACAAAAATGGTGATTCTCTTTTCCGGGTCCAGATTCTGCTTTCAACAAGACGAGCTCCTGTGTTTTTATGTAGATGAGAAGGTGCAATGCATTGTTGATGGGTTTCTTATCAATGACTCGCAAAATGCTACTGCTACGGCTGCTGATCCTATTCTATGTCAGTTCATTCACTATGTTTAGCAAGGGTGGCTGGCCCTCTGGCAGCGCTTCTGAGCGCCCACACAACTATTTCACATTACATTACCAATTGCTCATACAAGACTGCGTGTTTCTACTGCCTACAGAGACACACCCCCACAAGTTGTGATTTCAGCCACTCTTTGATGAGAAGTTATACGCCTCCTACATCAAAGTCATTGGGATGATCCCCTCACAAAATCTACTGCGCACAAGCATGTTTTTGGCCTGGCCTGGCCTGGCATTGATTTCAACATCAGCATTTTGTGGCAGCATGTATGCAGTAAGCTACTCATCATGGAGCATAACATACAACACTCTATCCCTGGCCTGCTCCCCAACAACCATGGGAGGGAGCATGTTCATGTAGATTTCTTGTGTCCCTTTCTCAACACATACTGGTTATTGTTAGTTGATGCCTGCTCTAAATTTCATTAAGTAGTATGGTACCCATGAACTACTACAGAAGCAATTACTCTGGCTCTGTCAAAAATATTTTCTACTGAAGGACTTCCATGTACTCTTGTAATGGATAATGATCCACAATTTGCCTCTCAATCCCTTTGCAATGTAGCAGCTCCTCCCTTTCATCCCCCCCCCTCCCAGTTAAATGGTGAGGCGGAAAGACTTGTTCGAACATTCACAGTCCAGATAAAAAGTATATGACTCATTCATCTACAGATGAAGTGCTCACCAAATTTCTCAGCTCCTATTGCTTCACATTGGTTGGGAAATGGACTCCTTCATAAATGCTTCATGGCCATCAACTGCTAATGCTGTTATACCTGCTTAACCACCATGGTCTTGTGTTCTGGTTCTACCTTCCCATCGATTTGTTCCAGGAACTAAGGTGTGGGCACAAGCATACAACCATCACCAAAAATGGGCTCTCTGCTACAGTGCGAGATACTTGTGGTCATTGTCTCTGTGTGGTGCAAATCAGTATTGGCTTGGTCATGTGCCACCACAACCAACTACATGCTTATGTCTCAGCCCATTCCCCTTGTTTGCCACCTCATTGCATCCCACCTCAAGTTCCAAAATGTGATACTGTAAGTTCACTGGACCACCTGTCTCTGTGGTTGTTGCAGTCACCTGTACAGCCTACAGCATCCGCCACTCCTACAGCCATCAAAGAACATCCATCTCAAGTGTTGCCACCTGTGGCTTCATCATCAGCCGACTTGGTATCTGCTTCTGGATCATCGGTGAACATTGCTGATGGATCACCAGACATCTCCTCAATCTTGATGTCACCAGTGATCTCCTCATGGCATCCCACCAGCTGTTCGTGTCCATATCAATGGCACTTCAGACCCTATTCACCAGTAACCTCCCCCCCCCCCCCCCCACACACACACACAGAATTCCTCACTGCACTGGAGGAGCCTATGGATGTGTTGACGATTTCACCATGTTTTGGTGCTGTGCTGTTTTCTCAAAGTGGGGGAAAGTGTTATAGTGGACTGCATCATAATTTCAAGCAAACCACTATGTGTAGTTAGCATTTGCTCATAGAGGCGCTAAGTGTAGCAGTGTTGGTGATCACAGCAAGGCCACAGTATTGCGGTAATTACAACAGACATACTGTGACAGTGTGCTCAGTAACTAGTGATCTGTAAAGCAATAACAAGCTCTAAGCAGATTGTACACAGAAAAGTTACAACAGAAACCAAATTCCTTAAATGCATCCATGCAGTATAGATATGCCTAAATCATCCTTATCCAGGAAGGTAACAGATCAAAATGTTACTGCTGCACCTGTCTCCAGTGTTCACTGGCATACATAGACCCTTATTACACAGTTTCACATCTATAACAAAATTGTTTGAGTTTGACAACACCGGTGTTACACAACTGATACATATTCATGTCCAGATTGGTAACAATAGTAGTTAGCCAAGACTGACAAACAGATGTGTCTTTTTTTCTTGCATGCATTACAGACTGCCCAACGCTTCAGACATGCTGCTCTCTCATGATGTACAGAACACTTTGGACAAGAGGGAAGGGATTATTGGGGCCATTGTTGCTGTTCTTTTGTGTGCAGCAGACCTATTTGACAAGTCGAATCTGAAAGGCTGCTATTTACACCTTCTCCTTCTCATAGAAAATAGCGGATGCTATGTACCTGGGGTCTGGAGCAATGGCTGCTATGTCACACCAGCCGTCAATGTGATTGCTCACTGTACCCAAACTTCAAACATCACTGATATTTCGACTTTATAATGAGGATAGTTTATTTCACTGCAAAGACATATGTTGAGCTGTGACAGGCACATATAAAAGATACTCCTATAAACAGAATTTAATCTTGTGGCCATTAGCCCTCACCAGAAAAAAGACATCATTCACACAATCACACAGGCACACTCCAGAGACTCCCAACCATCATCTACGGCTACCACATATTTTAACAACAATATACAATGTGATAATTTTACCCGAATTTCTTTGTCTGGACCAGATTCAATGATCCCTCCTTTAAACCATGCTATTACAGGATTAACATGTATTTCCACATCTTCTTCTATTTTTTCCTCTTTTTCTTCTTGTTCACCTTCCTGTTGTTCTTCTTCTGCCTTTTCTTCTTCTTCTTCTTCTTTTTCTTCTTTTTCCTCCTCCTTCTTCTTCTTTTTAATCACCCACAAAAATGCTCTCTCAATCTTCTTGCTCTCTCCATCCACCTAGGAAATAGATGTAGTAAAAGAACAACAAGAAATAGTAAATAATCTTGTTAGATGTATATAATGGAGAAAATGGGTCATAATCATCTACATACCATATAAACATCCCCTTTTTCATTAACTAGATAGAGACAATCCTCTGGCGACCATACACAGTTACAAATTTTTTCTATTGAGTCGGGCAAATACACTTCACTCCTTGTTACTCTGTACTTCCTGTAGCACACATGGAAGTCCCACACAAGAAGTTTGTTTGACAAATGCTCCATTTGACTTATTATAGGAGGTGAATTCAAACTGCACCTGAAGTGAAAAAGATCACTTCTGATTTTAAGTGTAAAATGTAATACACTAATATTCTCAATTCATTTTTCATTGGCTTAATCTATTTAGCTTAAAAAAACAGTTACAACACAACTAATTTTACATGAAACTATTCATTTACTGTTCTACGATTAATATGTCTTTTTGCAGGGGACCAAATTGACGCAGAAGATGATAGATGTGAGGAGAGACCCATGAGAGAAATAAAGCCTTACACAAAGCCGGGTCTCACACCCCGAACGCAAGGAAAGGCTGGTGCACCCTGTTTTCATAAGAGTCCCAATCTTCTAATGAGTCATCAAAACCAGAGAAAGGAGGCAGGAATGCTGTAGCATTAGACACAGAACTGGAAGCAATTGCCGGCAGAGAAGCTGACGGCAAATGTAACACAAGGGAATCAAAACGTTGCGCCACTATCATAGTTAGCCATTGAATGGACTCACCCACAGTCTGTAGAGATTGCTGGAGAATTTGGCCCCAAAGGGGAGCTGAAAGTCTGTCGGACCCAGTCCCTTGTTTTCCACAACGTAGCACACACCAAATCAAATCCCATCTTCATCGCCACATGTATTATAATGAGTAACCCACCTATGCAAGCTATGTAAGCTGCAACCATTACAGAAGTCTTGAATTGTCTCATTCGGGGTCTAAGAACCTACAATGCAAGCGGTTCTCCAGTCAATGTGAACCACACAAAGTACAGTCACGAAGCACACACTATTTCATAAAGACTGATGAAACCATACTGGATAAAAGTGAGCGCAGCTGGGCCCGGCAGTTCTTTTCAATGGCCGCGCGGTGCATAGCCCAGCCAGCACCGCCCAACAGCCAGTCCTGGTAACAGGCGGCACGCCGTTCAAACATATGCACCGTGCGTTACCACACTTTTGATGTCTGCATGATATTTTTATTTGCTTGAAATTATAGAATCAGTCAAGCTCCACTAACAAACTTCACGGGACTCCGTATTTCTGTTTGCACAATACAAGTTTAGTTTTATTCTTATGAGGTCTTTTGTGTGATTGCAGGATACAGCCATGATTACCTATTTGTAGAATAGGGTAACTATGATATAGCTGTGAGTCTATATTGCATGATAAAATTTTATTCCCAAGTCACCTAAACTAGGAACAGAATACAAAATTCTTAAGCTGTCAATGAAAAATGTAATTGTGAACTCTTGGAATACTTTTGCATGTAAAGAACTCAATATACATTTAATTTTCCCTTCAATCGAAGATACACAACAGCCTACCTAGTGACTTAAAATTACAGCAACATAAAAATGTGTTTAAACATAAACTTAAGTGATTTCTGGTTGAACTGTGTTTTACCCTGTGAACTCCATCCCTGCTCCCAATCCCTAGACTCATAGCTCAAATCCCTGCAATAGACATAGATGCAAAACCTGTCCTATCCACCATCCCACCACCACCTACTCCAGTCCTGTCACAGGCATTTCCTATCCCATAAATGTCAGGACAACCTGTGAAAGTAGTCATATCATCTACAAACTGAGCTGCAACTGCTGTGCAGCTTTCTACGTGTGCATCACTAGCACCAAGCTGTCTATCTGGACAAACTGTGGCTAAGAGACAGTTAGACCAGCCTGTTGCAGAGCGTGCAGCACTGCATAATGTGGCTCTCTTCAATGACTAAATAATATAGTGAGGACAGTTTACAACTCACCGCAAAGACGTGGCGACGAGCTGCGACAGGCACATACAAAAGACACACACATACAACACATTCAGCTATCGGCCATGGCCTTCTTCAGAAAATAGAGCACTCACGCAATCACACAGGCACACAACACAGTCATACAACCATCACCTCCGACTGCCACACTTCGAATCACGCTCTGCAGCGAATCGGGGACGGGACGGGAGGGGAGGGGAGGGGGAGGGGATAGAAATGTTACGTCACGGTGGTGGGGATCGGTTAGATGGGAATAACGAGATGCAGCTTAGGAATGGAGTGGGGAGGTGGGTGAGCGGAGAAAATAAAATAAAATAAAATAAAGTAAAATAAAATAAATATATGCATGCACACTGCAAGTACACAAGACCGCATACACACACACAC
This sequence comes from Locusta migratoria, assembly GCA_026315105.1. NCBI lineage: Eukaryota > Metazoa > Arthropoda > Insecta > Orthoptera > Acrididae > Locusta > Locusta migratoria. The sequence goes on from CM048744.1 coordinate 570,197,322, forward strand.
ACACACACACACACACACACACACACACATGTACAAACACACGACCACACATTCACACACCACTCAAAATAGGCGAGGTTTGGGATAGAGAGGTAGGAACTGTAAGGTATGGAAAAATATATATATATAGGGAAGTTATCGTAGGTTGAGGCCTGGTTGATTTCGGGATCGGAGAATGTATTGTAGGGATAACTCCCATCTGTGCAGTTCAGAAAAGCTGGTGGTGGTTGGGAGGATCCAGATGGCCCGGGTTGTGAAGCAGCCATTGAAATCAAGCATGTGCTCCGCTGCATGCTGTGCCACAGGGTGGTCCACCTTGTTTTTGGCCACAGTTTGGCGGTGGCCATTCATCCTAATGGACAGCTGGTTGGTGGTCATGCCAATATAGAAAGCTGTACAGTGCTTGCAGCACAGTTGGTAAATTACGTGGCTGCTTTCACAAGTGGCCCGGCCTCTGATAGGGTAGGATAAGCCTGTGACAGGACTGGAATAGGAAGTGCTGGGTGGGTGGATTGGACAGGTCTTGCAGCGGGGTCTTCCACAAGGATATGATCCCTGTGGCAGTGAGCTGGGTTTCGGGGTGGCATAAGGATGAACTAGGATGTTGTGAAGGTTGGGAGGGCGACGGAACACCACTTTGGGGGGGTGGGAAGGATCTTGGGCAGGATGTCTCTCATTTCAGGGCACGAGGATAGAAAATCAAAACCTTGGCGAAGGATGGAATTTAGTTGTTCGAGACCAGGGTAGTACTGGGTGACAAGGGGAGCGCTCTTTTGTGGATGGTTACTGGTGTTAGGAAGAGGATTTGGGGTGTGTGAGGATATGGCACGGGAGATTTGTTTGCGGACTAGGTCTGTGGGGTAGTTTCTGTTTGTGAAGGCCTTTGTGAGACCTTCAGCATATTCAGAAAGGGAATTCTTGTCACTGCAGATATGCTGTCCATGGGTGGCTAGGCTGTAAGGGAGGGATTTTTTGACATGGAAGGGATAGCAACTGTCAAAATGTAGGTACTGTTGGTAGTTGGTAGGTTTAATATGGACGGAAGTGTGAATGGAGCCATCAGTGAGTTGGAGGTTGACATCCAGGAATGTGGCATGGTTGGTTGAGGAAGACCAGGTAAAGTGGATGGGAGAGAAGGAATTGAGGTTCTGAAGAAAGGAGGATAGGGTGTCCTGGCCCCTGTTCCGTACTTATGCGTTGTTTGGGTTTTTGCACGCATTTTTGCGGTGGGCTGCTTGCTCCTGTGTGAGATCTACCGTTTTAGTGCGTGATATTGCGTTCTGGTGCATGATTTTATTCGTGATTTTGCAGTTTTTTCCGTCATTTAGTGCGCTTGGGCGTGAATCTGCGTGCTTGGGTGTGTATCTGTGTAGTTGTGTGCGCGGATTTACGAACTTTTGCGTGCCTGGTGCGTATTTTGCGTGTTGAGGAACCTCTTCACAGGTTCATCATAATCCACTGTCTCTCCCATCATTCCTCACTTTCTACTTTCCCGGCACCATCCCTGTCCCAATGGACCCCTGCTCCTTCTATCTGTACCAGTTCAGGAAAGTATCCCTTTCCCTGGCCAAAACCCAATCCCACATCCTATTCCTAAAATGCTGTCTAAGTCATGGTATCCCTCCCAACGGTCTAACCTTAAAAATTCCATTGTCTGGATCCCACCCCTCCTTCCACAATGACCTGCACCTTTTCAGATTCCACCAATCCTTATCCCTCACGAACCTAGTCCTACAAAATCACCTCTCCATGGCTCATAAATCCCTTAGCTACCTTCTCTCCCTCCGTAAGATATTACTATTGTGTAACCAAAAATACCTACATCCCATCTCCCAGATCGAATCCTTTGCTCTCCAGCAACTGGAGGAGCATTCCAAACACCACCTCCACAAACTGTCCAGCCTGCTGACATCATATTGCCGACTTGGAGCACCCATATCCAATCCCTATCCGAACCACAGTGTTCCTCCTCGTGAGCCCCTCATGGGTCCCAGACCATGCTTAGCTGACCTCTTGAACCTACCTCATCCCTCCAAACTCCCTACCACTACTCCACAACATCCAATACCAAAACAACCCCAGAACACTGTGGTCAACCTATCCACAAAAAACCTAAACCCCACTGAAGTTTCCGTTCTATCCAAAGGTCTTACCTTTAGTCCTACACCCCAGTTCAATCATGTTGGTCTTGTCAAAGACCTACTCTCCTTTTCCCGATCCCTATGATGGAAACACTACTTTGCCACCAATCCCTCTGACCGCAATCTACCTAATCCCAATATTGAACCCTGCCTGTCCCAATTCATACCACCATCCAACAAAGATCCCCCTGCACTCCCACCTAACCACCCTCTGGTTACCCTCCAAGAGTTTCTCACCTCCAACTTGTCCTCACCATCCTTTCCCAAGTCCCTTCCCAAGAACTCAAACCTGTCAGCAGAAGAAAGAAGAACCATCCAAAACCTTAAAACTAATCCTGACATCATCATCCTCCCTGCTGATAAAGGTTCCACCACTGTAGTTATGGATCACAGTGACTACCTGGCAGAAGGGCTCCGCCAACTCTCTGACTCCTCAACCTACAAGTTGTGCCAGATTGACCCCATCCCCAAAGTCCAACAAGATCTCCAATCCCTACTAAAATCCTATGGCCCCTCCCAGAAACTCTCCCCTGAATCCATCTCCCTCCTCACCCCAGCAACACCCCGCACACCCACCTTTTACATGCTCCCCAAAATCCACAAACCTAATAATCCTGGACGCCCTATTGTGGCTGGTTACTGTGCTCCTACCGAACGAATTTCAGCCCTAGTTGACCAACACCTCCAACCTATTGTCCAAAATCTACCTTCCCACATCAAGGATACCAACCACTTCCTTCACCGACTCTCCACCATTCCCACCCCTTTGCCTCCTGGATCTTTACTTGTCACAGTGGATGCCACAGTCTCCCTATAAACCAACATCCCACATGCCCATGGCCTTGCCGCTCTGGAACACTACCTCTCCCAACGTCCCTCTGAACGCAAGCCTGATACCTCATTCCTCATAACCCTTACCAATTTCATCCTACTTAACAACTACTTTTCCTTTGAGGGGAAAGTTTACCATCAAATCCAAGGCACAGCCATGGGCACCCGCATGGCACCCTCCTATGCCAACCTGTTCATGGGCCGTCTGGAGGAATCCTTCCTAGCATCCCAAAACCTCAAGCCTCTGGCCTGGTTCCGGTTCATTGATGATATTTTCATGATCTGGACTCAGGGCCAGGACACCCTATCCTCCTTTCTTCAGAACCTCAATTCCTTCTCTCCCATCCACTTTACCTGGTCTTCCTCAACCAACCATGCCACATTCCTGGATGTCAACCTCCAACTCACTGATGGCTCCATTCACACTTCCGTCCATATTAAACCTACCAACCACCAACAGTACCTACATTTTGACAGTTGCCATCCCTTCCACGTCAAAAAATCCCTCCCTTACAGCCTAGCCACCCGTGGACGGCATATCTGCAGTGACAAGAATTCCCTTTCTGAATATGCTGAAGGTCTCACAAAGGCCTTCACAAACAGAAACTACCCCACAGACCTAGTACGCAAACAAATCTCCCGTGCCATATCCTCACACACCCCAAATCCTCTTCCTAACACCAGTAACCATCCACAAAAGAGCGCTCCCCTTGTCACCCAGTACTACCCTGGTCTCGAACAACTAAATTCCATCCTTCGCCAAGGTTTTGATTTTCTATCCTCGTGCCCTGAAATGAGAGACATCCTGCCCAAGATCCTTCCCACCCCCCCAAAGTGGTGTTCCGTCACCCTCCCAACCTTCACAACATCCTAGTTCATCCTTATGCCACCCCGAAACCCAGCTCACTGCCACAGGGATCATATCCTTGTGGAAGACCCCGCTGCAAGACCTGTCCAATCCACCCACCCAGCACTTCCTATTCCAGTCCTGTCACAGGCTTATCCTACCCTATCAGAGGCCGGGCCACTTGTGAAAGCAGCCACGTAATTTACCAACTGTGCTGCAAGCACTGTACAGCTTTCTATATTGGCATGACCACCAACCAGCTGTCCATTAGGATGAATGGCCACCGCCAAACTGTGGCCAAAAATAAGGTGGACCACCCTGGGGCACAGCATGCAGCAGAGCACATGCTTGATTTCAATGGCTGCTTCACAACCCGGGCCATCTGGATCCTCCCAACCACCACCAGCTTTTCTGAACTGCACAGATGGGTGTTATCCCTACAATACATTCTCCGATCCCGAAATCAACCAGGCCTCAACCTACGATAACTTCCCTATATATATATTTTTCCATACCTTACAGTTCCTACCTCTCTATCCCAAACCTCGCCTATTTTGAGTGGGTGTGTGAATGTGTGA